>CM065728.1:4433008-4503008 GCA_033310375.1 Conus canariensis | reverse complement strand
CACCGCGTTGAAGTCAACTGACAAGTCATCAAAACAAAACAAAGGTGTATGAACGAGTTTTTTCTTTCTTTCTTTCTTTTTAATAATGACTTATGAGTTGACTTCAACGTGATGACAGCTCTGATGTGGCCCTTTGCGGTGGGCTGGGCTACAAGCAACATTACCTTACCTTTTTGGATGTTCAAGTTGTCTGACAGTCTTTGTGCCCCCCCCCCCTTTCCCCCTCCCCTCATCCCCTCCTTCGCTTTCCGCTTCCCTCACTCGTCTTCCTGTGTGTGTGCGTGTGGTGTGTGTGTGTGTGTGCGTGTGGGTGTGTGTGTGTGTGTGTGTGTGCAGTGTGTATGTGAGTGTGTGTGTGTGTGTGTGGGGAGGGGGGGGGGGGGGGCTAAAAACTTACCTTGGGAACATTGTTGTATCTAGGCAAGTCAAAATCTGAAAGACTTTTTTTTTTATGTACGGAGATCATATATAAGCACTGATTACTTCTCCCCTCCCCCCCCCCCACCCCCCCCCATCCAGTCATTTACCTTGAGTAGGATAAATAAATAAATCATTTTCGGTCGTGCAAAAAAAAAAAAAAATACTAATACAGTTACAAAGAAGGAACATGAAAAAAAACAAACCAATATGGAATTATAATAATCATTTTGAAGACTCTTGTTCGAAAAAATGCGATGTAGATGCACTGTATGTAATACATGGAAAGAGAGACTGACTATAATTGTGTGCACGTTTTGATGGCAGTAAGGACGGTACCTTACTCTGTTTCATTTCAAATATATTTCATTAACAGGCGCCTGTATACCTATCCACTGCACCCCCATCTCTCCCGCCCTCCTTCCCTCCCTCTCATCCCCCCCCCCCCCCCCACACCCCGTCCCTTCCCGAGAAGTACGTGACAAAATGACAGCCTGACGATGGGGAAGTGTCTCTCGATCTCTCCCAACCTCTCTCCCCATCCTCCCGGCTCGGAGAAAACCCACCTTCTTCCTCTCTCTCTCTCTCTCTCTCTCTCTCAGCTGGCCCGGAGAGAAATGGACTGTTCCGCTGTCTCGCCTACGTGCCTGTGCTAAAGCGCTCTCCTCTGCATCACGACTCGAGATGGACTGTTCCATTGCAGCCAGTTGATTAGATCAGCCTACACGTACGTAACAACAACAACAGGCTGTCGTCCCAGGCGGAAACGGGCTGTTCCACTATCAAGGGGTGTTGACACCGAAAAAGCGGCGGAGCCGGCCTCGAAGAGATTCGGGGGGGGGGGGGGGGGGGGGGGGGGAGAAAAGTGGACTGCTCCACAGACCCGGATCGATAGACTAGGAAGTTGTTTTGCTCTTGTGTGTGTGTGTGTGTGCGCGCGCGCGCGCGCGGTTGGGCGAACCGGTATCGTTTTTTGCAATTATTTGTCGAGGGGGATTGAGACGGAGGAGCCACAAATGAGGACGCGTGCTCTCTCTCTCTCTCTCTCTCTCTCTCTCTCTCTCTCTCTCTGAGGACTTGCAGCATTAAAAAAAATTTTTTTTTCCCCTTACTAATATTGTTTTTCCAAAATTATTTTTTTTATTTCCAGTTCTTACTTTACAAGGGCAAGGCTACATCCCAAGTCTGGCGGTGTGTGTGTGTGTGTGTGCGCGCGCGCGCGCGCGTGCGTGTGTTGTGTGTGTGGCGCGCGCGCGCGTGCGTGTGTGTGTGTGTATGTATGGCGTGTGTGTGTGTTGTAAAGAGAAGAAGCTGATGCGTGGCCAATAACTCAGTTACTAGAGTATGGAGTCTTGCAGTAAGATGTCGTCAGTTCGAATCCCGCTGTGACCCCCCCCCCCCCCCCCAACGTTGGTGATGGAGAAGATATTGTCCAACTGTCAACGCTTGTCACACTGCCCTGAAGATCACCCAGCGCTACCGTGGGAGGGCGTGGCCTACCTACGTGCTCCTGTCTGTCGTTCAAAGTTTTGGTGGATGTGGTGGAGACATGAAAATGCTGAATTGGGGGGGGGGGGGGGGGGGGGGGGGGCAAAGACGATGTCCAGAAATAATTCTGGCATGGGCAGAAACGCTTGCACGAACGTTTTACCTGTTCCAAGATGTCTGTCGTTGCCTTTTCCGGGGAGGGGGGGGGGGAGGGGGGGGGGCTGTTCCAATCCTAAACGGGTAAGAAAGGTTTGAGAGTGTTATTGATCATTGCGCTATGTGTGTGTGTGTTTCAATAACGTCATCTCAGCCTCTCTCCCTGTTACCAAACAAAACGGATTCTCTCTGTTAAGGGATTTGGGCCCGATAAGGACGTAAACAGCCAAAGCAGGCAGACACGGTGTACAGTGAGTGATGTGAAGATCACAGACATAATTTGTTTTCCTAATTCAATGTCCAGCCGGAAATTCACACCCCTCCCACCCCCCTACCCTACCCTCTCTCTCTCTCTCTCTCTCTCTCTCTCTCTCTCTCTCCTCTCTCTCTCTCTCTCTCACATGATGCGCACGTGCACTCACAAACGCATGCACACAATGTGCATACACCCACGCATGCACAAAAACGCACAGACACGCACACAGTGTGCAGATTCACGCATTTGTGTACCCATGTACGCACAGATACATTTATGCACGTGCACACAATTATAAATTATTCATGCACACTTGCGCGCGCATTCATGTAAACACGTACGCGCGAGCGCGCTCACACACACACGCGCGCGTGCACACACACACACACACACACACACACACACACACACACACACACACACACCACACCACTTGTTTCAGATGTGCTTGCTTGTAACGGCGAAAGTGTCTTTTTTTTTTTTTTTTTTTCTGTCCCAACCTCTGCGCCACCTCAGAGGCGGTGCACCCACGCCGCTCATGAACTCCAAAAGAACAACAGGGCAGGTGGTGGTCTTCTCTGACGCTCTCTCCGTGCTCCAAGCCCTCAAGAACTCCCGCTGCAAAGAACAGAACCATATCACTTCAGCCCTTGTTGCCCTGAGTGCCAGAGTGGAGAAAGTGGTGATACAATGGGTACCAGCACACTGTGGCATCAGAGGCAACGAAAAAGCGGACATTCTGGCAAAAGATGGTGCACAGAAGGAGCAGGCCAACAGCCTGGTGTCATACGATGAAATTAAGACAATCATCAAGGCACAACAAGGAATAAAATGGCGCCTCCTGCATCCCAAATACAACCCAGAAGACACATACCATTTGCTGGAACGACGGGAACAGGTCAAGATCTTCCGCCTGAGGACTGGACACAATCGCCTGCTCCACCACATGCACACAAAATTTGGCATTGGACAGAGTGGAGAGTGCCCTTGTGGTGAGGGACCAATGACAACTGACCACATCCTTCAAGTCTGTACGACGTATGCAGCATCCAGGAGAAAGTACTGGCCAACACCGACAGCAGTGGAAGCCAAGCTGTACGGCACCCTGGAGGAGCTGCGACGGACGGCAGCCTTCATCGAGGACACCGGGCTGCTCATCTAACGGGATGGCGAACGAGGAAGAAGAAGAAGAAGATTCCGACACCCCGTCCACAGCCACGGCCCGGCCGGTCCCGCTGCAGCCCCGGCACCGGCAATCCACAGGGACCAGTCAATGTCAAGTCGTCAAGAGGCAACCCACCGGAGGAGACACTGCACTGCTGCCGAGTCACTTCGGTGGTGTTCAGTGGCGCCTGTTCTGATCTAACATACGCAGGACACCACCTACTAAGCCCCCTATTGACGACAATAATTGCTTAGTCGCGGAGCCGGCGTGAGTGAGCTGTCCCTACGGAGGGCGCCACCACGTCCGTCCAACGACAGCCCCCATGGGCTCGCCGATACCGGTGACCCGACGGAACCAAACCAAGGCCACAGACGTGGAGAGGACACCGAAACTGAGGTCACCATGAGAGCAGGGCATGAAGGGCCACAGAATTTGAGACTTTTTTTTTTTTTTTTTAATGCTGATTGATGAGAATGAGGATTTCATTTCGGTCTGAGACTACATGACAGGGCTGTACTCTACGCTTCCTTTCATAATATATCCGGCGTCAACCAGGCCCGAGAGATACAGGCACCTGCAGTGTTGGTCAGGAAATTTGAGCAACACTCTCAGAAACGCATCCATTAAGTGGATGAAACTCGACTGTGTGGTCCCAGTCTTCCCAACTGAGTCCGCAGCAAACTCAACTCTGGGTAGGAGCCGGTCGGGGCAGAAAAACCCACATGACTCTGATGGGATTCGAACCCACGACCTCCCAGCGGGAGTCCGCGACGCTAACCACTTCGCCACGGCGGCTGGTCGAAAGTGTCTTTTAGGGCGCGTTCAGAACTTTGTACTATTTTCTGTACAGTGAGCACGCGATCATTGTGGGCACCTTTGCTTCTGAAAGACGGGCTTCACGCAAGTCCTGTACAATCCTTGGAAGTCCATGAAATTTGGATTTCAGCACTAAGAAATATACCAGATTGCTTAGAAGTGTCTGAAAATGAAGATTTTGACGTGGTAATTAGGTTGGAAACAGAAGGGGAAAAAATCAAAATTACACAGAATCATTATTGCTTTTTTTTTTTTGTTGTTGTTTCTTTTTTTCATTTGTTGTTGTTTTGTTTAATCGAGTTCATGCAGTTGTATCTGTTGAAAGCGCGGACCTCCGTGTCATTTGTGGATAACTGGAGTTTGCTGAATGACTTTAATGAAGCAACCAAAGTATTCTTAAAGATTTATATTTTCTGTCTTAAAAATCGTAGAATTTTATATTACAAGTTCTTGATAAGTTCTTAAAAGCCCATGATCTTTTTTTTTTCTTGTTTTAAAGTTTGCATGAACTGTGCTTCTGACGTCATCAGCGCATGTGCAGAGATAAGCGCGGTTGCCGCGAACAGATCAGTGTAGAAGTGTGAAACTCTTAAGAACGCGCATGTTAGTGGAGGTCTGTATGGGTGTGCCTCGCATTTCTATGTCATCGTGTGCTAGCTGAATGGGCAGCGCAAGTGGTTAGTGGCCTGAAGTTAGGTGCCGTGCCTTTGTTCAGTCACAGGAGCATGTCGTACTTCGCTGGCTTGATTTTGTCGATGAACCCGCTGGAAGGCGTATCATCATTGCTGGTGTACCGCCTGTTCGGTGTGTGTGTGTGTGTGTGTGTGTGTGTGCCTGTTCGGTTTGTGTGTGTGTGTGTGTTTCTCTTTTTCCCATCACGAAGAATCCCCAGTTCTGACTGAACGAACCAACATTCAGTATTTACTGTGAATTCAGGTCACGTAAATAATTCAAGATCTCTCTCTCTCTCTCTCGCTCCTCTCTCTCTCTCTCGCTCTCTCTCTCTCTCATATATATATATATATATATATATATATATATATATATATATTATACCCTCCTCATAAAACAGACAACATAATGTGTGCGCGCGCGCACGCGCAACATACGCATTCGCAATTTGCTCGTGCTCGCGTGCCGCAACCAACCTGAGAATCCCCATTATCAGAAATGTGCAAAACAATTATTGTTTGACGAGCGCCGCACGCACACACACAGGCAGACTTATTTTTACACGCACACACACACACACACAAAAAGGGGGGGGGGGGGGGGGGGGGACCCGAGAGAAACAAAAAAGAGAAAAACGTGTGTGAAGAGAGAGAGAGTTAAAAAGGAAAAAAAAAAAAAAAGAAAAAAGAAAGCCTGAGACAAAGTAGGGCAGAGAGGCCCCGTACCGTAGCGACCCAAGTTGGCCCGCATTTAATCAAGTCATAATTCTGTGGCGAGTCAGGCCGCCCAGCACTCTTTCTCTCTCTCTCTTTCTCTAGCTGCTTGTAGGTCATTCGAACCGAATCCAACCAACGAGAACAGGAAAGAAAGAAAAAAAAAAAAAAAAGGAAAGAAATCTCCTGCTGGGGCGTAATAATAGAAGAAGAAGAGGCGCGCGTGGCCGCACGCACACGCTGACACAAGCCAGCAAACCAACCCAACCATCGTCATAGGCTGATTTGTCACACCGACCGACCGCACAGCGGTGACCCAACCCACCGTACCCCCCCCCCCCCCCCCCCCCCCCCCCCCCCCCGTCCCTGCGTGCTACAGGCATGCACTTGGGCCGGTCATGGGTCAGCGCGTGCACAGTGACCCGCTGACGACAAGTGACTGACTGGCCGCGCACTGTTACGTGGGGGTGAGGTCCTGCCTGGGGCTCTACGCCAGCAAGCAGTACAGTACAGCAGGCAGCGCGAGCTCTGTGCTCTTTTATGGATGGGCGCGACCTTCCTGAGTTCGGTTGGGTTCATGAAGTGGGACGAACGCCGTGGGAGGGGGGGGGGGGGGGGGGGGAACGTAACGGGATAAGTCCGTGAGCAAGTTAATTAAGCCCAAGTAAAGCCACGCGCGGGACGTGAACGGTGTGGCAGGTCACGTTGTGTGGGGGTGGGATGGAGGGGGGTTAAGGGTGGGGTGGGGGTAGGGTGCGCATGACCAACTACTGTGGTTAGGTTGAATCTGGTGCAGGCATTCTTCCTGTTGTTGTCGTGCTCTTTCTTTCTTTCTTTTCTTGTTTCTTTCTTTCCTTTTGTTGTTGTTGTTGTTGCACTTCAGAGCATACTGTGATTGTGCTGCACTTTGCAGATGGGTCATACTTTGTGCCGTTTTTTTTTTTTTTTTTTTTGTCAGCATGAGCTGTCCCCAAAAATGGTGGTGGTTGTTGTTGTCAGTGATGGTGGTGGTGGTGGTGGTGGTGTGTGTGTGTATGTGTGTGTGTGTGTGTATGCATACCACTGTTGGCCTTAATTGGTGTATGTGCATGCGCATGCATATGCACTCAACATGCGTACTAATGTTTGTGTGTGTGTTTGTGCTCCAGAATGTATGTGTACAGATTTATGTGCTCTCTCTCTCACTCTCTCTCACTCACACACACACACACACATACACACATACTCACACACACACACACACACACACACACACCTTGAGAGACGAATGCATATTCTGTGTGAATTCAAGCAGCCGCACATCAGTCCTCATTTTAGCCTTTGCAGTTCACCTTACTATTTCTTAATGAGCAGACTGTCATTCCAGAAAAGGAAACTGCTGCTACATGTATTTGCTTGGAATATAAGATTAATGATGAATCCATCGGTGCTCAACCAATCATGACTGCAAATCCCAAACGGACTATGAACATGGACCAAATGGAATATCCATGTGTCTGTGGAAAGCGTTTCGCTACCACCCGTGGCATGAAGATCCACAGAACAAAGATGGGATGTGTGAAGACTCATCTGAATGAGCAGCAACGCACTGCATCAGCAGATAAGACGTCGGAAGACCAAGGCCAGGATTTAAACCACAGTGCCAAGGACATCCACGCTGTTGGTTCGGATGAGGAATTTGCACAGGCCCTCGATGCCAGGCGCCTGAAACTCAACCTGCCACGAGCAAACGAAACTGAAGATTGGGAGAAACTGGATGCAAAAATCGTCCAAAGACTCGATGCACTGATAGGGAAAAGCACCCTGGAACACAAACTAGCCACATATGGGGACATTGTGTATGCCACATGTAGAGACGCCTATGGAGCAAAACTACCCAAAGAGAAAACACCTCCAAAGAAATCCAGACGCCAAGAAAAGATGGACAAGATCAGGGTCCAAAAGAAAAACCTCAAGATGCAAATGAAGACCGCACTGCCAGCTGAAAAACAAGGCTTGGAAAAACTGTGGAAAGACCTGAAAGAAAAACACAGCGCCTCAGCAAAGCGGAATCTGCGAGGAAGAGGAAGAGCAAAAAGAAGAAGACACAAGAGCGCTTCTTCAGAGACCCCTTCCAGTTTGCCAGAACACTGTTTGAGCAGCCAAAATCTGGGACCCTAAGTGTGGACAAAGGAGTTCTTGAGCAGCATCTGAGGAAAACATACTCTGACCCACAGAGCAAAGCACCACTCGACATTCAAGGTCTGGTGTGGCCAACCAACCCTGAGGAACAGTTCAATGGCAAGCCTCCAACGTTGGCGGAAATCAAGAAGGTGGTCGACAAAGCCAGAGCCAAATCATCACCAGGGCCAAACGGAATACCTTACCAGCTTTACAAGAAATGTCCCAAGGTGCTGGAGTGGCTCCACAGGCTGCTGCGATCGGCTTGGAGAAACCAGAAGATCAGCGGCCAGTGGATGACGGCAGATGGTGTGTACATCCCCAAAGAGCAAAACTCAAGTGACATTAGCCAGTTCAGGCCAATATCACTACTGAACGTCGAAGGGAAAATCTTCTTCTCTGTCATGGCAGCAAGGCTGACCAAGTACCTGATGGAAAACAAGTACTTGGATGTGTCAGTCCAGAAAGGTGGCATCCCAGGCGTGGCGGGCTGTGTAGAACACGCCACAATGATCTGGGACGCAATCCAAAAAGCAAAAACAGAAAAGAGAGACCTGGACGTAGTGTGGCTTGATCTGGCAAACGCATATGGATCTGTGCCCATGAGATGATACAGTTGGCTCTTGAGATGTACCATGTGCCAAAGAACATCCGCGACATGCTCAAGAAGTACTTCAATGGCTTCTCAATGCGGTTCTCTACCAAGGAGTACACAACAGACTGGATCAACTTGGAAGTGGGTATTGCAATGGGCTGTGCAATTTCCCCAATACTGTTCGTGCTGGCAATGGAACTCATCTTGAAAGCAGCAACAAACAACGCGAGACAAACAGACCTTGGCGATGGATACAAGATGCCTCCTCTCAAGGCCTTCATGGATGACACTACAGTGATTTCATCCAGAGAAGACGAGACACGTCATGTGCTGGAGAGGCTGGACGACATAGTTGCCTCATCCAGAATGAAGTTCAAGCCAAAGAAATCACGGAGTCTCTCACTGAGGAAAGGAAAAGTGGCCGGATCTGTGGTCTTCAGTGTTGCCAACCAGGCCATTCCAACAGTCACAGAAGAACCAGTCAAGAGCCTTGGAAGATGGTATGATGATACGCTGAAAGACACACAAAGAGCAAAAGAAACCAAGCAGATGGCGGAGGAAGGCTTGGAGACCATTGACCAGTGTGGGCTCCCTGGCAAATACAAGGTCTGGTGTCTGCAGTTCATGCTGATACCAAAGCTGCTATGGCCTCTGATGATATACGACATCTGCACCAGCATAGTGGAGGCAATGGAAGCCAAAATCAACAAGTTCACAAGGAAATGGCTTGGTGTCCCACCCTGTCTGACTGACATAGCGCTGTACTGTCGCCAAGCAAAGCTGAAACTACCCTGAAATCCATCCTGGAGGAATACAAAGCAGGGAAGATCAGACTTCAAAGCATGCTGGAGGACTCAGGAGACAAGGTGGTAGAAGCAATTAAGCCCAGCTGAAGACAGGCAGAAAATGGAAAGTTCAAGAGGCGATGGATTCTGCAAAAGAAAGTCTCAAGATCAGAGAAATAACAGGACACACACAGACCAACAGACAGGGACTGGGGGTGACCAAAACTGAATGGTGGTCAAAGGCCAAAGGAAAAGCCAAAAGAGACATGATGATTCAGGAGATGAGAAAAGAAGAAGACCAAAAAAGACTCCAAAAAGCAGTCCAGCAGAGCCAGCAAGGGCAATGGACAACGTGGGAGAATGCACTCCAAAGAAGTCTCACTTGGAATGACATTTGGCACATGGCCCCTCTCAGGATCAGCTTCATTCTCAGATCTGCATATGACCTTCTGCCCTCAAATGCAAACCTGGTGAAGTGGGGGAAAACAGACGATCCTGCATGCCCCCTCTGCCATGAAAAACAAACAGTGGAGCATGTCCTAAGCTCATGTAAAGTAGCCCTGGCTCAAGGAAGGTACACATGGAGGCACAACCAAGTGCTCAAAGAAATTGTACAAGTAGTCTGGGCTAGTACCAACACCACAAAAGGGAAAATCAGGACTCCAAAAGCACCCGCAACATTCTTCACGGCAGGAGGCAGCAAATCATGGCCAAGAACAACAGTGCCACTCGAAACATGCAGGCAGAGTCTGCTGGACGGGGCATATGACTGGGAGTGCACTGCAGACCTCCCAGAATGGAAGAGTCACCCAGAGATCATCAGCAAGAGTGGCATGAGACCAGACATAGTAGTCCACTCTAAGTCAACCAAGCAGCTGATCATGATCGAGCTCACGGTGCCATATGAGAACAGAATGGAGGCAGCTCAAATCTACAAGACTGAAAAGTATGCTGATCTGGCAAACAGCCTGAGGAGAGAAGGCTATCAGGTCAAAGTCCTCACTGCAGAAATTGGAGCTAGGGGGTTTGTAGGAACGTCTGCATACAGCCTCATGAAACAGCTCTCAGTTGCAGGGAAGGAAAAAAACCAGAGCCCTGAAAGCAATGGCAGAAGCGGCAGAGAGGTGTTCAAGCTGGATCTGGTCAAGGAGGAACAAAAGTGAACTTCATAAGGCTTAATTTCCCTACAAATATCAGGTGTCCCTGTGGCTCAGTGGTTAAAGCGCGAGTCATTAAGTGGAAAATGAGCATGTCCAGAGGGTCATGGGTTCGAATCCCAGCCATGGCTCGTCCCAAGATGGGAAAAAAAAAAGGGGCAGCAGAGGGACATCCGGAGTCATGAACCGGGTGTGGCCCAACCCCCCTAGAGTGTCAGGAGATAAGGGCCGAAACACTTGCTTGAAGGGGGCTTCTCTTCTGAGGACTCTCTGCTGCCACGCTCTCCACGAGTTTCTTTCTACTTAAGTGATATATATCAGAAGCTGGAAAGATCCATTTTGATTCTGTTGTGAGCAGATAAACTGAGTAATTGAGGATGTCTGTCACTAAAAGGAGATGGGGGTTGCTGGTAATCCTTTTAAATGAAACAAAAAAGAATAAGTGTGTGTGTGTGTGTGTGTGAGAGAGAGAGTGAGGTGTGTGTGTGTGTGTGTGAGTGTGTGTGTGTGTGTGTGTGTGAGCGAGAGAGAGAGAGAGTGAGTGTGTGTATGTGTATGTGTGTGTGCATGCATGCGTGTGTACATGCATGTGTGTGTGTGTGTGTAGACTACAGCCTCTCTCATCCAGCAGCCTCTCTCAAAGAGCATGGGCTTTAGACAATGAAAATGAATGCTTGTGGTTTTTAGATTTACTAAAAAAAAAAACAAAAAAAAACCCTCGCTATTTTATGGTTTCAGCAGCATGAGATAACCAAATTTAAGCTGTAATATTTTACATGTAGCCATCACACCTGTTTCGAAGTCTTGAAGACCATTGGGGCGCCACAGAAGACGTTGCATACTGAAAATCATTATACTGATGCCAACTAACACAGTCGTCTCAACTCTGTTGTGTTTCAGCTGGAAGAGCTTGGGCGTGGCTTGATCAACGTGTGCAATGTGGTGCCAGGGGGCGTGGTGGTCTTCTTCCCGTCCTATGACTACGAACAGCGCGTGTCGACCCACTGGGCCACGTCGGGAATCCAGGCCAGGCTGGAGGCCAAGAAGAAGGTGAAGGAATTTGGCAGGCTTCCACCCTCCACGCCACTCACTGAGGGTGCATGCTAGAGCTGCGTCTGAATGTACACATGCACTGCCAACACACACACACACACACACACACACACACACACACACACACACACACACATGCACACACACACACACACACACACGCACACACATGCACACACACACATGCACACACACACACATGCACTGCCAACACATGCACACACATGCACACACCACACACACGCACACACTCATGCACACACACACACACACACACACACACACACACACACACACACACACACACACACACAGTCATGTGCACATTCAAAAAGGCATGGATGTGGAAAACACTTTCGTCATCAATTTTCTGTTTGTAAGAGGATATACTTTCACGGTTATGCAGATCCGTTGTTGTTAGGTGGTGGTTGCAGGTTCTTATTTTGATGAGCTTCCTGTCTCATGTCTTCAGGTTTTCCACGTCTTCGCAGTGTTCAGGGAAGTCTTTGTTCACACACAGACATGAAATGGGATCACACATACAACTAGGGACTGACCTTGACCCTGTGCCTCCTCTGGTGCCATCGTCATTTTTGAAACCTTCCAGTCTGACATGCTATCTGTCTATAACATGAAACACTATAAGTATTGATTTGGGTTTATTGAATACTCGATTCAGTTCTCTACAAAATCATGGATGAAAGTCACTCTTGATGCTATCTATGCATGCATGCATTCCAGGTTTCCCATCTTTTTCCTATGGTTTCTGACCCACATACACATCCACAGTCAGGAATGAAAGGCGTAATGTACGCAGGATGTACAGTTGTTTCTCTTTCTTTCCCTGTGGGCAGTTAGTTCATAAGACTTTATGAGAAAAGAAAAGATTAAAGGAAAAGGAAGAGAAGGAAGAACAAACAAAAAAACCCTAAAACATACAATCAGATGTACAATCAGCAAAGAAGACATTCAGAGGAGATTATTTTCAGGGAGATTAAAAACACATTTCATTCAGTTTTTTTGTTTTGTTTATGGAATGTTTTTACAGATGCTTGACATGAAAAGAAAAAGGAAACTAAAAAAGAAAAAACCCCATAGTTGTGAAAGGTTAAAACTATAAATGTACTTATAACGTTGCCTCCTCGGCTCGTACAGATTCGTTGACTCTCCGCTCGTTTTCGCTTCTCTCGTTGCCAAGTTATTTCCTTAGTTACAGTTTCATTACTTCCGGTAAGTTCGACAACAATGTTTTCCAAGCACGCACTGTTCTTTTATAAAAACCATAATAAAAAATTCAAAAGTCTATGCAGTGATTGTTCCTTCTTCCAGTGTTCTCAGCAGCAGTGTGGGTGAAGCTCCTCTCTTGGTAAGGCAGTCCGCTAACTGTTGATGTGTCAGACCATTTCACCTCTTCCACAATGCCTTTCTCCATCAAGTCTTTGATCCCACTGATTTCTAGCCTCAACCGTTTTTCTGTCACTTGCTTTGTGGATTTCAAGGCATCATGTAGTGACTTACAGTCAGTCAGGCAGACAAGAGGTAGACTGTCAGTGGAAGCTTTTCCTGTGGTGATTTCAGTGAACAGTGTTGCCACAAATATTGCTACATCAAGTCCTTCAGCCATAGCCAGTGTCTCACCAGCTAGTGTACTTCGTACCACTCTGTGAATTTTCTTGGAGTTCCAGCAAATAGGAATGACCTCTCCTTTCTCATTGGCTAGGAAGATGATATAGCCGCCTTGAGTTCCTCCATCCTTCAATTTGCCAAAAGAAGCATCTGTGTAGACCATCAGTTTCAGTGTTTCAGATTCCAAGTGTTGGAATTTCAGCGCAACATGTTCTGATTTGATCTTTTTGATGACTTTGTTTGCTTCCAATAGATGTTCCACTTTCCCACCTTTCACATTAGAAGAAAGCTGACAAGCATCAAATGCTACATCAGGACGACTCTGACGAGATATCCACAAAATCTGACCAACTTTGGACCTGTATATCTGTTTCTCCTCAGCTGTCATGTTGTCCTGTTTCTGTTTTGTTCTTCTTTTGTCAATGGGTATGGGTTCCAGAGTGTCTCCATACTTGGTTTGTTGTAGACACACTGTGTGTCCATCAGAGGACAACTCCATGCCAATGTACTGAAAAGCTTTGTTTTCTTCCTTACCAACCTGAATGTTTTTTCTGATTTCTTCAATCACATTCTGTTCAAAGGCCTTTGTGCCTCCCCAGATGAAGTCATCCACATGGCATGCTACCTAAGATGCCTACCACCTCATCTCCAGTCATCCAGTAGAAAACTGCTGGGTCAACTTTAGACATCCTCCAAGTTTTTGCAGAACATCTTTGACCCATTTGTACCACTGCAGAGAAGCATCATTTAGTCCATACACACATTTCTCTAAATGCCACAACTTTCCTTTGCTGTGAGCTTCTTTCGGTGGCCTCACAAAAATGTCTCTGTTGATTTCTTTTCCTTGCAGAAAGGCTGTCTTGATGTCCATAGAGCACAGTCTCCATTTTCTTTGGGCAAAAATAGAGAGAATCACTCTCAGTGATTCACTTGCACAAGTGGGGGAATCCTTTTGAATGTCGTCATTTCCAATTTCTTCGAATCCCCTCGCCACTAGTCTAGCTTTGGGAGTCATCCCTTGTTTAGTTTGTTTCATTGTACATATCCATCTAGTTGAAACACATCTTTGTCCAGTATCTTCCACTTCACTATATACATGATTTCTTTGCCAGCTCTCCATTTCTTCTTGTTTGGCTTTCTCAAAGCAAACTCCTATCATCATGACAGTGTCTTTGGAACACAGTGCCAAGTCACACTCTGCAGATGATACAACAAGTTTGTTGACCTTGGTTAAATCCATTGACATTCTTTCTCCTTTATATTCTTTCGGTTCTGTGCATTCAATGTTGTACCAGTTTTTGTTTCTCCCAGTTGGTTTTCCAGCTTTGTTTATTATCTTCACAGATATGCGTTTTCCATTGTCTTTGTGTTCATATGAAATCATCTGGCCTGTTTTGAGTTTCTTGAAATCAATGTTGTTTGTGTTTATTTCATTTGTTTCATTCATTTCATCTGATTCAGTGTCTGATTCTGTATCAAAGTCTGGTAATGTTTCTGTACAGCTGTTCTTTGTGTCGTCTTCCTCTTCACAAGCAGGTTTGGTGTACTGTGAGCTTTTGTTCTCCTGGTAACTGTTGCTTGTGAAAGACTGTGAGTTACACTCAGCTTCAGGGTTTGTTTTCTCTTGTTCTTCTTTCACTTTTCTTAATCTACTTTGATGTACTCGGACTAGAGTTCCACCATGACGCACAAAAATCACACTTCCATCTTGTCCTATCACATTTCCTGGTCCCTTCCATTCTTCATTATTTGGGCGCTTGTAGTAGACCTTGTCTCCCATCTGATATACATCATATGAGGATCGTGTCTGTGTTCTCAAAGCTCTTCTCAGTCACTCTGAACTTTCAGCTTCTGTGAATGCCTTTCTGGCCGCATGCATACTATTGATGTGTTCTCCAACCGTCTTGCTTCTGGTGGTGCCTTCCAGAGCAGGCAATTTGTCATTGACTACAGATGGAAAGTTTGGATTTCTCCCATACACTAGCTGATAGGGACTGAAGCCATGGGTGTTGACCATGCTGTTCTTGGCTGCCAGTGCCCAGCACAGTGCTGTCTCCCAATCCAGATCTTTCTTGTCAGACATGATTTTCAGCAGAATGTTGGAAAGGGTTTGGTTGTGACGTTCCATCAGACCATTGCTCCACGGGCTGTAGGCTGCTGTAGTTTTCACTTCAATGTTGAAGTTTTCGCACATGTCATGGAATTCATCATTGTTGAATTCTATGCCATTGTCACTTATCAGTACTTCTGGTGGGCCATGCACTGCAATCCAGTACTTCATGAAGTTGTGCACTATGACTGATGACTGTTTGCTTCTGATTATTGCAGCAGCACTGAATCAAGTAAACTGGTCAATCATGTGAAGGTACCAGACATTTTTGCCAAGCTCATGAAGATCAACAGCCACTGCTTGATTGTAGTCGTCTGCCAAAGGCATCCCTACTGATGGTTTTGGCGGCGTTTTTCTGTGTCGAGCACATACATCACACTCATCTACTAACTTTGTAATTTTCTTGAACAAATCTATGTCCTTGACTCCTGCATTCTGCATTAACTTCTTCAGATTCTCTGCTGAAGCATGCCCAAACTGTTTGTTAAGTTTCAGAAGTGATTTTGTTTGTTCTTTTTCATCTAGATTTTCCAAGGTCAGCAGGATTTCACCATCGTTTTGCATCGCTCCTTTGTTTCCGACAATGTCAATGCAATAATGTCCAGTTGAAGTGTAGTTTAGCTCCACAGGTTGTTGAAACATCGTGGCTTTGTCATTGGACATATCCAGAACAGTTCCTGCTTTCTTCAAAGAATCCTTGCTCAGCAAGAGTGGAAGTTCTATATCCACAACTTCCATTTCAATGTTACACTTTGTCATGCCAATCTGAGCTGGGATTGTCGCATACATGTATGAGTGCACTTGAGCACCATCTCCAAACCTGAAAATTTTTGTACTTGCCTTTTTCTTGATGACTTTCTTTTGATCTTCTTGTAGTCTATTCACATATTCCTCATACCATTTCTTGCCACAGACAGTTTAGGTACATGCTGTATCAATAACTGCACAGCCATAAGATTCTGTCATCAGTATCTCATTCTCTGTTCTGTGTTCTTTAGTGAATAATGCCAAGTTGCATTGTTCTTCACATTCTTCATAATATTCAGTGTCAGTGTCTGTCATTCTCACTTCTTCTTTGTGTGGGCATTGTTTGGCCCAGTGAAACACTGACTGGCAAACAGCACACTTTGTTCTCCTTCCATATCTGTCCAGTGGGTTAGAGCCTCTTGGAACTTTGTTCTTTGGCCATGTTCTTTGATCACTCGAACTAGGTGGATCTGGAAATCTACTTCCTCTGTATCTTGTACTGTTCTTTGTCACAAACGTTTCTTCTTGTTTCACTATGATTTCATTGTTTCACTATGATTTCATTGTTTCACTATGATTTCATTGTTTCACTATGATTTCATCCTCAACTTTGGCTCCTGAATGACCTCCAAAAATTCTCTTCAAAGCAGACTTCATAGAAGAAAATTTTCTGTCAGATGCTGCAGTCAACACTAACTGTTTTTCTTTTTCTGTCAAACCTGCATTGTCCAATAGTTTGAACGCCAGTACTGCGTCTGGTTACTCCATCTTGTATTTCTTGCAGATCGTGTATCTTCTTTCATATTCTACAATGTAATCAGCCATTGACATGCTTTGTCCTTTCTTAAATGACTCAAAATCCGAGTATGAAGAATATGCTAGATCAACTTCATCTTGAAGAAAGAGAGCATCAAGAGCAGTAATTAAAACGTTCATACCATCTCTGGTGTTCAGTTCTGCAGCGTCGATCTCCAAAGCTCTCGCTCGAGCTTGTCCCGTTAGCGATAACGTAACTGCTAATGCTTGTTTCTCAGGCTTCATGTCTGTCACTAGCTTCCAAACTTCAAGTTCGTTTTTCCACATCTCATATACTGTGTCCGGTCCTAGACTCGGTGGTATTTTAAAGTTTTGCGCCATACTTACGCTCTGCTACCATGAAAAGTTAAACTATAAATGTACTTATAACGTTGCCTCCTCGGCTCGTACAGATTCGTTGACTCTCCGCTCATTTTCGCTTCTCTCGTTGCCAAGTTATTTCCTTAGTTACAGTTTCATTACTTCCGGTAAGTTCGACAACAATGTTTTCCAAGCACACACTGTTCCGATACTGTCTATCGTTGTCAGTTATTTACCACAGCTCTGTGCATTAGGTCTGTTGGTTATAAGCAGTGCTGTACTTTTCCTGGTATCATTTTGACATTGTTTTTATCACCATCATTCATCGACAGTGTGGCTGTGTTTTTATCACCATCATTCATACACAGTGTGGCTGTGCTTTTATCACTGTCATTCAACCACCAAAGTGTGGCTGTGTTTTTATCACCATCATTCATCCACAGTGTGGCTGTGTTTTTATCACCATCATTCATCCACAGTGTGGCTGTGTTTTTATGACCATCATTCATCCACAGTGTGGCTGTGTTTTTATCACCATCATTCATCCACAGTGTGGCTGTGTTTTTATCACCATCATTCATCCACAGTGTGGCTGTGTTTTTATCACCATCATTCATCCACAATGTGGCTGTGTTTTTATGACCATCATTCATCCACAGTGTGGCTGTGTTTTTATCACCATCATTCATCCACAGTGTGGCTGTGTTTTTATGACCATCATTCATCCACAGTGTGGCTGTGTTTTTATGACCATCATTCATCCACAGTGTGGCTGTGTTTTTATCACCATCATTCATCCACAGTGTGGCTGTGTTTTTATCACCATCATTCATTCACAGTGTGGCTGTGTTTTTATCACCATCATTCATCCACAGTGTGGCTGTGTTTTTATCACCATCATTCATCCACAGTGTGGCTGTGTTTTTTCACCATCATTCATCCACAATGTGGCTGTGTTTTTATCACCATCATTCATCCACAGTGTGGCTGTGTTTTTATGACCATCATTCATCCACAGTGTGGCTGTGTTTTTATGACCATCATTCATCCACAGTGTGGCTGTTTTTTTTTATCACCATCATTCATCCACAGTGTGGCTGTGTTTTTATCACCATCATTCATCCACAGTGTGGCTGTGTTTTTATGACCATCATTCATCCACAGTGTGGCTGTGTTTTTATCACCATCATTCATTCACAGTGTGGCGTGTGTTTATCATCATTCATCACAGTGTGCGTGTTTATCCATCATTCATCCACAGTGTGGCTGTGTTTTTATCTCCATCATTCATGCACAGTGTGGTGTTTTTTGCATCATTCACCGTGTGGCTGTGTTTTTATCCCTATTATCACATGTGGCTGTGTTTTTATCACCATCATTCATGGAGAGTGTGGCTGTTTTTTTATGACCATCATTCATCCACAGTGTGGCTGTGTTTTTATCTCCATCATTCATGCACAATGTGGCTGTGTTTTTATCACCATCATTCATGGAGAGTGTGGCTGTTTTTTTATGACCATTCATTCATCCACAGTGTGGCTGTGTTTTTATCTCCATCATTCATGCACAATGTGGCTGTGTTTTTATCACCATCATTCATGGAGAGTGTGGCTGTTTTTTTATGACCATCATTCAACCACAGTGTGGCTGTGTTTTTCATCATTCGACATGTGGCTGTGTTTTTTCATCATTCATGCAGTGTGGCTGTGTTTTTATGACCATCATTCATCACAGTGTGGCTGTGTTTTTATGACCATCATTCATGGAGAGTGTGGCTGTGTTTTTATGACCATCATTCACCACAGTGTGGCTGTGTTTTTATCACCATCATTCACAGTGTGGCTGTGTTTTTATCACCATCATTCATCCACAGTGTGGCTGTGTTTTTATCACCATCATTCATCAAGTGTGGCTGTGTTTTTATCTCCATCATTCATGCACAGTGTGGCTGTGTTTTTATCACCATCATTCATCCACAGTGTGGCTGTGTTTTTATTTACATCATTCAACCACAGTGTGGCTGTGTTTTTATCACCATCATTCATGCACAATGTGGCTTTTTTTTATGACCATCATTCATGCAGAGTGTGGATGTCTTTTTATGACCATCATTCATGGAGAGTGTGGCTGTGTTTTTATGACCATCATTCATCCACAGTGTGGCTGTGTTTTTATCACCATCATTCAACCACAGTGTGGCTGTGTTTTTATGACCATCATTCATCCACAGTGTGGCTGTGTTTTTATGACCATCATTCATGCACAGTGTGGCTGTGTTTTTATCTCCATCATTCAACCACAGTGTGGCTGTGTTTTTATCTCCATCATTCACCACAGTGTGGCTGTGTTTTTATCACCATCATTCATCCACAGTGTGGCTGTGTTTTTATGACCATCATTCATGCAGAGTGTGGCTGTGTTTTTATCACCATCATTCAACCACAGTGTGGCTGTGTTTTTATCTCCATCATTCATCCACAGTGTGGCTGTGTTTTTATCACCATCATTCATCCACAGTGTGGCTGTGTTTTTAAATACCATCATTCATCCACAGTGTGGCTGTGTTTTTATGACCATCATTCATCCACAGTGTGGCTGTGTTTTTATGACCATCATTCATCCACAGTGTGGCTGTGTTTTTATCACCATCATTCAACCACAGTGTGGCTGTGTTTTTATGACCATCATTCATCCACAGTGTGGCTGTGTTTTTATGACCATCATTCATGCACAGTGTGGCTGTGTTTTTATGACCATCATTCATCCCAGTGTGGCTGTGTTTTTATCACTATCATTCATCCACGAGTGTGGCTGTTGTTTTATCACCATCATTCATGGAGAGTGTGGCTGTTTTTTTATGACCATCATTCAACCACAGTGTGGCTGTTTTTTATCACCATCATTCATCCACAGTGTGGCTGTGTTTTTATACCATCATTCATCCACAGTGTGGCTGTGTTTTTATGACCATCATTCATCCACAGTGTGGCTGTGTTTTTATCACCATCATTCAACCACAGTGTGGCTGTGTTTTTAGACCATCATTCATCCACAGTGTGGCTGTTTTTTATCACCTCATTCATCCACAGTGTGGCTGTGTTTTTATGACCATCATTCATGCACAGTGTGGCTGTGTTTTTATGACCATCATTCATCCACAGTTGGCTGTGTTTTTTATCCATCATTCATCCACAGTGTGGCTGTGTTTTTATCACCATCATTCATCCACAGTGTGGCTGTGTTTTTATCACCATCATTCAACCACAGTGTGGCTGTGTTTTTATGACCATCATTCATGCACAGTGTGGCTGTGTTTTCACATCATTCATCCACATTGGCTGTGTTTTTATCACCATCATTCATGGAGAGTGTGCTGTGTTTTTATACCACATCATCCACATGTGGCTGTGTTTTATCACATCATCATCCAAGTGTGGCTGTGTTTTTATCACCATCATTCACCACATGTGGCTGTGTTTATAACATCATTCATCCACAGTGTGGCTGTGTTTTTATGACCATCATTCATCACATGTGCTGTGTTTTGACCATCATTCATCCACGTGTGGCTGTGTTTTTATCACTATCATTCATCCACGTGTGGCTGTGTTTTTATCACCATCATTCATGGATGTGGCGTTTTTTTTATGACCATCATTCAACCACAGTGTGGCTGTTTTTATCACATCATTCATCCACAGTGTGGCTGTGTTTTATCTCCATCATTCATCCACAGTGTGGCTGTGTTTATCACCATCATTCATCACAGTGTGCTGTGTTTTTATGACCATCATTCAACACAGTGTGGCTGTGTTTTTAACATCATTATCCACAGTGTGGCTGTGTTTTATCACTTCATTCATCCACAATGTGGCTGTGTTTTATACTATCATTCATCACAGTGGGCGTTTTATCACCATCATTCATCCACAGTGTGGCTGTGTTTTTAACCATCATTCGTGTGTGGCTGTTTTTTATGACCATCATTCAACCACAGTGTGGCTGTGTTTTTATGCCATCATTCATCCACAGTGTGGCTGTGTTTTTATACCATCATTCACCACATGTGGCTGTGTTTTTACACCACATTCAACCACATGTGGCTGTGTTTTTATCACCATCATTCATGCAAGTGTGGCTGTTTTTTATGACCATCATTATCCACAGTGTGCTGTGTTTTTATACCATCATTCAACCACAATTGCTGTGTTTTATCCTCATTCATGCAAGTGTGGCTGTGTTTTATCCCATCATCACCACAGTGTGGCTGTGTTTTTATCCCATCATTCAACCACAGTGTGGCTGTGTTTTTATCCATCATTCACCACAGTGTGGCTGTGTTTTTTCACCATCATTCATCCACAGTTGGCTGTGTTTTTATACCATCATTCATGCAGAGTGTGCTGTGTTTTTATACCATCATTCACCACAGTGTGGCTGTGTTTTTATCCATCATTCATCCAAGTGTGGCTGTGTTTTTATCACCATCATTCATCCACAGTGTGGCTGTGTTTTTAAAACCATCATTCATCCACAGTGTGGCTGTTTTTTATGACCATCATTCATCACAGTGTGGCTGTGTTTTTATGACCATCATTCATCACAGTGTGGCTGTGTTTTTATACATCATTCATCCACAGTGCTGTGTTTTATCCCATCATTCATCAAGTGTGGCTGTTTTTTATACCATCATTCACCCAGTGTGGCTGTTTTTTATCACCATCATTCAACCACAGTGTGGCTGTGTTTTTATGACATCATTCATGCACAGTGTGGCTGTGTTTTTATACCATCATTCATCCCAGTTGGCTGTGTTTTTATCACCTCATTCAGAAGTGTGGCTGTGTTTTTATACCATCATTCATCCACAGTGTGGCTGTGTTTTATACATCATTCATCAAGTGTGGCTGTGTTTTTATACCATCATTCATCCACAGTGTGGCTGTGTTTTTATCACCATCTTCATCCACAGTTGGCTGTTTTTTTACCATCATCATCCACGTGTGGCTGTGTTTTTATGACCATCATTCATCCACAGGTGGCTGTGTTTTTATCACATCATTCACCACAGTGTGGCTGTGTTTTATACCACATTCATGAAGTGTGGCTGTTTTTTTTTACCATCATTCACCACAGTGTGCTGTGTTTTATCACCATCATTCATCAAGTGTGGCTGTGTTTTTATACCTCATTCATCCACAGTGTGGCTGGTTTTTATCACATCATTCATCCACAGTGTGGCTGTGTTTTTATACCTCATTCACCACAGTGTGGCTGTGTTTTTATACATCATTCATCCACAGTGTGGCTGTGTTTTTATCACATCATTCATCCACATGTGGCTGTGTTTTTATGACCATCATTCATCCACAGTGTGGCTTGTTTTTATCACATCATTCATCCAAGGTGGCTGTGTTTTTATCACCATCATTCATGGGAGTGTGGCTGTTTTTTTTATGACCATCATTCAACCACAGTGTGGCTGTTTTTATACCATCATTCATCACAGTGTGGCTGTGTTTTTATCCATCATTCATCCACAGTGTGCTGTGTTTTTATCACCATCATTCACCCATGTGGCTGGTTTTAACCATCATTCAAAGTGTGGCTGTTTTTTTCCATCATTATCCACAGTGTGGCTGTGTTTTTATCACATCATTCACCACAATGTGGCTGTTTTTATACCTCATTCATCAGTGTGGCTTGTTTTTATCACCATCATTCATCACAATGTGGCTGTGTTTTTATCACACATCAACCAATGTGGCTGTTTTTTATCCCATCATCACAATGGGCTGTGTTTTTATCACCATCATTCATCCACATGTGGCTGTGTTTTTGACCATCATTCTCCACAGTGTATACCATCATTCATCCACAGTGTGGCTGTGTTTTTATGACCATCATTCATCCACAGTGTGGCTGTGTTTTTATGACCATCATTCATCCACAGTGTGGCTGTGTTTTTATCACCATCATTCAACCACAGTGTGGCTGTGTTTTTATGACCATCATTCATCCACAGTGTGGCTGTGTTTTTATGACCATCATTCATGCACAGTGTGGCTGTGTTTTTATGACCATCATTCATGCACAGTGTGGCTGTGTTTTTATGACCATCATTCATCCACAGTATGGCTGTGTTTTTATCTCCATCATTCATCCACAGTGTGGCTGTGTTTTTATCACCATCATTCATCCACAGTGTGGCTGTTTTTTTTATGACCATCATTCAACCACAGTGTGGCTGTGTTTTTATCACCATCATTCATGCAGAGTGTGGCTGTGTTTTTATCACCATCATTCATCCACAGTGTGGCTGTGTTTTTATCACCATCATTCATCCACAGTGTGGCTGTGTTTTTATGACCATCATTCAACCACAGTGTGGCTGTGTTTTTATCACTATCATTCATCCACAGTGTGGCTGTGTTTTTATCACTATCATTCATCCACAATGTGGCTGTGTTTTTATGACCATCATTCATCCACAGTGTGGCTATGTTTTTATCACCATCATTCATCCACAGTGTGGCTGTGTTTTTATCACCATCATTCATGGTGAGTGTGGCTGTTTTTTTTATGACCATCATTCAACCACAGTGTGGCTGTGTTTTTATGACCATCATTCATCCACAGTGTGGCTGTGTTTTTATGACCATCATTCATCCACAGTGTGGCTGTGTTTTTATCACCATCATTCAACCACAATGTGGCTGTGTTTTTATCACCATCATTCATGCAGAGTGTGGCTGGTTTTTTTATGACCATCATTTATCCACAGTGTGGCTGTGTTTTTATCACCATCATTCAACCACAATGTGGCTGTGTTTTTATCACCGTCATTCATGCAGAGTGTGGCTGTGTTTTTATCACCATCATTCATCCACAATGTGGCTGTGTTTTTATCACCATCATTCAACCACAATGTGGCTGTGTTTTTATCACCATCATCGACAATGTGGCTGTGTTTTTATCACCATCATTCATCCACAATGTGGCTGTGTTTTTGTCACCATCATTCGTCCACAGTGTGGCTGTGTTTTTATCACCATCATTCATCCACAGTGTGGCTGTGTTTTTATCACCATCATTCATCCACAATGTGGCTGTGTTTTTATCACCATCATTCATCCACAGTGTGGCTGTGTTTTTATGACCATCATTCATCCACAGTGTGGCTGTGTTTTTATCACCATCATTCATGCAGAGTGTGGCTGTGTTTTTTTCACCATCATTCATCCACAATGTGGCTGTGTTTTTATCACCATCATTCATCCACAGTGTGGCTGTGTTTTTAAATACCATCATTCATGCAGAGTGTGGCTGTGTTTTTTTCACCATCATTCAACCACAGTGTGGCTGTGTTTTTATCACCATCATTCAACCACAGTGTGGCTGTGTTTTTATCACCATCATTCAACCACAGTGTGGCTGTGTTTTTATCACCATCATTCATCCACAGTGTGGCTGTGTTTTTATCACCATCATTCATGCAGAGTGTGGCTGCTCGCATGGTGGTGAAGTTGTGTAAAAATAAAACAAAAAAAGAAGAAGAAACAGCCATAGACACAATCCTCTGCCTCAACAAAATGCACTTTGTCATTGGGCACTTGTTTGTCAGTGTGTTTGTACTGGATGACCTCAAGAGTTGTTCCTCCTGGGAACGCAAACAAACATGATCACTGCATTTTTTTTCTGTTAATATTCACTTGGTAACAGTGCATAGAGTCTCAAGTTATAACCCTTTTTTTTGCTTTTTCTGTGGACTCAGATTTTCAGAGAGCCAAAGAGTGCCGTCCAGGTGGAACAAGTCCTGAGCGAGTACAGCACCTTCATCCAGGTGTGTGTAGTCCTGAGCAGGATTGGTATATACGTAAAAAACCTTGAACTGTTTTCTTTGAACAAGAAGCCTTGGCTACTACAACCCATACTCAAGCAGAGTGATCGGGAGGGGGTGGGGGTGGAAATAGAGAATTCTTGTTTTATTCATTTGTCTGCTCATTTATTATGTCACTTATTTTGAAAAAAAGAAAAAAGCAAAAAAAAAAAAATGCTCATAATCAGATTGGTGAAGTTGTTATTAATATTATGAATACTTATACAGCGCCTATCCTGGGCTAGAGACCAAGCTATAAGCGCTTTACAGTCCACTGTCTTTACACAACGGGCTGCCTACCTGGGTAGTGCCGACTGAAGAGCTGCCAGCTGGCGCTTCATTCAGTCGTTTCCCGTGTCATCCAGACAATATCGTTCTGTGTCGTTCACTCAATTTCCCTACTTCCTTCATTCTTTCCATTTCTCACGCAGGGTGCACGCTATGTGTAACGTGTCATCCATATCAATGGCCAAAGTGGCCTTCTCTTCCGAAAGTTGGTGATGGGATTTTATGTGTGTGCAAGATGTTATGCGTGCATTCACACATGGAACCTCTGTTTATAGTCTCATTCGAAGGACTGTATGGGGAATGGAGTCAGAATCAATGTTAACTCCGGGGGGAAAATCCCTCTGAACCAAAACGCCCCAGGATCACCAAGATTACGAGTCCGGCACTCTACCACTGAGCTATTCTGGACCCTGGATGTCTGTCCTCACTGGGTTTCTAAATCAGTGTGTCCTACGATGAGTTTTGAGATTAAATTGAAAGCTTTCTTGAGCTACAACAAATTGTAAGATGCACAATTGCCAAAAAAAAAAAAAAAAGAAAGAAAGAATTATAGTAGGCATTCCTAATGGCTTACGGTTCCTCAAAATTCATATAGTGGTGCAGTTGTTTTTATATAAAGATAATGAACTGTTGAGAATGTAAGCTGTCAATATCATCGACTGTTTTGATACAAACGTTTGTTGTGTAGAAGCATTAAATTCCTTGGAATCTGTGTGACATAATTTGCTGATCACATAAAGCCTTTGGCAACACCTTTCAGTCGTATCAAAATCACATAAAGCCTTTGGCAACACCTTTCAGTCATATCAAACCATTTTGTATTGAGAACTCATTTGGTGACGTAAAATTATTGATGTTCAGAAAGGTATGTATCCAGTACAGTTTAGGGGGCAGGTCCTTTCTTCTTGATCAGGAGTTTAGATAATTTCTCTTTTGTATTTTTTTTCCCCAACTGTAACACGTATTCATGAATTCAGCATGTTCTGTATGTTCCTGAGACGTATAGATTTAAATGACATGGAACATTTGTTTGAACTAAGCTGCTTGTCTTTAAATGTAAGTAAAGGCAAGAAGCAACTCCTACTGATCCCATACTTGGCTGAATGATGGCTGGCTTTCTGTCACCTGTTTTTGGAAAGGAGACTTTTAGCTTGATCTGTTCTTGGATGTGCATTAGGAATTCTGCTAGTCATGGATTAACGATTCTGTTCGCTGGGTGATTGGCATTCTCATAATGTTGCCTAAGAATCAGTGTAAAGTGCCACAACATGGATGAATGATTCTGTTTGTTGGGTGATTGGCATTATCATAGTGTAAAGTGCCACAGCATTTTCATGAACAGGGAGGGTCCTGTTTTGAATGATCATGGTTCCAGGACCAACAAGCGAGGCAGTGTGCATTTTTGTGTGTGCTTGCTGATGTGTATAATTCTGTTGGTCTTTTTTTTTTTTTTTTTGTCTTGGCTTTGCCACTGCAGTGACATTATCCCCATGCACTCATTGCAGTTCCCCATCCACGGTCTCACCTTGGGTTGTCCCGTCGCAACCTCGGCACCACCAACAATCCACAGTTAGAGTCTAGGTAAAGTCATCATGAGGCAACCAATCAGAGGAGATGCTGCACGACTGCCGAGTCTTTTCACAGGTGCCTGATCTTTTGCAAACTCAGTTGTCAATAGGAGCCAGTCATGGTCGGAAAAATCTCACAAATATAAGTCAGTTTCAAAGTGAGATGACTGCCAGCAAACATTGAAACAAACTTTAAAAGGAATTTAAAGTAAATCCCCCAGATTACAGGGACAAACATTACAAGACAAAACATGACGCATTTCAACCTCTTAGGCCTTCTTCAGGCAAGATAAACAACATTCAGGACAATGAAAACAAAGAACGAACAATCACTTATTTTCTCGAATTTGACGCAATGTGGGCGATAAGTGATTGCTCATTCTTCATTTTCATTGTCCTGAATGTTGTTTCTCTTGCCTGAAGTAGACATAGGTGGTCAAAACACAGTGTGTTTTGACTCGTTACTTGTTTGTTCGTGTTCACAGCATAATCACTTAAAATTCCTTTAAAAAATAATTTCCACAAATACAAACCAAACGCACAACCTCCCAGCCAAGAACCCATGACGCTACCCAGTATGCTATGGCGGTTGGTTATAGATGAAAAATGACACATTATGCCTGCAGAAATGCAAGATTCGGAGTCCAGGTGGCCCCACAGGAGCTGTACTGATGTGTGTGGTAGGGGGAAGATGAGTGAAGGGATCAACTTCTCCGACGACTTGGGCAGGTGAGGAATGTACCTCTTTTACTCTTTTTACTCTTGTACTCTTTTACCCTTGTAATACTTTTGTTATAAATAGTTCCCAATATTTTCTAATGTATATCTGATAGGGCTTGTGCTGTTGCAAAAAAACAAAACAAAAACAAAATGTTACACTTCAAAATGATTTTGAATAAGAAAAAAGAGAGAGAAAAAAAAGTGTCTTTTTATCATGCAGAAGCACGGAAAAAAACTCCTCATTCCTTTTTCTTTTCAGTGTACAGCTGTTGGTCATTCAGCTATTCTTTATAAAGGTCAGAAACACAAGTTGATGAATGTCTTTGTCAGCAACATGAAGAACTTTCTGTAATAAATCATTTATTACGCTCATTATCAGTCAGAACTTGCTAGGCTGAAACTCCCAGCGATGTGTATGAAGTACTCAGTCGACTCCTTCCATCTGTAGGGAGAGAATGACCCATGACCTGTCGCCAAAAAATAGGGCTTTTCCAGTCTCTAATGATGACGATTGAGGGAAGTTCGTTTAGCCTTATGTCCCTTGTCACTGATTAGCACCTGCAGTTGTTCCCTCTACCTGATGGTGCTGATAGACAGCAACTTATTTGTGCTATGTTGTTGCTGATTGCCTACAGTGTGCTCATGATCTACATTTTTTGTCTCATATTGTACTGAAAGTAACTCATTTTGACTTCTTTATATTGTTAGAGAAATTGAAATAGGCATCCCACAGCCATTGTAGGTTGGTTTTTTTGTACTCCCAGTTCTTATAGAACAGGGGGTACTTTAGAATGGGAACGAAGAAATGCTGTCTGTCTGTCTGTGTGTCTGTCTGTGTGTCCGTGGTCAAAATGTGTTCCACTCGCTCCAGACAAAACTACTGGGCCGATCTTTCTGAAAAATATGTAGGTATGTTCATTATGGGCCACGGATGATGCCTGATGTTTTAGTTTACCGCTATAGCCGTTACTAACGGCCTGTAACGGTTTTTCTTCTTTACAGAATATCTCAGAAAGTACTTGGCCGATCTTTGTAAAAATGAGCAGGTACAGTCATTATGGGTCACGGATGATGCCCGATGTTTTAGTTTACCTCATTATAGCCGTTACTAACGGCTGTAGCCGACTGTAATGGTTTTTCTTCTTTATGGAATATCTCAGAAAGTACTTGGCCGATCTTTCTGAAAATTTGTAGGTATGTTCATTGTGGGTCACGAATAATGCCTGATGTTTTAGTTTACCGTTATAACCTTTACTAACGGCTGTAACGGTTTTTCTTCTGTATGGAATATCTCAGAAAGTACTTGGCCGACCTTTATGAAAATTAGCAGGTATGTTCATTATGGGTCACGGATGATGCCTGATGTTTTAGTTTGCCCCGTTGTAGCCGTTACTAACGGTTGTAACGGCCTGTAATGGTTTTTCTTCTTTATGGAATATCTCAGAAAGTACTTGACCAATTTATAAGCGGTTTGGATGATCTTGTGACAAATTGGAGCCTCTGTCCATATGTAAGTGATGTAATGCTGAAAATGGATTAAACAACCGTTAAAACCTGTTATTCTGCCGTTATTTCTTATATATAGGTGTATTTTAATGAAATTTGGTATATAGAAAGGTTATCACACACAAATGGCACTTCTATATAGTGTTTCAAAATTTGACCATTAAAAACCGTTATTCTTGACATATTGTCCGATTTGGATGAAATTTGGTATGTACACAGGCTTTAGCCCAGTGAGGACTAAAATACCAGTTTCAAAAGTGTACATCGGTTAAATAACCGTTTAAAACCGTTATTTTGCCTTTATTTCTTATCTCACAAAGCACTTGGCCGATTTATAAGCGGTTTGGAAAACTGGGAGTACATTTATATGCTTCGCGTCTTGTTTTGTTCTTGTTTGTTTTGTTTTTTTTGTCAAAGATGATTTTAATTTATCAAGAACTTCTCTGTAAAAATAATCATTTTATCAACGATTTCCCAGAATTTGAAAAAGAAGCAGAAAATAAGGGGGTGGGGGGGGGGGGGGTGGGGGCAATCCTGTATAGTTTAATCTGATCAGCTTGTTCGAAATGATTACTGCAGTACTTTTCTTTTCGCTTGTCTTGTGTGCATTTTCCATATCAAACAAAAAGTGCTTCAGTGTTTTGGAAATGTTCTATTGGGAACTGTCCTATTTCTGACCACCGACATGATTTCAGGATGGACATACGCCCCTTTGAAACCTCTCCCAAGCAGTTGTCCCAGTAATGCCAATACTCTGGTGAACTGTCCTTCCAGAAAAAATTGGCGCTGTGCATTCTGTTTACCTTTGACTGCATAATGATACTGCAGACATGCGTTCAGCATGGGTGAAATTTGAGGGTTTGTGAAAGGGTGGCACTGTACATACAGTTTGCTGTTGAATTTTATGCAGATGCAACTAGTGGAAATGATAGTCTTATTGAACTGCCTGTGGAAATGGTAGTCTTATTGAACTGCCTGTGGAAATGGTAGTCTTACTGAACTGCCTGTGGAAATGATAGTCTTATTGAACTGCCTGTGGAAATGATAGTCTTATTGATCTGCCTGTGGAAATGATAGTCTTATTGAACTGCCTGTGGAAATGATAGTCTTATTGAACTGCCTGTGGAAATGATAGTCTTATTGAACTGCCTGTGGAAATGGTAGTCTCATTGAGCTGCCTGTGGAAATGGTAGTCTTATGCAGTCTTATTGAACTGCCTGTGGAAATGGTAGTCTCATTGAGCTGCCTGTGGAAATGGTAGTCTTATGCAGTCTTATTGAACTGCCTGTGGAAATGGTAGTCTTATGCATTCTTATTGAACTGCCTGTGGAAATGGTAGTCTTATGCAGTCTTATTGAACTGCCTGTGGAAATGGTAGTCTTGTGCAGTCTTATTGAGCTGCCTGTGGAAATGGTAGTCTTATGCAGTCTTATTGAGCTGCCTGTGGAAATGGTAGTCTTATTGAACTGCCTGTGGAAATGGTAGTCTTATGCAGTCTTATTGAACTGCCTGTGGAAATGGTAGTCTTATGCAGTCTTATTGAACTGCCTGTGGAAATGGTAGTCTTATTGAGCTGCCTGTGGAAATGGTAGTCTTATTGAACTGCCTAAACATTTAGCTTGGTGTGCAGTCTGTTCATGCCATGGTACTTACAACAACAACAACAACAACAACAAAAGAAAGTCATACACTCCACAAACATTCATTCACACATTTACACATGACTGCCAGTACAAGCACACATGTGCATTTGCATGTAGTCACATTTACTAGCAACATCGTAGACTTACATACACAAAAGAGCTGACAGAACAGATGTGCTTGATGTTCAAAATCGAGACATGGAGACCAAAAGCCTCAAGGGAAGGGAGGTAATCAGGGATTTTGCATTGGGGGGGAATAAACCACATATTTATATAGGTTCCACCATTTCCCCCCTTCCTCACTCATTCCTCTACGCACATGCACATAGGCAAAGGGTTAGAGAGCTTTCTTCCTCATACCTGCTGAGACTGATGTCCAGTCAGTGTAAAACTCTTTGGACATGTTGCTCACAGGTAAGTCTGTTCAGGAGTCACCATCTGCCATTCTAGAAAAGTCACACCAAACTCTGCCGTCTCCTTTTGTCTTGCCTGTGAAAGAGGCCATACTGAAGGGGAAAAAAAAGCAAAAGACTGACAACGTCCTTTCGTACTTGTAATTGTTTGATTAAGAAAACTTTTTTTTTTGGTTGTCTCATGTTGTATTGTATTTTGATTTTTGCTTCCCCCTTCACAGCTAACTGCAATCTTTCTCTGATGGTTTGTTCAGACATGACCAGTACCAAGGCATTTTTGTCATAACTGAAGGCTGCGCTGGTGTTATAAAACAAGAACATTGGATTCATTTGATTGTGATTTTGGTTCGTCTGTATGAATTTGACATTCATCTACTGCATTCAGGCGAACAGTATACTCTGAGCCATCTCCTGTGACATGGTAGAGGCCAAGTGTTGTCATGGTAACATCTCCCCATGCACAGGTGCGTGCTGATGGTGGGAATGCCTTATCCCAACATCAAGTCCCCAGAGCTGAAAGAGAAGATGGACTACCTCAACGCCAACTTTGTGAGTACTCTCTGTCTACCTAGCAGAGATGTAGTGCTAAAGAAAGCAACAGCTCTGCTCAGGCCAGTATTCGTCCACAGACAATTTACTTTTGTTTTCATGTCATGTTCCCTTGCTCCATGAAAGGAGTTGCTTGTTGCCTTCCGGCTTTTGGCTGCTTCGAGCAGAAATAGGAGGCAAGGGTGTGAGGGATTGTTTTTCGTTATAACCTGATACTGGGATGACCTGTGTGAACTTGACAACAAAACGCTGTCAGGCTGTCCTGTGAAACGAGTGTCAAGTCGTCTTTGATAAAAGAGCAGAAACATGATCAGATGATAAAAATGATCAACATTGGAATTTTGGTTGATCCTGGCTTCATATGCACTCTTCAGTTTGTGTTTTATGTGTGTATATATATATATATATATATATACATATATATATATAGATAGGTAGATAGATATATTTCCTCTCTATCTATCTATATCTATACACACACACAAACACACATATATATATATATATATGTGTGTGTGTGTGTGTGTGTGTGTATGTATTTATATGCATACATACAAATTACATTCAGAAATTCTACAGACAGCATTTGGAAATTTCTGGAAACGTTTTGCGTGGAAACTTGACATCTGGATGCAGAGTTATAAGCTGTGGCATCTTTTGTCATTGAAAGTGGTTTAAGCGTTGAAAACAGAATCAAAAAACATTTTAGGTAAGATTGTGAAACCAGAAAACAACAAATTTATATCTTACTCATTTTGTGGCATACAATCTTTGTTTATGAACTTCGCTGTCTGGACTTTCTTGGACTGTGGTATACTCCAGACTTCACAGAAGTGGTTACAAAAAAAAAAAAAAAAGCACAAGGAAAAAAGTAATGTTGCGTTTATGGTATCTCTTAGAGGCCTTGAGATGATTTGTGATGCTCCACCATTTGCATAGCTCTTTCCAGTCACCAGCAATGTACTCCCAAGTGTACAGCAACCATGATCATATTGTCCACAGCCTCGGGACGAGAAAGGACGACAAGCAGGTCAAGTCCATTATGAAAACCTGTGCATGAAGGCTGTCAACCAGTCCATCGGTGAGTCCATGTGTATTGTTAGTTAATTAACAACTACATCCATCACCCGTTTGTGGGTTGTAGGAGACACTGCTTGGGGGGTGGAGTGGGGAGGGGGGTTCTCTATTCTCTTGTTTTGAATTTTACTTTTAACATCTCATTCTAAATCTAACGTTTTACATGTAAGGTCTCAGTCTTAAACCCAACATTTTATGGTTAAGATCTTGTTCTAAATCCTACATTTTACAAGTAAGATCTCATTCGAAATCCTATGTATTACATTTAAGATCTTATACTAAATTTTACGTTTTACATGTAAGATCTCATTCAAAATCCTATCTTTTACGTTTTAAGATATTATTTTAAATCATACTCCTCACAGAATAGAAAAAAAAAATGTACTATGTGAATAATTGTGAACATCACAAATTATATTAAATACAAGACAAACAAACGGCAACATTTCCTCATTTTGAGGATAGCACATGCAACTTCCATAGTTCAAGGTTGGGTGTTTTCATCCATGCATGTGCCTTTTGGAGTGGGGTCAGGTGGCAAGCCTCTGTCTGCCCTGCATGCATACCTCACTGTGTGTACCACTTCAGAATATCCTCCGTCTTTTTATGAAGGCATCATTGTCTGTTCTGTTTACCACTGCAGAATATCCTCCGTCTTTTTATGAAGGCATCATTGTCTGTTCTGTTTACCACTGCAGAATATCCTCCATCTTTTTATGAAGGCATCATTGTCTGTTCTGTTTACCACTGCAGAATATCCTCCATCTTTTCATGAAGGCATCATTGTCTGTTCTGTTTACCACTGCAGAATATCCTCCATCTTTTCATGAAGGCATCACTGTCCATTGTCTCGACATTGCTAGGTCACCAGGGGATTGGCACTTCTGTGGTGCATGCCCTACCCTGGTCACATAAATACCCATAATCCATTAAGTTTGATCATCCTGCGTTTTTGCATGGATGAAATTTTGATTTATTGAAGTGTTTGGTACAAGGCACATGCAAGATGTGAAAACCAGATTATGTCTCACTAACCAGTTACACTTTAACATTAGGGGATGATGTACATACACACAGCATTCACCAAAAGAAAGAAAGAAGGAATAGAAAACCGAGTGATATTCAACTGAATGATACTGAAACGATTGAATGTAGTGCCAGCAGGCAGCTCTTTAGACAACGCTTCCCAGGTAGGTATTTTGTCATGTAAACAAGAGTGTTGATTGTAAAGCACTTCGAGCTTGGTCTCTAACTGAGGATAGGTTGTATTATAAGTTCTGTTAATAATAATGATAGTGAATAACTGTTAACAGCCAAAACAAGACTCGGCAAAGAGTTTGCCCCACTGCAGATGTTTTATTGTGTCGCTGTGCTGCAGGTCGAGCCATCCGCCATCGAGGCGACTATGCCGTCATCGTGTTGGCCGATCAGCGTTACGCCAGAGCCAGCGTCAGCACCAAACTGCCCACCTGGATTTCCCAGCAACTCTGCAAGCTGGACAAGTTTCCTCCGGCGCTGGCTGCCATCTCCAAGGTAGGTCTGTGGTGGAGGTTTCTCTGCATGAGTGTTATTTAATTTTACCTGTTTTTTAATCCAACTTCACAGTTTTTGCTTTCAGATTGAAATAGACCTCACCATACAAAAACATGTTGTATTGGTCAGGGTAAGTCTCGGTTGAGCGAGTTTGCATTGAAACAGAATGATGATGATACTGAGGGCCCTTCTCATTCACTCAAGCAGATCCCTTTCCAACTATCCCCACACCCATCGAGTACCCATATTGGAAAAGTTGACATTGGGTTTGCCTTCTTCGTCTCTGATGACATGTAACTCCACATTCACATCTGCAGATCGGCTTACGCAGCTCTCTCCACCATACAAGCTCTGTCTGCCACTACCTCACAGAAGAAGCAAGAGTCTGTGTTTTTTGTCCTGTCTGGACAAGGTTATGGCAATGCTATTCTTGCTAGATATCCTAAAAGGTGCATAGAGAAGTTGCAAAATGTACAGAATTTAAGTGCCAGGCTTGTTCTTAAGGCATGAAGACAAGACCACGTCACGCCTCCACTGTGGTGACAATTCACAGCACACATTCAACACAAAGCTATCACTCCTTTGCCACACTTTCTTCTCTGCGTTGTCAGCTTACATTTCAAACTCTTCGACAGCTTCATTCATGTACAGATCGCCTGTTTTGTACTTTCTGAAGTTTCATATGAAGACGTTTGTCAGAAGCGCTCTGTCAGTTACTGCTTCAAGGAAGTGGAACTTGCTACCCAAAACTATTTGCCACTTTGCCTCGTCAATTAAAAAATATAGCATGTAAGAAAGAATTCAAAACACATCTGTTTCAGCTGTACCACACAACCAACCATCCCAGCCTTATTACTTTCAGATAAGAGAGAGATGATGTTACTTATAGCTCAGCCAGCTGCAGAGGGTCATACCAGGGCTATCACCGCATTGAAGTCAACTCACAAGTCATTAAAAAAAAAGAAAAATAATTCAAACAACCCTTTAACCTTTCCCGTACATCGCCTAAAATTTTGCGCGCCGTACATCGTGGGTCTGCATGGACCCATGCTTTTAGTGAAGGAAAGAGGCCTTGCCGTACATCGTGGGTCCGCATGGACCCATGCTTTTTTTATGAAGGAACAAACCCTTGCCATACGTCGTGGGTCCGCATGGACCCATGCTTTTTTATGAAGGAACAAACCCTTGCCGTACGTCGTGGGTCTGCATGGACCCATGCTTTTTATGAAGGAACAAAGCCTTGCCGTACGTCGTGGGTCCACATGGACCCATGCTTTTTATGAAGGAACAAAGCCTTGCCGTACGTCATGGGTCTGCGTGGATCCATGCTTTTTTCATGAAGGAACAAAGCCTTGCCGTAGGTTGTGTTTGTGTGCGGAATTTAAGAAAGTCATATGTTTTAGACAGATTGGAATAGTATTCATTTTATAAGCAGCAACAGAGTTTTCGTGCAAGAGATTGAACTTGTTTGTTTCAAAATGTTTGGTAATGTGAAAACCATCGATCAAGGTGACCATGTGTACACGCACGCCAGTACACATCTGGCTTTTGAACATCACTCCACTCACATGCTGTGGTAATCAAACCAGCTGTGACACACAAAATGAAAATGCGCTGGTGTGTGTGTGTGTGCGTGTGCGCGCGTGCGTGCATGTGTGTGTGTGTGGTTTTCAAGTTTGTATGTGTGTTGCTGTGTGTATGCGAGTGCATGTGTATGTGGGTGCGTGCATGCAGGTATATTCGTCAGTCTGTGTATGATAGTGAAGATCTTGTGTGCAAGTATGTATGGATATATGTATGAGAGGAAAGTGTGCTTGTGATGGACTTAACAAAATATGGGCATGGAAGAGAGGGAGCGTGTGTTCAGGAGTGACTGTAGGCCTGCATGTATCTAACTTGATGCTTCTTTAGCATACTAAAAATAGTTTCAGCCTAATTTTCAATAACGAGAGCCTCCAGTGAAGAACTTACACGGAACACTCTAACAATATGTCTCACACAAAGAATGTAAAGTCCATTCACTCTGTAACGGGGGAAAACACACACACACAAGTACATTTCTGTCAACAGTGGTTTATTGGTTTAGTAAAGAGACTTAAATTTGTTCAGTAGGCTGAGACTGAATTTGTTCAGCAGGCTGAGAAATCACTCGCACACACTTTCACATTCTCTCTCTCTCTCTCACACACACACACCACACACACATACTTACACACACACACACACACACACACACACACCCATGGAAAAATGTCATTGCGATCCACAGGTACTGTTAGATGCTTGTGCTCATATCTAGTCGCCTTTGTTTTTATGTAAAAGGCTATTGCTAACAGCAGTGGTACGTGGAAGGGAAACATTTGGTCGTTGTATATTGAGAAAAACATTGGTTGGGAGCAGTTTGTTCTAAGCAAGAGAGAGAGAGAGAGACTGAAAAACTTAAACAGTGCTACCATTTGTACTGACAGACAGGGGGTCCCAGGGACTCCTTCACTGATGCTATAGAGGGTCCCAGAGGGGGTATAGAGAGTCCCCATGAACAAAATTAACCAATACAGAAAATGTAGTATTTCTTGCTTTTTTAATTATCGGCTTGATAATCTGAACATTTCAGAGTAAATGAATCTCTCTCTCTCTGAAAACATTTCTTAAAAAAAAAAACATGGGAATCCAGACAAGGATGCTGCAATGTCTTCAAAGTCTTAACATCTCTCTCTCTCTCTCTCTCTCTCTCTCAGCCAAACACACACAAAGTGAAACAGAGAGAGATAGAAAGAAAGGGAGAGTAAGAGCACACACAGACGATAGCCGTGAACTTCCTTTCTGGTTCGTTCGCCTAGGCTTGTGCACGCGATTGTTACAACTTGTGAGTCATCGAATTGGTTAATTAGTGGCGGCTGGTGCCACAGTCTGAATAAGTCAGCCGGTCGACTGAGTACCCGTTCAGTGACGTGGGCCACAAGGCGAGCCTATCAGTGTTTACGCAGCTTCTCGGCTTACTGTACTTTCGCGGGCACACGCTGTCCTGAATTTGACGGCAGGCAATCGCGCGCGAAGCTTGTGGTGTGCTCAGCTTTGATCACTGACCGCGGCACGTTTTGGGGTTTGCCTGATTTTGTAGTGCGTCCCGCAGGACTCGCTACACGTTTTGTTAGTGCGTCCTTTTCGCTCATTGTGCGTCATGGACGCACATATGTGCGTCATTGGGAGCCCTGTTAAATATAGGAACCTATTAAAATCTGGGATGTTCCCATTTTGTTAGAAGTGTGTCCGTGGGACACTTTCGTCCAAACTATTACAAATATGAAAATTTTGAGGGATGTCAATGTAGTGTAGACAAAAGAAAATGATCAGCACAGTCGTCAAATGATAAACTTTCGTACCTTCTCCAATATCTTCGCCGTTTGCGATGTTCAGAGCCTCGAAGATGTTCTTTCTTTCAGCCATTGGGTTGAATTGAACTGAAAGGAAATTCGATTTTTAGGTGGATAATTCTGATAACTTATTTCCATGTATGTAGCAGATAATATAATGGTGAAATTAGGCAAGTTTGCGTCCGCATGCACACCAACACACTCACAATCATGCCAGCCCTGATGTGGCCCCTTGCGGTCGGCTGGGCTATAAGCAACATTATCTTATCACAATCATGCGCACACGCACACACACACACACACACACACACACCCCACTCACACTGGCCTACAGAAGCTGGAGCACCAGGAGGATGTTTATTTTGCCAGATCTGGCCTGCTGCTGGTAAAAAAAAAAAAAAAGAGAGAGACGTAGGTATCTCATACAGTACTGTTACAAGTAGTGTGTAGGCCTACAATCCAAAACACAGTACTCTGATGAATTGGTCACTGCATCTCTGCTTTCAAAATCGTTAGTTGTCATGTATACATGTATTGTCATTTTTGTAAAGCACATAGAGCAGTCTTCTGGGTAGTCTGTTATATAAATATTCATTATTATTATTATTTAGAAAGCAGATCTGATGAATTTGACGTCGAACTTGCAGTCCCAGAGACACGTGGAGAGAGCGATTCCCGCCACTGTAGCAAAATTTGGCCACATGCGCATGCGCAGCAGTCGCGTGTTTATGTCAGTGATGCCAGCCATTCTGTTGAGGCTAGCGCTTTGCGGGAAATGGATTGCGAACGGGAGGTTCAGATTCTGTGTCTTTAGAAGGCATGGGTCCGCTCGGACCCACGACGTACGGTGCTCAAGGTTTGTTCGGTGCTCAAGGTTGGTTCGGTTTCAAAGTATGGGTCCGCTCGGACCCACGACATACGGCGCTCAAGGTTTGTTCTGTTTCAAAGTATGGGTCCACTCGGACCCATGATGTACGGTGCTCAAGGTTTGTTCTTTGAAAGTATGGGTCCGCTTGGACCCACGACGCAATGGGACGTTTGTTGTTTGTTTACTCTTTTGGTTTTTGACAAAAACAAAGAAATTTTGGTACAGAAGTGGGGCTATGCTATATTGACAAAGTCATAAAATTTAGTGAAGACAGCTTTAAAACTTTTTTTTATCAATTAAAAATTACCCCCGTGGGTCCATGGGGACCCACGGCGTACGGGAAAGGTTAATTAACCTCTTCCCTGCTTGCCCCGTGTTTATTACTGGGTCGTTTTCACAATCTTGTACGCCCATAACCGTGTCTACTACAGGGTACTTTTTACTTGATTATATTTGTTTTTATCATACTAATGACCAGCACAATCAAATTATTATGATACCACATCATAGCACAGGGTATAAGAAAAAAAACTTGCAAAAAATCTAAGAGATATCTCAATAAATGAATGAGTAGTGAACAGATGAGTGAACCTACTGCAATTTGGCCCCGGCACACAGCAATACAGAAAAGCTCTTATACTGTGGCAGGGAAAGGGTTAAAATACACCTAAAAACACACTGGAAACTTCGTTAAAAATCTTTCTTCCATGAAATCTTACATCAGATGAAAAATGTTGATCTCTTTTAGAAATTCAAAGATCACGTCAGGTCATTACTCTCAGTACCTTAATCAAAACGTATACACATGACCCTCAAGTTACACGCATATATCAACTCTGCTATTAAACTAAATATTTTTACATGTTGGTGTACCATTTGACCAGAGCCTATGTATGTGATGTTATGTGTTTGATTTATTATTCTTACATACTTTCACTTTTTTTTTGCTTGTGTTCTTTTGAATGATTCTCAGTGTTAGTTGTAAGTTTCCATAGTAAAGCGGTCATATGTGATTATGTATGTGATACACAGGTTACTGCTTTTTATTCTGTTCAGCTTCTTGCTTGTTTCAGTTGTAAAGGGTGGTTAGCCTATTCATAGACAATTAGTCCCTAGATTCAGATTTTTGTTAAGGTTTGATTTGATAATCAGATTTTCGTTAACATTTTCCAAATCAGATTTTTAACCCATAACACAAATGCTGTTCATTACTGGCAATCAATGGTCCCTGCTGAACCAACTTGAAATCTCTTCTATGTGTGCAATCTCTTCAACATGTGCTTGGCAGTAGCAAGGTAGACAACTGAAACATTTTCCTGGCAGTAATGGGCAGCAGTAGTTGCATGTAAATAAGAACTGTATTGTATGACAGATTTTAACCCCTTCACTGCTCCAGCCTGGGAATTTTCCAGGCTGAAACATGCATCCTGTAGCCTGGAGAATTTTGGGGGTGATGACATGATGTAAACAAACCAGCTTCCCAGGTAGCAAGTGAAGGGAAATAAATGAATACTTCGAGATTGAAAGCAATCTACAGTATCTGCCAAGACAGCGGACCAAGTGTCAAGGTTGTATTCCAAGTAGAAATACAGTGTAGTAAACATAGCAAGTGGCTGCATAGCAATCTACTCTCCTGCACCTAGAGCGCACTTGCTGTCGGCAGTGAAGGGGTTAATGAAATTCCTGTCGATTTCTTTTTTCTTTTCTTGAGAAAATGTTTTAATGACGTGTGTGTTTGTGCGTCTTTATGTATATATATATTTTTTTTTCCTTTTTTTAAAAAAAAATTGTATATTCTAAATCTATTTTGAGTCTGAGGTGACAGCCCTCATATGGCCTCTTGCAGTCTGCTGGGCTAGTTTCTGTTAAACTTATCACAAGTTTGGGTGATTTTTTAACCATTTTCTCTTGTGACATTATGTTGTTTTTTTTTGTACATTTTTGTTCCAGTTCTTCAGCAAGAAGAGAGAGAACATCAAGAGCTAGGGGACCATGGCAGCACGCTTCCAGTGTGGTGCGTCGGGGAAGGGATGGGGTGGGGTGGGGTGGGGATACCTACCTCCAAGGAATCTTTGCGTTTGTAGTTTCTTCAATTGTATTTTTTTTTTAGTATCTTATCATGTCATATTTAATAAATCACTAGAGTTGTTTTGTTGTTTAGCCATTTATAGAAACCAAATTTACCACCAAAAAAAAATTTTTTAATGCATCATCATGAGTAGAATGTTAAGTATCCAGTGCGGTACTTAACTGCTGGTGGTGTTTATTCATTGAAGGCAGTGGTATTTATGGAGTTACAAGCATGGAGATTGCTTCTTGATTATAAATTTATTGAAGGAAAAATCTGATTGGATCAGATAATTGTGTTTGATTCTCTGTAATCATTGACGCAGATTAAAAAGAAATTGAAAAAGAAACTGAGTGAACGATATTGACTGGATGACACGGGAAACGACTGAATGAAGCGCCAGCTGGCAGCTCTTCAGTCGGCACTACCCAGGTAGGCAGCCCGTTGTGTAAACGAGTGTTGATGAATAAGTGCAAATGGTGGATGTAAGCGCATTGAGTTGTGTAACAAGAAATGCGCTATATAAGTATTATACATTATTATTATTATTTTTATTATTTTGGGTAGACTAGGTGTTCACTGATTAAAATTGATTGAAACGTGAGAGACAAACGAGGTTAGAAGTTGCCACTGAGGAAGGCAATCTGTAAAGATTATTATTTTTTGTTTCAAAAGTTAACAAATAGTAGTACAATGTTTGTATGCATCTTACCCATTCTAACAAAATGAAGGCAAAGTTTGAAATAAATGCTGTATGAAGGTTCATGTGATATATTATACTACTTTTGACCAGTGCGATATCAAAGAGCACAATGTATTCCAGAACAGAGTGGGGAGTAAGTTGTGTGGGCGCTTGTCTTTTTAGTAAAGAGATCCAAACTTTGAATGAATATTTAACAAAGGAAATGCTTTGATTTTTAAGTTTTGGGAAAAAAAATTCTGAACACCGATGACCATATAATGGATAGACAGATGTGCCAGTAGTAACAGTGTGTCGCAAGAACATCTGAGAAGAACAGTGTAGTCCACTTTACATGATCTGATGGGACGAAAACGGTTTGATCGTGTTTTCCAGTCAACATTCTGAGAAAACTGACATGGCATAACACTATGCTGTTGGCTGATTAGTTTCAGTGGGAAGCATCAGGGCTCAGAATCCAGATTAGAAAACACCCTACATAAGTTCAGATCTTTATGCTTGTTCTTATTACAATCATTAAGGTATTAATAGTCCTTGAAACTGTACATGTCACAATCACTCGGAGACTGAAGAACTGAGCAGTCTAGATGAGAATTCCATTAGCTCATAGTGATTACTATTGTTGTGGAGTTCATCCATCATAACATCAGCAAAGAACCAATATGACATCAGTGCTGATAGTTTTCAAGTTCTGGGAGAATTTTCATTCCCAGTATTTTATAATAACCAGGGAAGTCCCAAGCATAAAACCCCACAGAGAAAAACTATTTCCTGTTCATTTCCTATTGGAGATGGAATGGAGTCGGAGATGATTTGAAAAAAAATTCCTTCTGATGTATGATTTTAGCTCTGGCCTCCATGAGAGAGTTTGAACTGTTGCAGTATTTTGCAATTTTCATTTAATATCAAATGACACATACACGCACACACACACACACACACACACACACACACACACACACACTCCATGCTGTGCTTCCCATAAAAACACAGAAGCTCAAATTTGCTGCTGAAAATACAGTTAAAGACCACATGAGAGACCAACAGCTCAACCACTAAGGTTCCCTTTAACGGCCCCTAATGCCTTTTAGCCCCTAAGAATGTTACACATTCAGGCACTAAGAGCGATTAGCCCTCCTGGGAGACCTGGCTTAAAAAAAAAAAAATTCAAAAACATACATCTGATTTTCCATCCTGTTTAGCTTTAATATGAAACATCTACATCAAAATATCATGTACACAAGTATAAAAGATAGGAAAGATATATCTCTGGAAAAGTTGCAGTGGCTCAAAGTACAAGACAGAATCACAAGTGGGTTTGTTTCCCGAGGCAGCCATTGGCCTGTTTTCCAAGACACCCATTTGAAAATGGTAGAGTTGAGTCAGTCACGGGTTCTTTCCCTTGTTCTGACTGCACTCCCTGAAGAGGCCACTGGGCTCTCATGGTCATGAATATTCAGTGGAGGCACTTCACTTCACTAAATTTGTTTTATGACTCTGGGTGGCAGATGGCCAGCTCTTGGTGAAGCCATCCAGCCAACATACAACATAACCATAGCAGCTGTTCTGTAAGGAACCAATCAAAAATGAAATAACAAAACCTGCTGTCATGACATCAAATTGCTGTCACAGAGTCTGATCATGGATATTCTCAACAAGATGCTGTTTGTTTCATGCATGAAAACTGTGACTGTTCTCTGTCATTGTGCAGAACATATTGACGATATGTGAAGTTTGGCAGCAGTGTTACATTGGCGCTAGCCACTGTCAAATGCAGCAAAAATGTTCTTTATATTAGTGTGGATCAACACTTATTTTTGCTCAAATGGTGGATCTCAAGAAGGCTTGATTGCTTGCTGTCTGCAGAGTACACTGTTTTTTTATATTCAAACTGCTTGAAATAATTACGATGTATGCAAGTGAAAACAGCTGTGAAATGTGTATGTTGTGGATACTAAAAGAGTGAATACCTCGCCACATCTTTTCCAAGCCGATTATAGAAGGCAGTGCAGCAAGTTTTGGAAAGGGACCATTCAAAAGAAAGAAAATATACTCTACCATCATGGCAAACGTTCACAACGAAGTTGTGCTAAGAAACTGCAGACAAACTGAATTTATCAGTTGACTTCATTTTCATATTCAAGAGGTGGGTACAAGACCTGTGTTTCTTGTAAACATGCTAAAACCTGTGAATTGGAGCTGTGAGTTGACCAGTCATTTTGATGTTTGAAGCAGGTAAAATAACATCTTGGTTTTGGGTGGGGGGGGACTAAAACTTCACTTCACTCGTATATGACCATGAGTGTAAGGTAAAAGGGCCGTGTCAAGCATGCAATTTGAACAGAATCAGTAGAGCGCCAGGACCTGCAAAATTTGCTCACATAAACCCGATTGTCTTCTTCAGACTTGTGTAAGCCGCAGTTCACTGTACATTTCAGCTGACTCTCTTGACAAGTTGTAACTTGCTCAACGTACAGGAAACAGAATCAAATGTTTCAAGAATAAAAGTAAGGATAAAGAAATCGTTCAGGAAACAAGAGTGCAGAATATTACACTTCAGCATTTATGGTTGATGAAGAGGTGGAGTCTTTTGTTGTGCAATAAATGTTGTTTTTTTTGTAAGTGGATTTGTGATTGGCCTGCAGTTCTCTTGAAAGAATTCTGACCGTTCCTCTGACAGGCATGTGTGGTTATCACAACAGTGTATGTGCGGCTCTCAAATGCATGAAAGAATCAGGACACCACTATATTATCATGTATCAGAATATCAGAAAAAAGTTTTCAGTCATTGTGAAAGCACACAGGGTTTATTTGAACACTGAGCAATACTGCCATAAATGGGAATGAGCACGATTTGAACAGTTTGTACATGATATTTCTATAGTACAAGCAAGCCTAGACTAAAACTTTGTATCCATCTCACAAATCTTTACTTGTAAACAAACATCAAGCACTTTGTTCAAAGTCCTTCAGAAATTTATTAAAAAATAAAAATAAAAAAGACAGCCCTGATTGGTAGGTCGTGTTTTATACACTGAATTTCTTTAAGCCAAAATTGTTCTTTTTTTTCAATCAGTCACACCAGACTCACCCCAAGTCAATAGCTAAAATCCTCTGCATCACCATTTAACCACAGTGAAGTGGCTTTCTTCATGACCTGCTTGCTGCAAGACTGAGGGTTTGGTTCCCCGTCTGTGAGTTTGGATCCCTGTCGGTGACATTTATATCTTCACCCTGGAGGTTATGTTTTCACCTGCTTCAGTTGGTTTCTTTTGTCACTAACAGCATGCAAAATGAAGAAACTAATTTTAACAGACTTGGTGGAAGGTGGAAGGTAGCCATAGGATGAACCCATTACATTTTGGCGCCAATCTACAGCATGGACCAGGAACAAAGGGCGGATTCAGCGTCCAGAGCTGCCAACCATCCTGCTTTCGGCGGCATTCATTATGCTCGAATGCACGCCATTCTGCTTGACGTAAAAAAAATTCTGTTCGCAAAAAAAAAAAAAGTTCATTTATTCGCAGAGTTTGCACATTTACCACTCATACAGCCAAAGAGCTGTTTAGATACTTCCAGTTCAGTTTCTTCTGCTGCCATCATGTCGAAACAACCTGCTACACTGATTAACCCCGAGTTAGAATAGAAGAAAAAGAAATTAGATCAGACTGCAGATTCAGGCCGCTTTCTGCTGTCATGATGGGAGTGCTGCTGATCCCAGTCAGCAATTCAGCCTGTGAAAGAAAGTGTTCAGCCTTGTCAGGAAGAACCTTACAGATTTTCGTCCCTCCTTGGGTCAAGGCACTACAGAAGCACTGATGATTCTGGAGTGCAAAAATGACCCAAGTCATAAGATGAAGCTCAGTGACATTGTGCTTCAAAAATCTAAAAGAGCAACAATGTATTGGCTGAAGACAGTGATTCCGCGAAAGCACTTGACAAAAGGAAAGAAAATACAGTGTCTGGAATAACATTGTTTTGTTTTGGGTGCGACACCGTACGTATTGCTCTCAACTGTCAGAAATTCCTCTCAGTTTTCAAAGAAATTCCTCTCAGTTTTCAAAGATATTCCTCTCAAGTCTCTTCAGAGGTTGGCAGCTCAGAGCATCCATCCACAAGATGACACAGAAATCACTGAAGCAGCGCTGGTTCAAAGATGGACTGTAGCCCAAGGACAGACCTAGTGAATACTGGCACAAATCTGGATCAAAGAGCAGATTCAGGATCTCTTCAGGCTTGGTAAAATTCTCCACTCTCCCGAGTAGCCCTACATTGGCTGGATTTTTTCAGCATTGGCCGATTTCTACCCTGTGTGCTGTGGACTCAAACTGAGAGACTAGAACCACACAGTCCTGAGTGGACGCATCGTTTAGAGCATTGCTCAGGTGTTCCTATGGATACTACAGATGTCTGTTTCCGTGTTTGATTCAGAATGTAACATGAAAGGAACAGCAGAGTTCAGCTGTGTCTAGTTGTCTCAGACCAGAAAACAACTTCTCTGGCGTCTTCTACTTCATCCTCATAGGTCACCATTGTTTTCAAATGTTGTGGCCTCACAATGACTTTCATGCCTCGCTTTCACACGGTGACCTCATTTTTCGTTTCCTCTCCCAAGTCCAAGCGCATGGCAAATTTGTGTCAAAGCTGTCAATACCAGCATGTTGAGAGAGAGTGTTGTTGTTGAATGAATGAGGTGGTGTCCTCTTGAGGTGGACAGTGGTTCCGTGATCTATCAGTATATGGCCTAGTAGGTGGTGTTCCATGTATGCTGGATCAGAACAGGCACCTTAGAACACGAAAGTGACCCTGCAGTAGTGCTGGGTCTCCACTGGTGGGTTTCCCCAATGACTTTTTAAGATTGATTGATTCCTGTGAACTATGAGTACTGAGGCTGCAACATGACAAGCCTGTGTGTGCGGGAGCATTAATGATGCCAAGAGGTTATAGAAGATGATGCAGCACACACACACACACACACACACACCCTTAGCTAGCTAGCTATCGTATATCTAAATGTATGTATGTATTCAACATTTAAACAATGCACATGAAATGGATTATGTGAAGACTAAGAAAAAGATACACCCAGAGGTGCGGGTGGGACCCAGAGAAGTACTGTCTTCAACTGCCGAACAAACCAGCTGGGAGCAATCCTGCACCACCCTTGGAAGCCTGCGCTGTGTTCACATAGGGTGCAGGCACGCACAGGGCATTCCATGAAGACGTTAAGGGACATATAATTATTCCTTGGCAGATGACATCATGTAATGGCCACTGAATGTGCCACGACGGAACCTCCATGGGAGCGTTCCCATGGGTGTACCAACCCATATTTCATAATTCCAGACACCGCTGGCAAAAAATGCCACCGTCAAGCAACTGCCGTGTGCATCCTGCAGCCTCACTGGATGCTGTTCTACTGACAGGTGAAGACAGTACAACACGAGACACAGCCAAGCTTTTACCTTGATGTCTTGCGTGCCCTCTGAAGAGAATCCTGGGTTATTGTCTTTCCTGCTGTCAACAGGACTTTCCCTGCTGTCGGTGAGTCTTTCCTCACCATCACTGAGCTTCACCACCCCCCTGCCCAATTGGCCCTCAACCGCCGACCAAACCAGCTGGGAGCAATCCTGCACCACCCTTGGAATCCTGCGCTGTGTTCACATAGGGTGCAGGCACGCACAGGGCATTCCCATTAAAGACATCAAGGGACATAATTGCTCCCTGGCGGATGCCATTGTGTAATGGCCTCTGGAGCTTTTAAGAATAAGCTCTGTCTTGACATAAGCTTCAGAATCTTACCAGGATAACTGTAACCACAAGGGGTTCATGTGTGTTGGCACTGATGCTGTCATGTCCTCTTCATCCATAAAAGTTAATGACAATCTGTCCAAAAGCTATTTTTCAAAAGCTGGTTGTCACATAATTGTATTATCTGAGGACTGATTTAGAAAACTAAATCAAGTTTCTCCTTTTTTTTTTTCTTTTTTTTTTTTTTGCCATTCTGCATTTGAAGTCAAAATGATCCTGTATTTGAAATTATGAAATAGCCATAGTTCATAGCCAACAGCCTACTATGAACTATCTATCAACACCATTATCTTCACTGGGTATTCACTAGCACTCCTTGTGAAAGAGACACAGAGGGCTAGTATCCAAAACTTACATTTTGCTTGGCTAAGCCTGTATCTTCTATGAAAATTAACAGTGAAAAAAAAACCGACTACCATCTCCCTTCTCTTTCACACACATGGTTACAACCTGTTTACACAAGTTCTTCCATCATGTTCAACAAACAGCAATAAATCCAAAAGCAGAACATACTAAAACATTTCAGTCATCCTTGATAAATTCAAACAAATACCAGATGCGATTTGACCAACGGCGGCTCTTCATTTTGGTGTGTGCAGTGGGACGCGATGTTCACTGGAGCTACAAACAGCAAACTCCAACTGCTACAGCAGACTTCTGCAAATCCGGGCTTGCGAGACAAAACAGAGCCTGAAGTGTTCCCTGATTTTTTCCTGACAACTCATAATCTGTGAACATACTGTGCAGAGGAATGTTTCGGTGTCCAAAGTGTTTTTTTCACCTGGTCCTTGGCACTCCTGTTTTGATCTCGGTTTCCTGGTATTTTAACTTTTCAAACATGGACAACAATCAGAGGAAACATCTCTTGCAGACACTTTTGTGACCCTATGGGTAGGATTGAGCACAGTTCAAGCATTTTGAAACAACATATTTCTAACAGCTATAAGATGATGTTTGATTAGTCAGATAATATTAAACTGGTCGGTGTGTTGGATATTGAGACAGAACTGATCCTGAAAATGACAATGCATGTATTTCAATACACTGAGAAGCATTATGAATGAATCACATATCACTGATTAATGAAGCATGTAAAATAACTTTGTTGCATTTATGAATGAATAACGTATCACTGATTAACCTTTACCAGCCGAGTCACATAATCGTGGGTGATGGGATTTCTTTCCCTCGAGCCGAGGCACCCAAGGCTATGTGACGGACAGACACTACATTCTGCCGTGTCACACACAATCGTGTGACTGGAACATAAAAAATTCCTACACTTTCCATAAATGATCCAAGGGAAATAAGCTCTGTAACTAGTCTTGGGGATGTTGTAGCGAGTAGTAGACCTTACTTTCAGTGCTCTATCGTGAACTTGGCTGACCCCAGCAGCTTTGGAACAAAGGAACCGACGGCACCGGGCTTTGCCGATAAGTGCGCGCAAAAAAATGTCGGTCAGACGAAGGGGTGGTAGCGATTTCTCACTCTATGAAGCGCTTGAAATCATATTACAAAGTGGATCTGGTGATGCAGCTGTCACATGGGCGAAGACTTTTCCAAGACTTCTAAAATTAGGCACATCTCTAAGACTTTTTCTCCCATGTGACTGCACGACCAAGACCCCAGACGTCTGGGAAAATCCGATTCTTCAGTCTTGGGCCTAGTCGTGGGTTATTGGTCTGGACCAATAACTTGTTCAAGTCTTGGCGACTAAAATTCGAAAAAACATCGGCGAAACGTCCTGTCGGGTCCTGTACAGTCCTGGCCAGTGCTGCCCAGTCTTAGTCAGTGCTGCGCGGTGTTGAAAACGTCCGCGAGACGTTTTGGGTGACGCAATGGGGGCTTAGCTGCCACGCGCGGGAAAAAAAATAGGTCGATGCGCGCGCAGCACTGTTGCAGGTTTGGCATCAGTCTTGGCTAGTCCTGACCGGTTTTGAAAACGTTCCCTCGAGTCTTCTCGTGTTTTACGGGACCCGCCAGGACTGAGGAAAACTGCGTGAGTCTTGTGTGTGACTGCTATGTAAGTAGGGCCTATCTCGCATAACTTTATTCTACACTCGACTGCTGCTGGAAGCTCTGCTGGGTTCCTGCGCGATTTCGAGACAATTCAAGTCAAATCAACACAAGTCAAGATGTCTGGTTCTGAGTCCGACTGCGCTTCAAACCAGTCGATGGAGCAGGAGCTCTTGGATGAGGGGGATCAGTCTGAGGCTCACGCTGATCCCGCTCCAGCCCTGGATAAAGAACCAAGTGGTGGCTCTGGTGTTGCTGCCAAGGGCAAGGCCAAGAAGCAGAGGCTCACAGAAATTCAGAAGTTGGATGTGTGCGACTTCCTGAGAGAGAGGCCTTACATTTATAACAAGAGCCATTGCGATTTCAAGAACAAGTCCTTGAAAGACCGTGAATGGAGTCTGTTGGCCCAGCGGCTGAAGGTGGATGTCAATTGCATCACTACCTGGTACCAGTCAATGAGGACGATCCTTGCCAGGACCAAGAAGCAAAAGGCAAAGTCAGGGTCAAGAACCGGCAAGTTGACTCATGTCCAACAATGGGTCTGGGACCACATGACGTTCTTGCTGACTCATATCGAGACAGTAGTCCCACAAACACTGGGGGCAAGAGGAGGTTGATGGTGGACCCTGATACAGACCTTGGCCCTGATCAGCCTGGGCCAAGTTGGAGGGAACCTAGGTCCTTGGGCATTGCATCCACCTCAACCCTCCGAAAGGCAGCTGCTACACCCTCTTCATCTGACTGCTGTGAGCAAATGCGGCAAGAGCTCTACAAGTACATCCAAAGAGCCGAGCACCCACGCAGCCACTACTGGGGCTACATCGAGTGGCGCACCTCCACCATGTCTCCTTCGCAGAGATTGGCCTTCCATGACAAGGTCTACCAGGTCATGCTGTGGCACATGGCTTGCATACCCGTTCCGGATCAGCCGCTGTATCCTCAGGCAGGACCAATCTATGTGGCGGATTCAGGCCGAGAGCCACAAGCTCCCACTCAGCAGGCCGGTTCAAAACAGCCGGAATCAGGGCCAGCAGCAACCCCTCTTGCGACCAGCACGCCTGATCGCCCTCTGCCAAGGGTGTCTCCCCGCAAAACCCGCACTCCAAAGCGTGTGCCACAGCCTCCTCCAGAGGATCTGTCGGATCTCACGACTGTGGACTTCACAGAACTCCTGAACTGCTGAACCAGCGGGAGGGAGTAGGCCTACACCCGTCCCTTTTCAGGGCCACAATTGTTCACAAGACAGTTCATTTGTCAGCATTATTCTCGTTTGTTTTGTTTTCTTTGTCTTTGTTCATTTTGGAGTGTTGTTTTTTAAGGTAATTATGGCTATATTAAAATATCAAATGCTTGACCGAAATACATAAAAAACATAAAAATACCATAAACCCCCCAAACTTGTTTCGCTCGATTTGTGAATAGATATTATGTTAAACTACACATTATTATGTGATTTTGAGATGCATGTAAGTATAGGCTGAAGTAGAAAATAATTTATGTTTTCATCTACATTATTACTTCTTTCTAATTAAAGAATGGACATTGGGAATGTACCTGGACACACAAAGACAAATAAAAATTGAATACAACAAAAGCAACTGTCTTTTGAGTTTTTGTGGCCCTGAAAAGGGCCTAGAATGAATTCCTTGGAAAGGGAGACTCAGGGGGAGGCAGCAGGCGCAGGATAGCTTGGAGCAGCAGGTGGTTGGCGGGCAGCAGCAAGGACATGCTCCAGTTGTTCGGGTGGGTTGACATGGGCCCTCTCCCATTGCCATGGGACCATGCCGTGAGGGCTGCCAAAGAAGTCTGCCATGATCTCACGGGTCCTCTTCCCAGCAGTGTCAGCACGTGTAGGTGGGGGCTGTGGTTGTTCATCCCAGACGAGAACGTCTCTCCAGGCTCCAGGGGTGATGTTCCCTCTTTCATCCTCTCTGTCCACAACATGGGCGGGGATGGGCTGTCTGTCCAGGGCGATGTTGTGGAGGACGAGGGCAGCCTTGATGACAGGGATGTAGTTTCTGGGTTGCAGCTCCACAGTCTTGAGGAAGATCCTGAAGCGATGAGCCAAGATGCCAAAGGCATTTTCCACCACCCTCCTAGCCCTTGACAGCCTGTAGTTGAAGACCAGTTGTCGTCTGTCCATAGTCTTCCTGGAGTAAGGCTTGAGGCAGAAGTCCCTGAGGGCGAAGGCATCGTCACTGACAATGAAGTATGGAACGTTGACAGTGTCCTCAGGATCTTGAGTGAGGGGACATGCTGGTGGCCTGTTGGCGTCGTTGGTCTCCAAGGCATCTCTGAGGTCAGTCTCCAAGAAGATCTGAGCATCCGACATGCTCCCAAAGCCACCCAGCTCCGCCCACAGGAACTTGTAGCCTGCATCTACCAGTGCCAGCAGGGGATCGAGAAGAATCCCTTGTAGTTGTAGTAGACACTCCCACTGTTCTTGGGTTTCTTCAGGGGACAGTGCTTCCCATCCAGAGCCCCCATGCAGTGAGGCATGTTCCACCTCTCCTGGAAACCTTGTGCTACAGCCCTCCAACCCTCCTCGGTCCACACTCCAGGAAAGGCTTCCTGCTGGTACACTTGGATGATGGCCCGGCAGACCTCAGGGATGAAGAGGGAGATGGTGTTGTGGCCACACCTGAATGCATACTTCAAGGACATGTAGCTGTCCCCAGTGGCCAGGTACCTCAACGTGACAGCCAGTTTGAAGCCAGGCTCCAAAGACCGTCGCATGTTGGTGTCCTGCTTGGAGATGATGGGCTCAATCCGATTGCAAATTTCAATGAAGGTCTGCGGGGTGAACCTGTTGTAGTTCCGGAACATCTGTATGCTTGCATCATCCTGAAGGTCGATGTGGAGCAGGGTGTAGTAATGTCCCAGATTCCTCCTTTGCTGCTCAGTCAGGATCTCCCTGACCCAGACGGCCCTCCTGCGCCTGCCACGCCTGTCTTGATCTTCATCTTGACCTTGATGATGGTGGGCTTGTTCATGATGAACATGGTGCCGGTGCATAGCCAAAAGAAGAGGAGCAGGTCCAGCCATGATGATGTCTCTCCAACAAGTGACAGAGCTACTATCTCAAACTGGGCCTTTTATACCTTTTCAACAAAGTAAAAAATAAATTCCCAAAACATGAATTTTAAGTCATGCGAGATCCTGACAAGTCATACATGAATCTTCGAGATTGGCAAACACTAGTTTCCCAACCCCAAAAAACAAGGAGGGACCCCCCAGGAACCCCAACAGGCCAAAAATGTATCCAAAATATGCCCAAGTTTCGAAACGCCGAAACAGCACAAAAAACTTAAAGCCAAGACTCAAAGAAGACCTGCACAAGTTTTCCAGACTTCAAACTTGGTCTTGGCAAAACCAAATACAGCGTCACAGCCAGCCAGCATCTCGTCACAGCCAGCAGGCAGCGAGATTATAAAAAAGGGGCGGTGCCTCTAAGTCTTGGAAACGTCGTGGCCCATGTGACAGCAGAGGCAAGACTAAAAAACACCAAGACTTTGGGGCCGTTCTATTTATGGAAGTCTTGGAAAAGTCTTCGCCCGTGTGACAGCTGCGTAAGCGCGCACGAAAAAATGTCGGTCAGACGAAGGGGTGGTAGCGATTTCTCACTTAATGAAGCGCTTGAAATCATATTACAAAGTGGATCTGGTGATGAGGGGAGTGATAGAGAGATAGAAAACTATGAAAGAGAAGAGGAAAGTGAATTGTTTGAAGATGCAGCCATCCCTTCATCTTCTGATTTGGTGTTGTAACAGAACGGAATAGAATGTAAACAAAGAATTTTTTTTACTTGTCAGACAGTCATGTCTACACATTGAAAGTAAATGATTCAAAATTACTATGTTTGATTAGTTGAGTGTTCTTTCCAATGACACCTAACACAACACTGTCAGTTGTTGTCTAGCTACTGTAAAAATTAATTAAAAAGTGGCGAAATATGCGCGTCGGCAGGAACTGAGCGCCATGCGCGAGTGCGTAGCAGCAGGGAGTTGTGCTGCATGCGCCGCTCTTGGCTAGATAGTATTAATGAAGCATGTAAAATGACTTTCAAAGCGTCTTCAAAGGCTGAAAGGATCTACAGGCATACACAAGCACAACACAGCTGTACACAATGCGCAGATGTTCTGCAAACTGCAATGTCTGTCAACTTTGATGCCTCACCCAGGAGATAAGAACTTCAGAAACCCCTTCGGTGGATTGGAGACGGCCTGTCAACTTTGGTGCCTCACCCAGGAGATAAGAACTTCAGAAACCCCTTCGGTGGATTGGAGACGGCCAGAAATCACCCTTGCATACACCGCTGCAGGCAGGTCAGCCGCTGTTAAGAAAACTGGGGCCCCCCTCCCTGATAGTTGCCTGTCATTGTGGCGCCACTAAAGTCAAACCCTGGGTTCTGCAATGCAAATCATTTCATTAAAGAAATTGTCATTTACGTAAGTGTATATTCACACAAGTAACAGTAGGTATGAATGCATGCTCACAGGCACATGATCAAGTCCAATAACAAAAATTTAAAAACTGACACAACAGTGTAAAGGTCTGCTCCCAGCGGGTTGGTTTGGCAGGTCAGAACAGTACTTCTCTTGGGTCCACTGGCACCTCCTACAGTGCATCCACTGGCACCTCCTACAGTGCATCCACTGGCACCTCCTACAGTGCATCCACTGGCACCTCCTGCAGTGCATCCTTTTCATTCACTGGGACTCTACATCAACATGATTCTTCGGCACCTCCTCAGTTGAGACTGACCCAGAAGTCACGATCACGATGACTTAATCATTACAGTCGGTGACTTATTACAGTCGGTGACTTATTACAGTCCAGGTGACTTATCACTACAGTCAGGTGACTTATCATTACAATCAGGTGACTTACCACTGTCGATAGCATTCCTAAGCTTGCACTGAAAGTCCTCAATATCCTGGCCCAAAAAATGTGACTTTGGAGTCTTTTTTTTAATAATTTATACGAGGGCTGGCAGCAGTGCTAAAAGTAAGTTTCTGGCATTTTTATGACATAGGAACACAAACATAAAGTATAAACAACTTATCGGGCATACATGAAAAATGTAGAGGCACAGTATTTATTATACCGATTAGACCATTTTAAGAAGAGAAAAATGGTAACTGGTAAGTCAGAGGACTGAGTGAGGGAACAGCTTGTTTTTGTAGTTCAGATTACACAGCAAACTATACTGACTAAAACTTAAGAAACATAATAGATTATAGCAGTTTCTTGCTACAAATGTACAAGAATTACAACTAGAATTCAAGAAACCATGCTTGCTCTACTTTTTAATTTGCAATCAAAATCAATCTTTACTGATGTGTGTGTGTGTGTGACAATTCTATGACTGCCATGATTTGCCAAAGAGGCTAATTTCATGAACATAGTTGACAGGTCTGTCATCTACCTCTAGCAACTTCAGCCTGCTTGTAACAAGCTTCACATTGCCATTTATCTACCGACATCCATGTGAGGAATATCATGTTGTGCATAAAGAAAGAAAGGACTGTTGTTTTAACTTCTGGAGAAGACATACTTGTTCCATTCAGACACAAAATTCATGTACGTTTATCGGGCAACAAATTTTGGCCAAATCATTCGCAGTGTTCTAAAATCTCACTGCAAACAGTACTGTAGATTCAATGTCTTGCCACAATAGTACATAATCAATTACTGTATCAAAGGTTTTGGATTTCTTTTTGTTTTGGATGTATACAAGACTTGGTTATGTACGGTTTTGCAATTTCTTTCTGTTGTGGATATACGACTTCAGTATGATTGATTTAAGTGAAATCTGAGCTGCACAGTAATCTTATCTTTAAATGTCGCTAAGAATGAAGGTAAGTTGCACTGTTTTAATCTGCTAATTTCGTATGACTGACAAGGAAGTGGTATGGTCTTTTTTAATTTTATAAGATTTTCCATCCCTCAAAGCCTGGAAAAGGTTGCCCCCCCCCCCCCCCCCCCCCCCCCCCCTCCGCTCCCCCTCAAAAAAAAAAAAAAAAAGGTTTGAAGGATGTGGAAGGAAATAAAAAGTAAAATGGTCAACTTTGACGAACAATAGTTACTCCCCAAAGGTGATAAAGTCTCCTTTTCCAATGATTCAACATTTTCCTAGATAAATTTCAAAACTAGCCCTTTAGAAGTTAAATCAATAATGTAATCAAATGCCTGTTTAAAAAAGAAAAAAAAATCTGATACCATATACCTTAAAGATACCAGTGAGAGCTATTGCCACTGAAGTACTCAAGCCTACAATTTGTTGTTGTTGTTTTTTGCCTCGTATCTACCATTTAGAGTAACATTTGGAGTAACACAGAGCAGCTTGTTGTCAGTGTTAGTTCTTAACCCTCAAACTCAGGAGAAGCAGCTTCAGTGGCTACTGATTCCCTGAGTGGTCTTTTGGAGCCCTCCAAAAATCCATCTGTATTATCAGAAAATCATGTTTCCCTCACACAGAGGTACCTTTTTTCTTTTTTGCCTAGTATTATCATCATTATTATTATTATAATGAATACTAATATAGCACCTGTTCTTGGCTAGAGATCAAGCTCTAAGCGCTTTACAAGCCACACTCGTTTACACAACAGGCTGCCTACCTGGGTAGTGCCAACTGAAGAGCTGCCAGCTGGCGCTTCATTCAGTCGTTTCCCGTGTCATCCAATGATATGTCACTCAATATTGTTCACTCCATTTCCTTACTTCCTTCATTCTTTCCATTCCTCACGCAGGGTGCATGCTATGTGTAACGTGTCATCCATACCAACGGCCAAACTGGCCTTCTCTTCCGAAAGTTGGTGATGGGATTTTATGTGTGTGCAAGATGTTATGCATGCTTTCACACATGGAACCTCAGTTTATAGTCTCATTTGAAGAACTGTATGGGAAATGGAGTCAGAACCAATGTTAACTCCGAGGGAAAAATGACCCTGTACCGAAACGGCCCGGCAGAGATTCGAACCTGCAACCCCAGGATCACCAAGATTACAAGTCCGGCGCTCTACCAACTGAGCTATTCCAGCCCCGTATCAACAAAAAACAAGTAAAAGCAAGCTAGTATCAACAAAAGCAACTGAGTGCATTATTTAAACAACAAGACATGGATGATGCATCATCTTGATGGCAACCTTTCTCATGGCCAAGCCAGCTGGAGAAGTGACCACTGACCAACCGTCCTAAACCACTGTGTATGAGACTGCAGTCAAAGAAAATGATAGTTCTGGAAATCAAGAAAATACCAAAACACATGACCAAAAGCTCTTTTGGTCAACAAGAATTAATAAAGGTCTAGGGATGAATACATCATAACAACATCCAGCATCTCTACCAACCCTCCCCCCCCCCCCCCCCCCTCTTTCCAAAGACTGATCTGGTTATTACTGATAATGTTAAACAATACAGATTGAAAGCTACACAGCTGTACATGCTTTTTTCTTCTCTCCAAATATGTAACAAACAGTGACAGTGAGTGACCAAACAGGATTTTTTTTTTTCTGCTAAAATTCTGCATTCATACTGGACTACTAAACAAGCTGAGGGGAAAAATATCGTGTCTGTGGTTCTGATTTTACAGCAATCTGAAATTGGGAGGTTATCAACATTAAAAAAAAAAGTGAATATAAAGTTTGCATTTTAGTCACTGGTCGACAAATCCATCGCCATCCAACTCTGAACTCTTCCACTCTCTCTCTTAGTCTTACACTATTTTGCACAATCATTTTTACATCAATTTATAATGCCAGTCTTCACCAGTGCTCTCTCCTCTAACTCCCTCCTCTACGACTTTGTTGCCAGCCTGATTTACTGCAAAACCATAAACCAACCTTGCCCTCTCTGCAGTGGTCATGAACAGGTGTGAATGCAGATGTGTGTGAACAATACGTGTAAGTGATTGTGTGCTTGAAATATCAAACACACACCACACACACACACACACACACACACAGCAATGTATGGCTGGAACATGAAAAGAGAACAAATGAGCTACTAAATCATCAAATGAACAGAACAAAAAACCGAAGACTTGTTATTTGTCAAGACTTCTTGTTCTTCACTCAGTTCTCCTAGCAGTCTGGTCCCCAACTTTTGTTCTCTTGCTTCATAGCCCACCTGTGACCACTCAATGTTGGGACTAGAAACAGAAAACAATGAACCTGATTCGCCCTGAGCAGTATGGTAAAAATCTGAAAGTGAGTATACGATTGTGTAATTATGCATTTTGAATCTATATATGTCTATTTTTTTTTGCTCATGATTGCTTGAGTATCAAATCTTTCAAACATGCTGTTAATACCCTCCAACCACACAATGCAAAATAAGGAAGGCAAAAACAAACGAACAAGCAAACAAAACCCAGCGCCTACCTCAAACTGGAACTTTTGTAATGTGAGTTTTTTCTGCATTTCATCATAGATGTATGGGTCAGTCGGTAGGCATTGGGAGTAGAGACTTCCAGCAGTGATCGGCTGTGGTTAGAGATTTGCTCAGACACACACGTAGCACTTGTTTGTCTTCTGCAAGACCACCAAAGAAGATTTAAGGAATGAAAAATACTGGTAAAGCAAGTATATGCGCATCTGTTTATGTCTTGGTTTGAGCATGTGTGCACACCCACCAAACTGTATACACATGGGTGTGTAAAAGTACATACATATATTCGTGTACGTAGGGTGTTATTAAATAATGTACCCTCCATTCAGAATGAGAACAAGAATTGCCAAATTTGCATTTCAGTAACAGCAACAACAAATCAAAGGGATAAATTCTTCAATTCTCATTTCAGCAAGAAGAATTTCAGTGAGATCCAAGGGTAAAATATTTTCCAAACAACATGGTCACCAATCATAGCCCTGAGTGTGTGTGTGTGTGTGTGTGTGTGTGTGTGTGTGTGTGGTTTGTGACGTTTACTTACATACATATATTTATATATGTTACAGAACATTCAGTAGATCTGTATTATTGTAAGATGATGTAGAAAATCACAACAATTTCTATCACGTACCTAACAGGTACAGTTGAAATTAAAACCCAACACCTCATCAACACACTGCAAAATATTTTAAGCCCATTAAACAATTCACTTTTGGCTGCATCTAACTCAAATTTTTTTTTTTCATTTATTTTAATTTTTGGTTATATCATCTTTCATGCCCCTTAAGTGGCATTTCCCCCGTGCCACTTATTCAGCCTCTTCTCACCCCTGCCTCCATACCAGGCCATCCCAAGCAATGCTAGGTTGTCATGAGGCAACCCACTGGAGCAGACCCTGCACTAGTGCTGAGTCACTTCCCTGCGCTTCAGTGCTGCATGTTCTAACAAACACGGGAACACCACATAACTCATATCATACAGAGGATAACACTTAGTTGAGAAGCCAGCATAAATGAAAGTCTTCTGATGAAAGTCACATCACAGTCACATCAGATCCATTCAATGACAGTTGTCATGCATGCTGACAACTTTGACCTAAATTCACCCTGTGCATGGATATGGAGAAAAAATCCAAACAGGTCAGAATCAGATCAAGGCACGGACAGCCTCAGAAAGTGAAATTTTTCTTTCTATATGATAATTCATAAGGTTAAGGATGATCAAGAAGAGGCGATACACTTCTTTTCTAGTTCTCTTGTATTTTGTATGAGACAACATATCTATATAAATGCTAAATTTCGTTTCATAACATACCCTGGCAAACAACCAGATATCCTGGATACAATCGCCTACAAAGGCTACCACAGAATTTGAGCAAAATACTCCCAAGAGAAGCATATCAAAGTGGATGAAAGTTGACTGGTTACATTTCCAATGTAAACCAACGTAACACCCAACTTTGGGAAGGAACCAGTCAGAGCTAAAAAAAATCTGATCAACAAATGCCTGTGATCAGGATGGAGCCTGTAACTACCCAGCCCACAATGCTAGTCACTGTATCACCAAGGTTTCTGGTTTATTTTTAAACCAAATCTTTCATATTTCACAGACCTATCGTCCATGTGGAATCATCAGGATGTACAGCCTCACTCAGTTCTCCCTGCAACAGACACAGCAACAATGAAGTTTTGTTTCTTTGCTTGTTTTTTTAATCCTCCAAACTGATTCGCCTAATTTCATCAGTCTCTGTTTCTAATGCCAAAGTCACATTGTGCAAACACAGCTTAATTTAGAGAACTTGCATATGGCACATTTTTTTTCCCTTCACTTTGTTGATTGCAGGTGGCCATATCAGGGCTGTCACATTGTCAACACTGATTTCATCATTTGTTTTCTTAAACGACATAGATGAACCATTTTATTTAAAACATACTAAAATGCCTTATAACCAAACTCTTTTTCCTACAAAATCCAGATTTTGAGGGGCATACTTGGACAAGCCTTCATGATGTCTGCTATTAAGTGTTTATGTATAATTTTATAATCTTGACACTCCATGAGCACAGTAGGTGGCTCATCACATGGTAAGCACAATGGAGCCTCCTCAACATTTATAAGATACATGTGGGTGTAAAAGGATTGGCATGTGTGTAATAAGCACAAAACATTTTTTTTCTTCATGTCAAAGAGTAGCAAGCAGCTGGGAAAAAACTTGTTATTCACTTGTAAGTTCAAGTCCTCTAGCCAGAGGTCATTGACAGAAAAGCCATGATTTTTTTTTTGGGGGGGGGGGGTGGGGTGGGGGGGGGGTTAATGTTTCAGGGACAGATGATCTTGATAATTTATTTGTGGCATTTTGACTAGATGATCAACCACCGCCTCAAACGCAACATGACAAGGAACCCAAATAAGAGCAATATAAATGTTGAAACAATCTTATGTTTGAGCGGTGTAAAGTTTTTTTGTTGTTTTTTTTAAAGAAAGGTTAGGGGTGTCTAGCTTCAAGACCAGAAATGGAATCAAACAGAATGAGAAAACCCTCATGTTTGGACCGACAGGCCATCTTAAAAGACACACAATGGTGACATGTCATGCAAACATGTTGCAATGTGCATGTATATATTTAGACGATGCTGTTTTGCAATTGCAACATTATGAACAGCCAGAGTCCTTGGTCAGTGTGAATTTAGTGCGTGTATGTGTTTGTGTATGTACAAATAATTATTTCATAAAAGATTTAATGATCTAATAAAAAGTTTATTCTCTGCCATTTTTGATAAACGAGCAAGTTAACTGCTAAACCCGGAGAGTTCTTTTCCACCCCAGATGGATACAGGAAACCACGTAAGTTCTTAGCATCAGTGGTATGAAAGCTTACATCAATTAGCACTTCTCCATTCACGACGACCTTTAAATATCTGGGTTTTATGTCACATTTGACGACTTTGGCCGTGATCTGCTTGCCTGTGCTCACTTCAACATAGACCTCTTCCAATGTCTGCCACCACTTTCCCCACTCAGTTTTACATGCAACTATTCCGCTTCTCTCGTCAAAGTGAGCCATTCAGAACATCCATGCAACTTTCTATTTGCTGAAAGAAACTGCCGTGCCGTGCACCGACAACAGCCTCAGAACTGAATTTCAAGCACCAACGCACGCACGGCCAAAATATCGTCTGCCTGATGCTCTTTAGTCAAAGAGTCCAAGTGAATGACCTAACACGGATTTCTCCAGTTACGAATATACCATTTGCTAAAGCATACTTTCAGTTTATATTGGTCAAAACAATGAAATTATCACGTGCTGATATTTCCTTTCTAAAATTGATCCACATTTCAGAAATCCCGTGACGAAAGACTTAAAATTAGATTATTTTCAAACGGCTGGTAATCCCCCTCCCACCCCCTGCCAAAAAAATTTAGGAAGCGGAGGTTCTGACCTCGCAAACGGGGAGTGTGGAATTGTCTGCATACCTGTTTGCGACCCATACTTTCGTGCACAGTGTTCATCTGCAATTTTGTGTGGCATCTGCTTGTTTATCAAGACCTGTCTCACCCTTAATGTTATAAAAGTTTTCCAGAACAGGAAGATGAGGTGACCAGTCGAACAAGTTCGGCTGGTTAATTGTCGGTGTGTGACACGTTCACAGCACAGTCAATAGAACGATCTTTCCGAGAAGATGGTGGGATAGTTCCGACTCAAGAGTGTGTTTTCTTTTTTGTCACGGATAATCACTTCGTTTTTTCTTCAGCGCCGAGAGACAGTTTTGTAAGCAACATGGATGATATATTTTCTCAGGTCAGAGAAGGAAATGCCTTCCATGTTCGTGTTTGGTTGGACAACACAGAAAACGATCTAAATCAAGGGTGAGTAACTCGATAAAAACTTGACCCCGTTTGCAGGTTGGAAAACAGTTTTTTCCCTCTGGTACTTTTGTACAAAATAAATCTTTTTGTTGTTAATCGTACATCTAATTACATATGTTTGAGACCGAGGACTGTTTTCAAAGTAACATAAGCAGATTTACGCCTTATTTACGAACTTATTGAAGATCGTGTGAATTTTGGCATCGGCTCATGAATATTTAAAGAAGACTGAAAAGCCCGCTGATTGGTTGTTGTTGATCCAAATAAGGAAATCCTTCTCATTGAACCACTTTCTTCATCAGTAACACTCACACACACCACTCCCCACTGCGAAAAAAAACGTGTGGTCCAATTGTTTTTTTTGTTTTGTTTTGTTTTGTTTTGTTTTTTGTAACAAAGAAAAAAGAAACAAACTAATACCCCATCCCCTCATCAGTCCCTTTCAGTACCCCTCCTTCCTCCCCCAGACATCCTTTCATTTCGCTTTTTTTTTTTTTTTTTTTTTAAGCACTCAAAAGGTGTTTTTATATCTGTTGACATTTTCAAAGAGTCAGCTGGTTCTAAATAAGCCAGATAGTATTGCCTTAAAGACAAATTGAGTATAAATAAAAGGTGTATAGTACAGTATACAGAATGGTGAAGGAATTATTAACCAACTTAAACAGTGGATGCTTGTTATAATTTGATTGTGGATTCAATGTAAATTAAGTAAAACAATGGCAGAAGCACATAATCCAAAGGCAAAACATATTAAGTAGACTGCCATTGTGGATGAATTGATGTTGTTCATAGGAAAAAATATCAGACTAATCCAACGGAAATATGAATTATGCACCTGTCACCAGTTTTAGTACAGATCTTCGATGTTAAAATGATTAACTGAAGTCTTGAAGTAAATTTATATTTATGAAGCTAAAAGAGTAATTTGCAGTATAATATAACTGACAACCAACCAGATGCTGTATGAGATGGCTGAGTAACTCTCTTTCAGTGTAGTTCATACTTTTAGTATGTTATTTTACTTTCTCTCTCTCAGTAGTTTGTACTTTTAGTATGTTACTGAAATGAGGAGGAAAAAACCTGTTTGTTTGTTTTTGTTGCTGCCATCTTCTGTCCTTTGAGTAACATTACAGCCGAAGTTGCTCATTCTGACCTCCATTCATAGGCACACCCTCTTTATCTCTCCCTCTGGGGGTTGCAACCTTGCGGCGGTCGCAGGGCTGGCACAGTCCAGTGATCTATTAGGCTTTGCTGACAGGAGCATCAATACTCGACTAGATGGTTAGCTCTCGTTAACGCTTCTAGGCCTGTATAGCCAAGTTGCTGTCTGGCCTTTAGAAGCACAATGTGGTAGGAATTGATGCCCCTGGTATGGCCTCCCATGTCAGAAAGGCTAAGGGTGAGGGCCCTGACAAAATAATAACATGCCTTTTTCCTTTTCTTATCTTCTGCCTTTCTTACTTGGCTTTTTTCTATCTTCGTCTCCCCATCAAGTCTTCTTTTCTACATTCTTTTTCTCTCTGTGGTCTTCTTAAGATCTGCCGCGTTTGTTGTGTGGTGCGACCTGTGATGGAAGGGAATGAGATCCTGGAGATTGAGAGGGCAAGTGCCCTCAACACATCTCTTTGGCTCGGACCTCTTCTAGACAGGAGGTACACTCTGGCCTGGGTGTATCAATCGGCTTCCCCTTCATGGGGCTGGGTCAAGACAGGCAGTTCTTCAGCCGGCCAAGGTTACCCCTGCAGTGCTTAGCTCTCTGATCCCGGGAGTTGAGCATGGTCAGGGAGGATAGGGTTGGTGGGCATCTGTTTGTCGTATGTCTCTCCTGAAGCCTGGAAGGGGTCAAGACAGTGACTTCTCTGCCCTGGCCCCTTAGTTGGACTCCATAGTGGGTGGGTAAGGGACTTGGGAGAGATGAAATTAAAAACAACAAAAAAATGGCTTCTTCACCTAAAATTCCTCCCCCAAAAACCGAAAGGTACATTCCTGTGCAAAAAAATTACTGCAAGAGTCTCTGGTAGACTCTGATTCTGAAGCAGAAACAAGGAGGCTAACTGGATTTTGGTCTGCTTGTTTGAAAGTGGAAAGTGCAGAACAGGACAAACTGATTTACACACTAAGCCCATTTGCCATTCAAAAGGGCTTCCAGGGAAATGCTAAAGATCCACAATCAGTAAAACTATTAAAGAATGGAACCTTCCTCATCCAGTGCAAATCCAAGAGACAATCAGAGCAGCTTCTTAGAGCTACAAAACTGGTAACTAGATAAATCTGGCCGACTCCCCATAAACAGTTGAATTCGTCCAAAGGAGTCATTCGATGCCCAGATCTCAGAGGTGTCTGGGAGACGGAAATCCACAGTGAGCAGTCATTGCTAAATTGTCATGAGGCAACTTACCAGAGGAGACACCTCAATGCTGCTGAGTGACTGTGGTATTGTTCAGAGATGCCTGTTCTGATGCAGCATATCAGGACACCAGCACTTAAACCCAGTGCTGATGAAAGTAATTGCTTGGTTATGGAGCCAGCAAAGCATTTGCTTAGTTATATGGAGCCAGCAAAGTATTTGTTTAGTTATATGGAGCCAGCAAAGTATTTATTTAGTTACATGGAGCCAGCAAAGTATTTGCTTAGTTACATGGAGCCAGCAAAGTATTTGCTTAGTTACATGGAGTCAGTAAAGTATTTGTTTAGTTATATGGAGCCAGCAAAGTATTTGTTTAGTTAGTTAGTTAGTTAGTTAGTGTGTGTGTGTATGTGTGTGTGTGTGTGTGTGTGTGTGTGTGTGTGTGTGTGTGTGTGTGTGTTATTTGGCTGAGTGTTAGCATGGACATATTTGGATTCACATGTTAATAAAAAATAAAAAAAAAAGGGGGGGGGGGGGGGGGGGGGGAGGCAGATGCTGAATATCAGCAAATTTAACCCCTAAAAAAACCCAAACCTTGTGTAGACTTAATATATTAACTAATTAAGATTTACTACTGGGTTTAGAGTTGTAGACTAGTAGTCTAACTAATGAAGCTAGGATCTTTCCAGTGTTCAGGACTGTGTGTTGGTCTCTGAAGTGGAGAGGAAGCAGGAGCTCCTGCTCAGTGAACAGTATGGGCTTGTTCAGCATGAAAGGCTGTCTGTGCCCAGTGTGATACAGGACTCCCTGTAATGCACTGCTGTGTATGGGAAGAATTTGTTTGAGTGACAGCTTTGTGCATTTGTTGCTAGTGACGCTAGAGTGACTAAATTACTTAATTTACAGTTCGTAAGCGTTGGTAATGTTTTGTTCAGTGTGTTAAAAAAGAAGTCCTTGACTGATATTCTTTTGAGAAGGCTACTCTGTGTGTTTTGTGTGTGTGTGTGTATGTGCGGGTGCGCGTGCATGCTTGTGCGTGAGTGTGTGCCTGTGTGTATGTTTGTGTGTGTATTATTTATATTAGTGTGAGTTTACAGTGCCTGAATATCTGTACATCATGTGTGTATGTTTGCTGGTGCCATTTATTCATTTGACAGGTGTTGCCTGCCTGCCAGCATGCACGCTGTGTATTTGTGTGTGTGCGCACACACGCGTGCCTGCATGTGTCTGTGTCTGTGTGTGGTGTGTGTTGAGAGAGAGAGCAAGAGAAAGAGAGAGTCTCCTATTATTAATGCCATCAGGTAGAGAGTACTAAGCAAATGTCAGGCAGTGCAGACAAGGCAATTAGTTGAGCTCAAGTGAGTCATTCAAGCGGTGTTCATGTTATTTTCCATGCAGCCCACAGTGTCTGTTAAAGTTTCTGTTGTACCCTCTGTGAAAATTGCTCCAATCCTCTGTATAGAGTTTTCTTGTAATAAAGATTTACAGCCACAAATTCAAAATAGAATGTTATCTATATACTTCTTTTGCAAATTTTTCCTTTGAAAATCTTTTTTACACATGTAATTAGTACTTACTGTAATTCAGTTTATCTTTTTTTTTATTTTTATTTTTATTTTTTTAAATTGAAGTGAGAAAAAAATGTGCTCTGACTGTCAGAGAATCATTATCAAATAATGTAATTTATATAGATGGATGAACCAGTGACCAGTAATGCTGTACATAGTAAAGACGTTGTTTTTTTTTTTTCCAGACTAGGAAGGGAATGGGACTGGGAAGTCAATGATACTTTGATAACAAAGAACAAACTTCTGCCAGTCGTTGTCCATGACCGGAAGACTGAATTTAATGATAGTGGCATAGAAAATGGTTTGCTTACCTAATACCAAGCTGTTCTTACAGAAAAGTTATTTATAAACTAAAGTAAGTTGGCTTTATTCAGAAATTGTAATGAGAGAGAGAGAGTTGTTTCCAGTCATTAATTGTTGTGTGTATGCATGAACATGCACTCATTTGTGTATGTGTGTGTGTGTCAGAGAGAGAGTATGTGTGTGTGTGTGTGTATGTGTGTGTGTGAAGAGAGAGAGAGAGAGAGAGAGAGAGAGAGAGAGAGAGAGAGAGAGAGAGAGAGATTTCTTTTATTTCCTACAGTTGCCATTGATTAGTGAAGAAAAAAAGTTTTTTCTCATTGACAGTCACTCCTGCATCCACTCAACCCCCATCCCTTTTCTGTCTGTTCACAGTGGGGGGCTGAATCAGTATGTATATAATACACAAGCAAGTACAGATGTACAGAGATGTTGTACATCCCAACCATGCTCCAATGTTCTTGCTGTCTGAGTATGATCGGAATGTGAAGAGAGATTGCACTTTGTGGAAACTGTAGTTGAGTACAGTTTAAGTGCACTTTGTGGAAACTTTATTTGAGTACAGTTTAAGAGCACTTTGTGGAAACTGTAGTTGAGTACAGTTTAAGTGCACTTTGTGGATACTGTAGTCGAGTACAGTTTAAGCGCACTTTGTGGAAACTGTAGTCGAGTACAGTTTAAGAGCACTTTGTGGAAACTGTAGTCGAGTACAGTTTAAGTGCACTTTGTGGAAACTGTAGTTGAGTACAGTTTAAGAGCACTTTGTGGAAACTGTAGTTGAGTATGGTTTAAGTGCACTTTGTGGAAACTGTAGTTGAGTACAGTTTAAGTGCACTTTGTGGAAACTGTAGTCAAGTAGTTTAAGTGCACTTTGTGGACACTGTAGTCGAGTACAGTTTACCTGAAAATGGATGCGTCAGTGTTTTGGGATCGCACATAGTGACAAATTATATGGACTGATTAGCTCTGACAGTTTCCTTTGAAGGAGCTAAGGTCTGTAAGTTGGAAAATCCCATCAGCATGTATAGAGAATGTGCCTGCAACCCCTTGCAGGTTCCTTGTCCCAAGTATGCCTCTTGTTTAATGTCTGGATCTGTGTTATTGTTGTAGAAGGATGGTTTACTATTCACGAACCTAAATTTTCAAATGTATCTATAGATATTTTTTATCGTTGTTTTAAAAATGCTGTAATTAGATGTATAAATAGTGAAGAACCAAACAATATTCAAAAGAAATCTTTAAACGAGGCAGGGAACAGTAAGCAGTAAATCAAAAACAAGTGGGGTGAATCTTGCTCCCATGATGAAATAAATACACGCCTGTAACTCCAAAGGAATGCTGCTTGCTGACGACACTGAAACGCCTAGCAGAAATGACAGCACAGAGCACACAGAACACAGGAACCATCAGCTGCATGGCTGCCTAATTTTGTGCATGAACATGTATGCACACATGTGTGCATGTGTGTATGTGTGTATCTATGTGAAATAATCTCAGACTGACACCTGTCTGGCATGTCTTTAGGGATGACCATCGATTCAGCTTGCTGCACTGGGCGAGTCGTGAAGGCCGCGCCAACATCGTGGACATGCTGATCACGCGGGGTGCCCGCATCAACGCCACCAACCTGGGTGACGACACGCCGCTTCACCTGGCCGCTGCGCATGGGCATCGTGACGTGGTGTTGATGGTGAGTGCGTGTTGTGTGTTGGTTGCTGGTGTCTCAGTGACGTGGTGTTGATGGTGAGGGTGTGTTGTGTGTTGGTTGCTGGTGTTTGAGTGACGTGGTGTTGATGGTGAGGGCGTGCCTGTGTTGGTTGCTGGTGTCTGAGTGATGTGGTGTTGATGGTGAGGGCGTGTTGTGTGTTGGTTGCTGGTGTCTGAGTGACGTGGTGTTGATGGTGAGGGCGTGTTGTATGTTGGTTGCTGCTGGTGTCTGAGTGACGTGGTGTTGATGGTGAGGGCGTGCCTGTGTTGGTTGCTGCTGGTGTCTGAGTGATGTGGTGTTGACGGTGAGGGCGTGCCTGTGTTGGTTGCTGGTGTCTGAGTGATGTGGTGTTGATGGTGAGGGCGTGTCTGTGTTGGTTGCTGCTGGTGTCTGAGTGACATAGTGTTGATGGTGAGGGCGTGCCTGTGTTGGTTGCTGGTGTCTGAGTGATGTGGTGAGGGCGTGCCTGTGTTGGTTGCAGCTGGTGTTTGAGTGACGTGGTGTTGATGGTGAGGGCATGCCTGTGTTGGTTGCTGCTGGTGTCTGAGTGATGTGGTGTTGATGGTGAGGGTGTGCCTGTGTTGGTTGCTGGTGTCTGAGTGATGTGGTGTTGATGGTGAGGGCATATGTGTGTTGGTTGCTGGTGTCTGAGTGACGTTGTGTTGATGGTGAGGGCATGCCTGTGTTGGTTGCTGCTGGTGTTTGAGTGACATTGTGTTTGATGGTGAGGGCATGCCTGTGTTGGTTGCTGCTGGTGTCTGAGTGACATGGTGTTGATGGTGAGGGCGTGTTGTGTGTGGTTGCTGGTGTCTGAGTGACATGGTGTTGTTGGTGAGGGCGTGCATGTGTTGTTTGCTGCTGGTGTCTGAGTGATGTGGTGTTGATGGTGAGGGCATGTTGTGTGTTGGTTGCTGGTGTCTGAGTGACGTGGTGTTGATGGTGAGGGCGTGTTGTGTGTTGGTTGCTGGTGTCTCAGTGACGTGGTGTTGATGGTGAGGGCATGCCCTGTGTTGGTTGCTGGTGTCTGAGTGACATGGTGTTGATGGTGAGGGCGTGTTGTGTGTTGGTTGCTGCTGGTTTCTGAGTGACATGGTGTTGATGGTGAGGGCGTGTTGTGTGTTGGTTGCTGGTGTCTGAGTGACGTGGTGTTGATGGTGAGGGCGTGTTGTGTGTTGGTTGCTGGTGTTTGAGTGACGTGGTGTTGATGGTGAGGGTGTGTTGTGTGTTGGTTGCTGGTGTCTGAGTGACGTGGTGTTGATGGTGAGGGCGTGCTTGTGTTGGTTGCTGGTGTCTGAGTGACGTGGTGTTGATGGTGAGGGCATGCGTGTGTTGGTTGTTGCTGGTGTTTGAGTGACATGGTGTTGATGGTGAGGGCGTGCCTGTGTTGGTTGCTGGTGTCTGAGTGACGTGGTGTTGATGGTGAGGGCGTGTTGTGTGTTGGTTGCTGGTGGTGTATGAGTGACGTGGTGTTGATGGTGAGGGTGTGTTGTGTGTTGGTTGCTGGTGTCTGAGTGACATGGTGTTGATGGTGAGGGCATGTTGTGTGTTGGTTGCTGGTGTCTGAGTGAGTGGTGTTGATGGTGAGGACGTGCGTGTGTTGGTTGCTGCTGGTGTCTGAGAACTGTGTTTGACTGCATCATGACGTGGGTCATGATTTTGTAGTGTGTACGTGTGCGTGTGTGTGTGTGTGTGTGTATGTGTACATACATGTGCATGCATGCGTGTGTATATGTATGTGTGTGTGTTTTGTGTGTGTGTATATGTGCTTAACTTTTTCGCAACATTCTGCGAGAAGGATTGGGGTGCCCAACTTACCACTTGGCGATGTGGGGCTAAAATACTCGCAGCAAGCGATCTGTCACTCAGGACACGTCGTGAAAATGATAGCGACGGTCTTCTAAAAATATATATGACCGAATTTTCTGGAGAATTTTTAACCAGTGGTGTGAGCGTACAGATACAGTCCTTCCTATGTTATATCATACGAGTTAGCAGGCTACTAACAGTTGATTTCATTGGTTAATTTGAAAAGAAAGCAACCAATCCGTTGGCATCTTCAAGCACTGAATCAGTGCTCCTTGCTCGAAGTATGTCATTTTCAACTCCATCAAACAATAACAATATGTTTATTTTGACTTTGAAAACAATTATCATCAAGAAGATGAAAGATAGCTCTATTTCACTGTACAAAAATAAAGTCACTGTCAGATTTAGGCTTTTAAGGAAAATAGATTTTTAAAAAAGGTCAAAATCAGGTGTACTGAGGGAATTTCAGTGCTGTGACTCTGTGTGTGTGTGTGTGTGTGTGTGTGTGTGTGTGTGTGTGTGTGTGTGTGTGTGTTTCCTAATTTATTGATAATGGTTTACTTTCAGTATCTGTGTAATCCACTTTATCCGCCTTTATTCACAGCATTACTTTATGTTATAAGACCATTTTATGGGGAAGGTAAGAAAGCAAATGCTGCTTTGAAATGCTGTGTAAGGGAAGAAAAAAACACAGATGATTATAAACATTTTGATGATCTGTTACTGTGTCCTGAAATGTTTCAGCTGATTCACAACAAAGCCAACATCAACGCCATCAACGAGCATGGCAACACTCCCCTGCACTACGCCTGTTTCTGGGGCTATGACCAGATCGCTGAGGTCAGAGCACTTTAACTCCTGTCTCCTTATTTCTTTCTGCGTTCCTCATTCCTTCAGTGACTTTTGTGGTATTTTGTATCATTGTGAAAAAGCCAGAGGCCTTCATAAACTGCACATCTCTCTCTCTC
>CM065728.1:4400508-4428008 GCA_033310375.1 Conus canariensis | reverse complement strand
GGGGTGTGTGCTGGCCAGTGACTAAAACACTTGTCTGACAAGTCGCTGGCAGGAAAATGACAGTGAATCTCCATTGCAACATCCAGAAGTTTGATGTAGAATTTCTGAATTTCATGAAGGAAAGGTGAAGCATCTGTCAGGCAGCTAGTCCAGACATAAGAACCAGTCCATGGTTATTTAACCACTACAAATTTTTGTAGTGTGGGCATGTATCTCTTCATGACTTCCTTGTCTACGACCATTCTACAGTGTACGTTAACTCATTGAACCCTGCAACTGACAAATTGTCGGCCGAGACACACCCCCTCTCAGCGCTTGCAGCCGGCAAATTGTAGGTCGGCGATACCCACTTACTTTCACTTCTAATTGCATTAATATTCATTAGGAAAGGGAGCTTACTCTACCATGTATTCCTTCCCAGTGATTTGGCGAGGTTCGAGCGCTGTTTCTGAGCAGTTTTAGGCATGTTTTTGTCTTCGTTTAGAAGCCAAAATGAGCAAACGAGCACGATACACTATTAGACAAGTCATAGATGATATCTTCCTCGACAATGACTACGATTTCGACCCTGAAGTGGCTGCTTTAGAGTCAGAAGATGGTGAAACTTCTCAAACTTCGTCGATCGCGAGTCCACATGTTAACGAAGCCGCTGAATGCCACGCAAATGATTGTGAACAAGCGTGACAACAAAAAGTAGGGTTTTTTAACCAAAACTTTATTTTAAAAGAATACCACAAACAAAATATTCACAAGAGAGTCTGAAATTTTGACATAACATAACACATCTATCCATCAGCAAGTATGCAAAATTTCAACATGTTTCATCTAGTAGTTTTTGAGATATAGCTGTTTTATTTTGGTAACCATAAATTTTGTTGTTAATTCCCAAAACCTTCAGGCTGGGTGTGTCCTTCTCTAGTAAAATGGGCAGGGCGCATAGAGTTAAAGGGTGGACGTCCCTCAGACAGGCAGAAGTCTGTGGTTGATAACATACAGGACTGGAGGTGTTGCAACACCTCTACCCTGTGGCCCATGACCAAGGACAGTGGACTGTGGAGATCCTGACCTGCTCAAGAATCCGTTGTGACACCTCTTATACAGTCAAGGAACATGAGTGTTCCCATCAGGGTTCTTAGGACTTTTCCCCAGAAGAGTTCGTGTTCCCTGAGTGCAGTGTAAGGGTCTATAGACAATGTTGGTTTTCAGCAAGTTGCCGAGTATGTAGTCTGCCTTGCTGGCTGCTGTACAAAACTTAAAAAACAGTCAAATTGACATAGGCTACATCAAAATGTTGTTATGCTCTGCATAGTTATGCGGGGATTGTCTTCAGTCGTGACAAGCTCCTAGCATAACATTATCAGTCTCTAAAATCCCCCGAAATCGGAGTGTGCCTGCCCACGTGGCAGGGTACTCAAAAACAGTCACACACGTAATGTTCCCATCCCCAGGTGATGCGTATGTACCATAGTGTTCAAGTACTTGATCCTTGTACTCTTTAAGCCAGGGTACGACATCAACAACAACAACAACAAAATAGTTTTCCATCACCAAGACCAACAATTACAACCTTTTCGTTTCTTCTCTTTTTTCTCCAAATTTCCTCAGAAGGAGGTTTACAATCACGTTGAAGATGGAGTGATGGCTGCAGCTGTTTGCATGGTCTTGGAGTGATGGCTGCGGCTGTTTGCATGGTCTTGGAGTGATGGCTGCGGCTGTTTGCATGGTCTAGGAGTGGTGGCTGCGGCTGTTTGCATGGTCTTGGAGTGATGGCTGTGGCTGTTTGCATGGTCTTGGAGTGATGGCTGCAGCTGTGTGCATGGTCTTGGAGTGATGGCTGCGGCTGTTTGCATGGTCTTGGAGTGATGGCTGCAGCTGTTTGCATGGTCTTGGAGTGATGGCTGCAGCTGTTTGCATGGTCTTGGAGTGATGGCTGCGGCTGTTTGCATGGTGTTGGAGTGATGGCTGCAGCTGTTTGCATGGTCTTGAAGTTAGTCTCGCCTCCGCTGGACAACAAGTGCTTCACTCCCAATGAAAAGAAAGCTCAGTTAAGATGATGGAAGTGACTTCATCTTTGTAACAACTAGTTTTCACCTTTGGTGGCGTTCGCTATGCAATCTGAGAAAACTGAGTATGGTTTTGTGCAAGAAGAAAAAAATAAAAGTCAGTCTGAAGGAAAAAGAAACATGCGTCTTCGGGATCCTCTTGTAGATAGTGCCTATAAGTTTCAGAACGGAGTGACTGAAGGCGGAAAATGAAGCAGAATTTGGAAAGAGAGGTTAGTTACTGCCAAGGACACAGACAAACAGAATACAGGACTAGACACTGACCCCCTCTCTTTCCAAACAGGGCCTATAAGTCACGTTTTTGAATCTGTGCATAAAAGACATAGTTCTACATTATGGGGAACACTGAAACAGTAATAAAATATTTTTGATCTTTTGATATCATGGCGATCTGCTACTCTGAGGTACAGTTGGCCAGCAGGTTGTTGGTCACAAGTGATGTTTGTGTTTCTTTTGGACTTGTGGCCAGCTGCCATGGTGCATGGCAAGTGTAAAGAACGTATGACTGGGTTGCAGGTTTTAATGCTGTCTGGAGAGTGTACGGGTTGCAGACAAATTTTATTACAAGTATTGTCTAATGCTTCGTACATTTTGTTTGTCCGGCAGGCCAATAACTCGGTCTGTTATTTCATCTGTCACCAGCACTTACGTTTGTGGGTTTTTTTGTTTGTTTGTTGTTTGTTTTTAGACACAGGCAGCTCCTAGTCAGAGTTGATCATGTCATCAGTTCAGATGGTGACCTTCTCTTTGTGTTGAATATTACATCCAGTGTGGATTGTTGTGTGGAGACTTTTTTATGTGTTGATTGATTAACATGGCAAATGTCTGTATATTTCAGTCCTGGCTTACAGTTCATCTCTAAAGTGACACTGTAGTTATGTCAGTATCATCCTCTTTCTCTTTGAAAGAAATCAAAATGACAAGTTGGGTTCTGTGGCCTTTTATGTCTTTGGACTTCAACATTTGCTAACCATCTTTGCTCATGGGCTGTAAATCCTGCTTTCAGTTGTCTTAATCAGTAGGATAATCACAAATTCCTTCCTCTTTTTATTTTCCTTGATTTCATTTTTTTTTTTTTTTAATGTTCCAATTTCCATACCTAGTAGGTATATTTTTACCATGCTGCTTATTCCATCTTTGAGGTATAACATTACATTCAGGTTTGTGCCCGCGCCAGCAGTTGACAGGAGCTTCTGTATCAGGTCATGAGATAACTGATCAGAAGTTCACTCTAACTGATTAGAAGTTCACTCTAACTGATTTAGAAGTTCACTCTAACTGATCAGAAGTTCACTCTTTTCCAGCTAGTGAACTTGTATGACTGTGTTTCCTCGAACATTTTGGCAATATTCACTGTTTTCAAGGGCTGTCGGTTTATAACCAGTTCTCTGTTGTAGAAGGGTTCACTGCACATCAAGGAATCTTTCTGTTCTGTTGGCTGATGGTTTTGCTGTACAACTGTTACAGACGTGGCGTGGGACTTGGCAGGAGAATGACATCGTTGCTAAGATCCTCAACGTTCGGGAGGTCACGAAACGAATCACCCGGGACTTCATGGAAGAGTTTCCTCGTCTTAGGTATGCAATGACCTTCCTTTTTTTAGCAATGACCTTCCTTTTTATCTGTAGTCTTTGTAAGGAAGCACACAAATTAGAATTAGGAAAAAAAAAAATAGACTAACATGAAATGAATTGCAAAGCAATGCATGAAAATCATCTTATACACAGAGACAGACTAATGTGTGCATACATTCATACAGAGTGTGGTGCCTTTGAGAGGTTACAATCATTCATTTTGGCTCCAAAACTAAGGATGTTTTTTTTTTTTGTCAATAGGGATCTTAGTTGGTTGTATGCTGTGCATTTGCGCATTCAAACAAGAGAGAGGCAACATACGCTTGCCATTGCATAGCCATGTTTACATGTGTAAGAGATTATTAGGAGATTTTTTAGGAATTGTTTGTTTGTTGAGAAGACAATTGTTTTTTCTTGAGTACCAATGGCAGCATTGGTTATAGAATTGTCAGGTCCTGCTACTTGTAGGCTATATATATATATATTTTTTAATTCTTTAGTTTTCTACTGAAAAGAGGGATGTAGTGTTGCGGTAGAAAACAGAGAGATAGAAACAGAAAAGAAGTGGAGCACTATGTTGATTTGAGAGGAAGAGACAGACAGACAGAGACAAGAGCAGAGGGAGAGAGAGAGAGAGATCCAAACAGACAGAGGATGTTCTGTGTTGCAGGATCTTCAACCACCCCAATGTGTTGCCTGTGCTGGCGTGCTGCAACCAGGCCCCCAACTTGGTGCTGATCTCTCAGTTCATGCCTTTTGGGTCCCTCTACAACACACTGCATGGAGAATCAGGTGAGCGAGAGAGAGAGAGAGAGAGAGGTGGGGAGTGAAGAAAGAAAAAAGAGATAGAGGCTGTAAGAGATGAAAGAAGAAAGCTGGTTGTTTGAGTTTAGAAAGTGTTGAATTGCAGACAGGAAGAAAGGAAAAGAAAGTGGGTGCTGATAGAAAGAAAAAAAAGCACACCTGAATCTTGCAGACAGGAAGAAAGGAAAAGAAAGCGGGTGGTGATAGAAAGAAAAAAGCACTCCTGAATCTTACAGACAGGAAGAAAGGAAAAGAAAGCGGGTGGTGTGAGACTGTGCTGAAGCGCTCAGTCAGAGAGAACAGGCTGTTTGTCACAAAATTCTCTCATGACTGGACCAGCAGCTGCGTTGCAGTGGGTAATGGTGGGCTGGAAGGTCTTGGTTTTTAGACCTGTCAGAGGCATTGACTGGTGAGATTTTTTTTTTTTTCCACCAGTTTCCTTGGAACATAAAGACTCCCTCTGTGTTCTGAAGGCCATTGTGGGCGGTAACTGTATCCATCCTAAGTTCCTGAACTTTCTTTAGCTTTACTTGATGGATACAACATTTTGTTTCGCTTGGATTCCTAATCAAGGTGGCACCTGAGACAACAAAGTGGCCAGTCATCCTGCCAAGGTTGCCACACACATAAAGAATTGTCTGAATTGTTCATCCTTTTCTCATTTTGAACCCAAACTTGTCAATATAATTTCCAGGCTGCAAACTGCAGCGTTATGTAAGCTGCTTTCAGTATCTTTTTTACCAAGGAAAAAAAAACACATAGGCCACAATCCATTGATTAGCCATAAGAAAATAGCTGTGTAAACAATGCCTGTGTATTCTGAGAAATGACAAGTGGGTACAGACAAACAGGAAAGGACAGCTCATACAATCAAAGGGGGAAAAAATCAGCTGTTTAGGTTCTTTGTCATCGCTGTTGTCAACAGCTGTAAAGTCATTAAAGGATTCATCTTCAGTGTCGCACATGAAAGGTTTCAAGAACTCTTCTTCATCAGTATCAGCAGTGTTATCCATGGACTTACCTCTGCCTCTGTGCTTTTTTTTACTCACTATCAGTCCTGTGTTGTCTGCTGTTGAGACTATGACTGTTTTTTTTTTCATCTGAAAAGTTTGCCATCCTGAATATGCCACCTGTGGACCATTCACTTGAGACGCAGTACAGGTTTTTTTTATGATGAGCCAGATCTCTAGCGTTCAGTTTGAAATGGTGTCATAGGCTTAGCTTTTTGACTGTGGCATTTTTGCTTGATCATGTGGTGCTGACTGTAACTGATCAGGCAAAAAGAATATTCAGCTAGCAATACTGATGCTCATTTGGTGCGTATGAATCATTCTTTCAGTGAAACGTGGTCAAATTTGATTTCTGCAAACATTGATTTCCAGTTTGTCCAGTGGATCAACTGCAGATCAAGAAAAGATAACTCGTTAGAGAGCTAAAAACAGAACTGGAAAAATCCATATATAAACTGCTGTCAGTGTTGTAGCTGCAGGGCATAAAGTTTCGGAAAAATGTTGTGACTTAATAGTTTGAAAAGTACAGAAGTTACATCAGAATCCTTCTGGAGGAGGACTGTATCATACAAATGGATGATTAGCTCTCCAGATCGATCCAGACTGGTGACAAGCCTCAGACAGAGGGGCAGATGACACAATTGGATGCTAAAGTCTGTGTGAAAAGCCTCAGACAGAAGGGAAGATGACACAATTGGATGCTAAAGTCTTGTGAAAAGCCTCAGACAGAGGGGCAGATGACACCAGTGTACGATAAGGTCTGTGTGAAAAACCTCAGACAGAGGGGCAGATGACACAAATGGATGCTAAGGTCTGCGTGCGATGCTAAGGTCTGCGTGCGATGCTAAGGTCTGTGTGCGATGCTAAGGTCTGTGTGCGATGCTAAGGTCCGTGTGCAATGCTAAGGTCCGTGTGCAATGCTAAGGTGTGTGTGCGATGCTAAGGTCCGTGTGCGATGCTAAGTGTGTGTGTGCGATGCTAAGGTCTGTGTGCGATGCTAAGGTCTGTGTGCGATGCTAAGGTCTGTGTGTGGTGCTAAGGTCTGTGTGTGCGATGCTAAGGTCTGTGTGCGATGCTAAGGTCTGTGTGCGATGCTAAGGTCTGTGTGCGATGCTAAGGTCTGTGTGCGATGACAGGGATCGTGGTGGATCAGAACCAGTCGCTGCGCTTCGCCATGGACATCGCCCGGGGCATGGAGTTCCTACACAGCATGGAGCCCATGATCCCCAACTTCCTCCTCACCAGCAAACACGTCATGGTCAGTCAGCATTGTGTCCCTTTACTGCGTTCCCTCTGTACGCTGTTACTTTCTCTTTGTCTCTTTGCCCTGGGAGAGAGAATGTCGAATGAATTGACAATAAGCCTTTTTAGAGAGAAATCTGAAATAATTGTTAGTGAACCGACAAAATACTATGACATACTCTATATGTGTTTTTTTTTTAAGAGAGTGTAGATCCTATTCTCTTGTGTTGTTAGGGGTGTTCGTGATATTGTACCAGACGAGCAGTTTAATTTTGCAGAGTGCATACGGGTACGAAAGGTTTAACACTTTATGTGTTTAGTTTAAGTTTTTTGTTGCAAAGTGAGACGACTGCTGGCAGAAATCTAAAAAGATCTTAAATAATTCCATATCTAAAAAGATCTTAATAATTTCCATAACTAGGTTGGTTTTTTTTTGTTTTTTTTTGTTTGTTTGGTTTTTTTTTTCTCTTTTTTTTTTTTTTCCCCCAACCAATCTCTTACACACCATGCATAGTCTGTGTGTTATCTTACAAATGGACATATTTTTGCTGATTTTAGTGTTTTGGTAATTGATACAGAGTGTCTGGGTTTATTAATGTTCTAATGTGTGGTGTACTGGCACACTCACTCGGATAATGTGTTGCTTATACAAAGAGAACAACATAGATGAGACAAAGGACTTAATTATTTTCAGTTTTTCATTTTGTTTTACACATACACCCACACACACACTCTCTCTTCCCCCCCCCCCCCCCCCTCCCACCCTCTCTCTCAAATATGTTAATAATGGAAGTTACCTGTTAAAGACACTATACTACAGCAAAATTATGCGTAAACAACCAATTCCGTATATACACACGCCTGAAAGGATATCATTGGTTCCGATTGCTCGTCTACCTCTCCCTCCCCCTACCCAAGCGCGTGAGAGCTCTTCACGTCACACCACCACTACCACCATCACCCACCCACCCCAACATCCATCCACCCCCCACACCCACCCTCCATCTCCCTCCGCCCCCACTCCCACCCCCACCCCACCCACCCCCCCAAAACAAAACAACACACACACACACACACACACACACACACACTAAATTATTTATTTTTTTTTTTCCGCTTTTTGGTTTTTTTTGGCAGATGAAGAGGACAGTGTGAAGCACCAAAAAATGAAGAGGTGGATTTTGGCCTTAGGAAAAAAAAAAAGAAAAAAGTAAACAAACAAACAAAAAAAAACCTACCACCTTAGGTGCTCCATTGATCCGAGAACTGATGCCACAAAAAAAAAAAAAAAAAAAAAAAAAGATCTTAAATAAATGTTATCTCCCTTCTGACAGCCTCATTTTCATTCAACGCCTGTCTTGCGCTGAGGTGATTCAAGATAAGTGATTGCTTGTTCGTTTTTGTTATCCTAATTGTTTTGTATCTTGCCTGAAGAAGACCTAAGAGGTCGAAAACGCGTCATCTTTTGTCTTGTGATTCGTTTGTCAACGGTTTTTTTTTGGGGCGGTTCGCTAACATTTAGTTAAAGTTGTTTTGTTTTGTTTTGTTTTTTTCTACATTTTAGGCCCATCTCCTTTGGCCTGTCTTCGTGTCTGACTGACAGATTTTACACTGTGTCTGTTAGGTTGTCCGTATGTGTGTATGTATCTGTGTAAATATGCTTGTCTGTTAGGTTGTCCGTATGTGTGTATGTATCTGTGTAAATATGCTTGTCTGTTAGGTTGTCCGTATGTGTGTATGTATTTGTGTAAATATGCTGTGTCTGTTAGGTTGTCCGTATGTGTGTATGTATTTGTGTAAATATGCTGTGTCTGTTAGGTTGTCCGTATGTGTGTATGTATCTGTGTAAATATGCTGTGTCTGTTAGGTTGTCCGTATGTGTGTATGTATCTGTGTAAATATGCTGTGTCTGTTAGGTTGTCCGTATGTGTGTATGTATCTGTGTAAATATGCTGTGTCTGTTAGGTTGTCCGTATGTGTGTATGTATCTGTATAAATATGCTGTGTCTGTTAGGTTGTGCGTATGTATCTATGTAAATATGCTGTATCTGTTGGGTTCTCCGTATGTGTGTATGTATCTGTGTAAATATGCTGTGTATGTTAGGTTGTCCGTATGTGTGTATGTATCTGTGTAAATATGCTGTGTTTGTTAGATTGTCCGTATGAGTGTATGTGTCTGTGTAAATATTTTATGCACACAGTTCTGTATGCACACACCTATTTCTGTATGATATACTCTATATGTTGTTATTTTTTGTTTTGTACACCAGTGGAACAGTCTGTTCCTTCATCATACTATCATCGTAGTGTTGAATTACAGTGTGTTGTTTTTCAAAAAATGAAGAAAGGCTATGGAGATATACATTAACTTTTTTCAGTTCAAGAATTTCAGTTTATTGGTTGTAGTCTTTTGGCCTTCCTATGTTTTTTCCTCGATTTTCTTTGCGGTGACTTTTTATTCAGTGGGGGGTAGAGTGGAGAAGGTGGTCTAAAATGAAGGGGAAGGGTTCTTGGGTTTATTGATTTTTGTTGTTGTTGATTTTTTAGTGTTGTTGAATTGTGAAGTTTGATCATTGTGAATGTTGCTGAAATGAACTTAAATGTATTTAATATGAATCTCCCTCTCTTGCTCTGTCTGTCTCTTGTCTCTCTCTTAGTCAGTCTGTCTGTCTGTCTGTCTGTCTCTCTCTCTCTCTCTCTCTCTCTCTCTCTCTCTCTCTCTCTCTTGCTGCAAAGAACTGTGTAAAATGCAGTATTTGTATATATATATAAATTTTTTTTTTTCATACCTGCTTTACTTAGTCTGTAGGCTTACCAAGTTATGGGCGCGGACAGGGTTCATGCTTTTTAGTTTATTGCCCAGACAGCTTTTTTCGCTTTCGTGTATGTCATCATTCATTACGCTGAGCCATTTTGCTGGGTTATTCAGTAGCAGCATCCAGGTTGTTTTGTTGTGTTTGGTGTTAATCTTTGATGTTTATGTCCATCTGTTTTCAGCCTTCCAGTTGGAATCACCGCCAGCCAGTGTTGGGAGATTTTCCATGTTTTATTTATTTTTTCCCTGTTAAGTTAACGAACAGCTTTGTGTCTACATTTAGATTGATGAGGACCTGGCCAAAATTAACATCGATGATCCGAAGTACCAGTCAGGGGAGGCTACCCTGAATGGGGTAATGAGGCACGGGTCAGGCCAGAGTGGTCTGGCCTGACGGTAGCGCAGTGTATCCCCCCACCCACCTAGTTATGCGTAACACCAGGTCACTGTGGTGTATCGTCATACTAATCGCAGCGTTCTTGCAGTCTTGATGGGGTCAAGGTTCATCTGTGTTCAGTCAAGTGTTGAGAGCTGACAAGATTTGAGTTGATTGTTTTGATCCTTCTCTGTGATGGCATGTTATGGAGATGGAATAATACATTAAGTTTAGAACACTAGGGAAAGTTATCATAAAACTGTAATAAATAATGAATGCTCCAATTGTTTTTCATTTATTTTTTTACTTTTAACGCTAAGGAAGCCACACAGACAGTCAGATGAGGTGGAAAATTACAGAAAATCAGAAAACAATGTTGTTTCTCGTTTCACTTCAGCGCAGTGACAGCTGAGCTGTAAGCAACATTATCTCTTTCTCTCTGTCCCTCCTTCCTATTATCGTTTTTGGATAAGAGATAAAAAGTTTGCCTCTGATTGTTCACAAGTCTGTGTTTAGGTTTGATTTGAAGAAAAAAAAAAAAACCTCTTGGTTTCTTGAGGTATTCAGACTTGAGGCTTCAATCGGAGCTGGATGGATTTCAGCCTTGACCCCCTGATCCTGAATGCCGGTGTGCTCATGATCAGTGTGATGTTTTAGTTAGTTGTTCATGGCGGTATTAATTATTCTCAAAAATCATTGTCATCATCATCGGCTTCATTGTCATCATCATAAATATGATTTTATCATCATTTGTCATCATCATCTGCATTTTTTTTTTTTTTTTTCCAAATCAACGTGTTAAGGATCATCGGTATTGCCATTGGTGCTCTGGGAATTCATCCTTTTAGAGGGAGATCAGTATAAGAACTGTTAAAATGCATCAGGGTTTTAGGGGAGAAAAGTTCACACATAACAGAAAAACATTTGATTGTGGACATGCAGGCTTTCGGATAAACTGATTCAGTTACTGTTCTTGTTTGTAATACACAATGTTGCAGATTGTGTACAGTTGAGGGTAAATGATGTACAGAGATCAAATTTTACATTACAGACACTCAAAAAAAAAAGTACTAAGAAAGGCTATGGTGACGTGAAGTAGCTCAGATCAAGAGGTATGAAAATGTGAAAACCATTCAGCTGAAGCTGTCGTCACATAAAACTCGAATCCTGTTGAGGGTTTAACCCAGTCTCTCTCTCTCTTTATTAGTATTCCAAGATCACAGTGAATAACTGTGTGTGTTGAGCAGCGTGACACAGGTTTAACCTGGCTGACGTTTGTATTTGGCATGAAAACGCTTCTTTCCTTATGGGGAGAGGGTTTGAACAACTCTCTGAAATAGTTTATTGAAGTATGCATATACCCTCAGCTAAAAAAAAAGATCCTGTATCACTGTGCACCCATTATTTGCTTTAGTGTAAATCAGTGAAATGAAGAGTGAATTGTTTGCTCATCTCTCAGGTTAAAACCTGACAAGCAGCTCAACTCAAGGGGGGGTACATGTATATTGTTCTTCCTTATGGTTAGGTTAATGATTGGGTTTTCTGCTGTGGCATTTGCAGTCTGAACAGACTATCGTAGATGAGGCTCTGAAGATTTTGTTTCACGGCGGAACAGCAGGACAGATTTTGCTGTGTGTAGGATGCCGAGATGTTTCAATGTACGGCAGAAGTCTGCTCAGAAACAGGTGCTTTGGCGTCCGTCCTGTAAGTGAGGCCTACTTTGAGCCTGTGCCAGGAACCAAAGATTTCAGCGTTAAGAAAGAGCTGAAAATTAAAAGTGCATATTGAAAAGTGTGAGAGAGAGAGAGAGAGAGAGAGTGTGAGTGTGTGTGTGTGTGTGTGTGTGTGTGTGTGTGTGTGTGTGTGTGTGTGTTAGGCTGCAACTACCAGTTTCACAAGTTTCTGCTAGGAGGCTTGTCATTGTCTCTGACACTGATGGACATTTCTTGTCCCAGTGGGCTGACCTGTTCAGTTGACAATTTCTTTTGTCTTCCTTCGCTGATTGAAGCTGCTTTAGAAAAAAAAATGAAGAAGTGTCAGATAAAAGAGATGTATTTCTCGCTGAATTGTTGCGTCAGTGGTAGAGTTGAACTCCTTCCTGGATGTTTGAAATATATTTTTTTAAATGAATAAGAGGGGAAGCGGAAAAGGAAATTACAATCACCATTTTCATTCAATGAAGAAAAACCATTTTTATTGAGCCAGAGAAAGCATACCATTTTCACCTGAATAAAAATTTTTAAAAACCCATGCCATTTTCATTGGATGAAAAACCATTTTCACTGAATGAAAACCTATGAAAATGCTTGTTGGCTGTGATGGGATGGATTGTTCCCACTGATTGCATGCAGACAGGGTGTGCCTTGGCTCTCCTTGAACAGTGGTGTTGTGCTGTGAGAGTGGTTTTTGCCTGGCGGTTTGGAAACCCACATTTCTCTCCCCCCCCCCCCCCCTTTGCCCCCATCTCTCCCTTCTTCTGTGTCAGGCATGGATCTGAGGACATGTACTAATTCCAGTTGGCAACATTTTTTTTTTCTTCGGATGATGTCTTGAGGCAGTTATGATGAGTGCGTTATTTTTGGAAAGTTAGTGGAAAGATAACGATGGTTGTAGAGCCATAAGTCCAAACGTGTGCTTGAGCATAGATATGCAGACATGCATATGCATGTATGCACACACACACACACACACACACACACACACACACACACACACACACACAGAGCATACACACACACACACACAACACACACACACACACACACACACACACACACACACACAACACACACACACACAGAGGCATGCACACACACACACACACACACAATCACACACACACACACACACACACACACACACACACACACACACACACACACAAGTCAGAAGTGTGAGGATAGTAGCTGTTGTTAGCGAGTGATCAGTTTCACTTGGAACCAATTACACCGTTCACACAATTCACTGCAAGTGAACAAATTGTTGCTTGTCTGTTCTGCATGGCCACTGTATCATCATAATCTAACTTACCATCAAATGCAGCTCTTGCACAAAAACAACAATAATTGGTACAAAAGATGTTGCTCTAATTGCAGCCACCACTAATTTTTGGCTGAAACCGTCATCACTGGTTGCCGGAAGCTGTGGACTGGCATGTCCATTCTTCCATTGTGTGTGCAGCCGTAGCTGACACGAGAGAGTGGTGTTTGGAAATGGCGTTGGGTTGTGGTTGTGGTGTGATGCGCATAAAGTACTGGCATTGTACTGGTTAAATCCTGTTTTGTCAGATCACAGCCGTGGAAATCAACGTCAAAGAATAAAGTACTGGCATTGTACTGGTTAAATCCTGTTTTGTCAGATCACAGCCGTGGAAATCAACGTCAAAGAATAAAGTACTGGCATTGTACTGGTTAAATCCTGTTTTGTCAGATCACAGCCGTGGAAATCAACGTCAAAGAATAAAGTACTGGCATTGTACTGGTTAAATCCTGTTTTGTCAGATCACAGCCGTGGAAATCAACGTCAAAGAATAAAGTACTGGCATTGTACTGGTTAAATCCTGTTTTGTCAGATCACAGCCGTGGAAATCAACGTCAAAGAATAAAGTACTGGCATTGTACTGGTTAAATCCTGTTTTGTCAGGTCACAGCCGTGGAAATCAACGTCAAAGAATAAAGTACTGGCATTGTACTGGTTAAATCCTGTTTTGTCAGATCACAGCCGTGGAAATCAACGTCAAAGAATCTGTGAAACATACGTTCAGGGTTTCATGGCGGGGTTCAAATTTGAAGAGCTATGTCCCTCCCTCACAAGATCCTGGGCTTTCTATGGAAGTCATCCACAACATTTTCTGTCCCTTTTTTTTATGTTTAAGACTCTTGATGTGCGAGACATTGGAAAATCTGAACCTTTCTTCTTTGCTTTTGTTTTGCTTCACAGCATTGTCTATGAAGAGCAGAGCCTGTGGTTTACGATTTTGTAGTATCACTGTGAGCACTAATACTTCTGTAAGATATTGGTCAGATCCCAACTGTTGATTACAAAAATAATGCTGATTAATCCTTTGTTTTATTGCAAGCTTTGCACAACCATGTGTAATTTCTGCACACACACTTGTCCGAGTCAAACTGAAAGAAGTGGATGTAAACTGGCACACTGATACCATGTGTGTATATGAGCAAGGGTGAATGGTAAGAACGTCGTATTGGACAGTGCTACTTGGCTTATACATAACTGCATGCAGATTAACATCAGCAACATGTGATCAGAACTTTGCTTTTGTGTATGTACTTCAGTCCGAAAACAAGTGTCAGTGGAAAAACCAAAGGAAACAGATAAACAAGAAAAAAAAATGAAATAAAAGTGACATGAGGCAATGTCAGGACTGGTTAAAGCACATTTTTCTCTGTTAATGATGTCACATGGAGGGAAACGTTCTTTGGAAGTAAAGGTAATGTAAGCAGGATTCACAGTGGTTCGCTTTGAGATAGAAGTCCAGCTTCAGTAGATCAAATAACTTTCATGGTGTTTGGAGAATAAAGCAAACAGCAACGGTCTCTTTGTAAAAAGATCTTTCGTAACCTCGCGGTCATGTTCTATGTCTGTCTCTTGCTGTCTCTTTGTCTGTCTGTGTCTCTTTGTCTGTCTCTTGCTGTCTCTTTGTCTGTCTGTGTCTCTTTGCCCCCATCCCAGCATCTGCACCTCAACTTTCTGAAAATGTAAGTGGCAAATTGTACTTGCTTCCTCATCCCGTATCCCACTTCGATACTTTTGTTTGTTTCCCGTTCACCCACTGCTTGTTGCTCTCCTTGAATTCTGGCTGGATATAGTGCAGAAGAATTGCCAGAGGTCAGCTGGTTTTCAGTGTGTCCTCTAAGAGGGTTTAGCAATTCCCACTTTTGTGTGTCTGCCACTGTACCCAAAGTAGAGCACATGAATGTATACATAGTGAAGAAAAAAAACCTTTGATACTACTAATTGACATCTTTTTCTTTCTTCGTAATTTGAGCCTGAAGTCGGGTCACTATGTAAGGTTGAGCACAGTGATTAGTTGATTTGACGAGTGGGCGGGGGGTTTCAGATTGACGAAGACCTGACGGCGCGGATTAACATGGCAGACTACCGCTTTTCCTTCCACGAGAAGGGCAAGGTGTATGCCCCGGCTTGGATGGCCCCTGAAGGTAGGTGCTGGCTGGCTGGGCTTTGGTTGTAGTGCTGTTCTGTGGTGTACAGGGGTGTTAGTGTGTGTTAGTGTGTGTGGGTGTGTGTGAGAGAGAGAGAGAGGGAGAGAGAGTTCTGTCTTTATTTTGTTGCCTTCTGCTGTGTGTATCCATGTTTCGTTCTATAGTATGTGAATTTTTGTGTGTTCATTAGAGTCCGCTCTTTTTATGTTTTCTCTTGTTCATTGGTTTGTGTACGAGTGTAGCATGTGTGTGTTCATGCATGTGCGTGTTAATGCAAAAGTTAATTCATACACACACACACACACACACAAAACACATGCACAGAAAACCCCATGCTTCTTGCACACACATAACTCTTGTCTCTTCGTGTGTAGCTGCTGGTTTTAGACATACTATGACCTAAAAATACACAGATTTCTACTTTTCAGACCAAGGAAATTGAGACAGATGTAGTGCAGAGTCTCCTTAGGTAGGGGGCCAAGTGGCAAACTGACATTGACAGCGCCCAAATTGTTGATGTTTGGCCCGCTAAAGACGACATGCCTGTGACTGTGTATTGGGGAGCAGAATGGGCAGTGTGGGGGGAATAATGTCTCAGAGAAAGCCTAGAAAACTGGGCAATAACAGGAAGACCTTGCCTGGGTTTCCAACCAAGATGTGACATAAAGCCCAGAAAACTGGGCAATAACAGGAAGACCTTGCTTGGGTTTCCAACCAAGATCTGATGTAAGCATTTGACACTGATGTAAGCATTTGACACTGATGAAAACCATTTGACACTGATGTAACTATTTGACACTGATGTAACCATTTGACACTGGATGTGCAGGCCGGCACTGAATTATTCTGTGTGTGGATGTGAATGTTTGGCTTTTTTTATGTGATGTGTGTATATGTTGATGCTCATGGTCTGTGTGTGTGTGTGTGTGTGTGTGTGTGTGTGTGTGTGTGTGTGTGCGCGCGCGATGGTGGACAGCTCTGCAGCGTCGTCCTGACGACATCAACACCCGGGCAGCAGACATGTGGAGCTTTGCCATCCTGCTGTGGGAACTGGAGACCAGGGAGGTGCCCTTCGCTGAGCTGTCCTCCATGGAAGTGGGCATGAAGGTAGGATTCAGCGGGCAGGACTGGGAGGAGAACTCAAGAGTGGTCGTCCTGGATTGGGGTCATCTAACGTTGCTCCAACCAGGACAGCCAAAAACAGCTGAAAATTCTATGGGGGTCTGGTTTGCATGCTGCCACTTCCAGAGAAAAATGTTGAAACTGGATTTCAAAGTGGTGCAGTCGTATGCAAATGTGTGTAACGAGAGATGTATCATCCTTTTTCCAGTCCAGCTACAACCAGGACCACTTGCTGGCGCAGCTTATCAGTCTCTTTAATTTTTGCTCTGTATTGTCGACATAAGATGTCAGAGGTCAACATTATTTTGCTTTCAGTTGTGTTGACAAGTGGCCAGCCCTGATCTAATGACCTATAGAGCTCTCCGTTGAGGGTTACACACCTCAGTTTAAGGCTGCACGGACCAGGATTTCCCTCTTCCACGGGATAATGAATGTTGATCTGGATGCAGTAGAGCCTGTCAGCAACCACCTCCTGAAAATGGTCTTTCACAAGGAGCCCCGCATAGCGATGGCACATCCTTGCATCAGTATACTTTGCACATGCTTACACCCATTGCCAACGGGCGATTTTGGCTCTTGACGTTAATGTACAGCAAGCAGACACAACAGCCCATTGCCCTGTATCAACAGAAGAGCAAAGAATACTCAGTACGTTTTTAAAGATTTTTTACCTAATATTTCAACACTGCTGTGACGAAAAAAAAGAAGACCACAACGTAAGAAAAAAAAACAGCCTTGTTTAAATTTGTTGGGTTAGCATGACAACAACAAAACAGGGGAACAAGAAGTTGAAAAAATGTCAGTCAGACCTTAATCCAAGAAAAACAAACAAACAAACCCACAGCAGTGAGTTATAACACTTTATTTGCATCTGTTCCCAGTGCACAGTATTAAACGCCAAGATCATTTTCTTTTCTATATCTGAAAGTAAGTTTGTTTTGTGTACATTTGCACCTTCCCATCACTCTTAGTTCACCTGCTGTTTGTGTACATTTTGCACCTTCCCATCATCTCTCATTTAAACACCTTGCTGTTTGTTGTGTACATTCTGCACCTCTCCCATCACTCTTCATTTAAACCACCTTGCTGTTTGTGTTGTGTACATTGCACTCTCCCATACTCTTCATAAACCACCTGCTGTTGTGTGTGTACATTTCCCTCATCCTCACTCTTCATTAAACCACCTTGCTGTTTGTGTTGTGTACATTTGCACCTCTCCCATCACTCTTCATTAAACCACCTTGCTGTTTGTGTTGTGTACATTCTGCACCTCTCCCATCACTCTTCATTAAACCACCTTGCTGTTTGTGTTGTGTACATTCTGCACCTCTCCCATCACTCTTCATTTAAACCACCTTGCTGTTTGTGTTGTGTACATTCTGCACCTCTCCCATCACTCTTCATTTAAACCACCTTGCTGTTTGTGTTGTGTACATTTTGCACCTCTCCCATCACTCTTCATTAAACCACCTTGCTGTTTGTGTTGTGTACATTCTGCACCTCTCCCATCACTCTTCATTAAACCACCTTGCTGTTTGTGTTGTGTACATTTTTGCACCTCTCCCATCACTCTTCATTAAACCACCTTGCTGTTTGTGTTGTGTACATTTTGCACCTCTCCCATCACTCTTCATTAAACCACCTTGCTGTTTGTGTTGTGTACATTCTGCACCTCTCCATCACTCTTCTTTTAAACCAACTTGCTGTTTGTGTTGTTACATCTGCTCCTCTCCCACCACTCTTCATTAAATCCACCTTGGTGTTTGTGTGTGTACATTTTGCACCTCTCCCATCAACTCTTCATTTAACCACCTTGCTGTTTGTTTTGTGACTTCTGCAACTCTCCCATCACTCTTCATTAAACCACCTTGCTGTTTGTGTTGTGTACATTCTGCACCTCTCCCATCACTCTTCATTTAAACCACCTTGCTGTTTGTTTTGTGTACATTCTGCACCTCTCCCATCACTCTTCATTAAACCACCTTGCTGTACTCTTCCCTACTCTTCATGCAATGGTCAACATGTTGCCAAGGCAGGGAGTGCTGTGTCGTCTTTTTCACTGAAAGTTGTTGTTGTTGTTGTACCCTGGCTGAAAGACTCCAAGAATCGTCCAAACAGCCAAAGCACTTGAACACTATGGTACAAATGCATCAGCTGGGGATGAGAACAATTATGTGTGTGACCGTTTTTGATTACCCCGCCACATGGGCGGCCACACTCTGACTTCGGGGGATTTTGGAGACTGATAATGTTATGCTAGGAGCTTGTAGCGACTGAAGACAATCCCCGCATAACTATGCAGAGCGTAACAACATTTTGATGTAGCCTTGGTGTTCTAGCCTATGTCAATTGGTGTGACACAGCCTTAAGCCAAGGTGGTTCACTGAAAGTGATATAAGACAATGTGTGTGTGTTGTGTGTACAGGTGGCCCTGGAAGGTCTTCGTATCAGCATCCCACCTGGCATTGCCTCCCACATGTCGCGCCTGATCAAGATATGCATGAACGAGGAGCCAGGCAAGCGGCCTCGCTTCGACATGATCATCCCCATCCTGGAGAAGATGAAACACCAGTAAACCGACTCTCACTTCTGACAGTTTTAAGATCGTCAGTTTCAGAACATCAGGTGTGGAAAATTCACACGTTTGTCGAACGGAATCACCACTGTAAAACACCAGTGGGTGGAATGTTTGAAATCAGAACGACAGTCACCATCAGTCCAAAGAAAATCCGTGAACAAAATTGTCCTACATCTCCACGATCATTCACCTCAGACAGTATAAACCATTATGGTGGAACACCTCACCCCAGAATAACTCTGTCAAGAGGTCAGTCACCAAAAAATCATGTTCATGTTAAAGATCTCCACAGACAGTCCACATCATTGGGTGAAATCTTTGTGCACGAGAATAACTCGTTAGATTTGACCGAGTCAAGTCTCACAGTTGTACAGAAGCCATTAACCATCAGCGAGGAACACCGACAACTAGAATCTTCAAATCTGAACTGCGGAGAGACTCATCTTTTCCAGGGAGACGACTAACTGGGTTGTGATGGACAGTGTTAAAGAGTGATCTCCGAGCTCTGGTCATTGTCATTGAAATTAAAACAGTGGAAGGCTGTGGACGCAGTAATGGGAAAACGAGGTGTGAAGAGAGACAGCAGCAGAGACACCCTGGCCGTTGGCACGGCTGAAGTCCCATCTGGGCCGACTGGGAGGAACCATGATATTACATAGAGGACAAGATCTGACACTTGACAGGGGCGAATGTAATCCGTACACACAGCCGTTAAGCAGAACAGTATAACCACTGTAGTAGTGGACTTGGAGAGCATGAGATGCAGAGAAATGAGGTGGAGTGGGGAAAGGGGAGTCTGGGGGGAAGATGGTGGGGGGGAGGGGATGGGGAGGAGGAAGTTGTGGATGGGGAGGGGGTGGTGAATGGAAGGATGGGATTGTCAACTGCCACCAGATCTGCTGTCCTTAAAGTTTGCATTGAACTCTTGACTCCGCTGAGCAGCTTACAGTAAACATGTCATTTTTGTTTGTATGATTATGTAATTGACCGTTGAGGGCAGTTTTGTTGCAGCTCTGTGTCCTGTCTTATATTATGCAGTAAATGAAGAGTCCCTCTTGAGTATGTTAGTTTTGTAATACACGTTTCAGGAAGAGGAAGCTTTCTGTTAGTGGCTGGAGCAGATAAGGGAGAAATGTCACAGTGTTTACATTTATAGTTTGTAGTCTTGAGAATGTTTTCATGACCATATCTCTGTTGAGGAAAATATGACTACAAATCTGATGGATAAATCTGATTGGTTTTGAGTCATTTTATTTCAGGCTTGAACAGAGTGTCTTTTATGCAAAACAGTTGTTTTCTTCGTTTGTTCAGTACTTGAAGAGGGTATATTTTAAGCAAACCAAAGTGATTTCCATGCTGCATGACCACGGTCAGCTCCACTTTTTACACTACCTACATTTTTTTTCTTCGATGAAATGGAGTTGATTTTCATCGATGTGTTGGACGGGCAAATTCACTTGCCTGTGTTATTTTTAATTTACACTGAACAGATATTGTAACTTTTCTCCCTGAATCGTTTTCATCCAAATGAGCTTCCATATAATGGGGGGGGGGGGGGGCAGTGGAGAGAGGAATGTATTCATAATTTGTGGTTGTATTTTTTATTGGATCAGTTAGCATCGTCATGGAAAGATTTTGCGATTGAACGAGAACATTTTTTTTAATTACTCTGTTTTTATTTATTATGTTTATAATACTGGATTTAATGTGTTAGGTCACATTTGAAAAAGTGTTGAGGTTTCAGCTGTCAGTCATTTGCTTGAAGAGGGCTCAACTGTTAGGATGTTATTTTATGCCAGGAAGTGTGGAGTATTGATTTGTCATGTAGTCACAGAATGGAACTCCTCAGTAACGTCTTCTTCCCTTCTGTCTCGATTGTCACTGATTGTCTGAAAAATACAGTGGGCCTTCATGCCCCACTCCCATGGCGACTTCTGTCGCAATTTCCTGTCTTCAGCCATTCTGTTGATGAGTTTGTGTCAATGTCGCTAACGCCAGTCAAGTTCTTTAGGGATTAATGTTGGTTGGGTAGGGGGCCATCCAGAAGCGGGACGCTCCAAACAATAAGCGGTCTTTGTCTGAACCTAGGGGGTGGTCTTGCATACAGTGGATCAGAACAAGCATCACTGAACCGCACTTAAAGCCGCTTGGCTGCAGTGCAGTGTCTCCTCTGGTGGGTTGCCTCAAAGCGATCAGATAGTGTTCTCTGTGAACTTCTGGTGCCAAGGCTGTGGCTGCACAATGTTGGGTGGTGGTTTTCTATGGGTCGGCCAGAACGAGCAACATGAGAACAGTGCCACAGAGAGAGAAGACGGTGAGAAAGATAAAAGATTGAGCTTATTAAGAGACTTGTTTTCTTTCCATGTGAAGTTTATTTCGATATGTTACATAAATGTCATTATCATTGTTTTATTATCATACAAAAAAAAAAAAACAGTTGTCACAAGTATACTTATTTTGGCTTACCAGCAACATGCGAGTCTGGTTTGCATCGAGAATAAGGCAAACTACATTACACTTTGCTGTACGTTATCCCATTGCTATCTTCTGCTTTTTTTTTTTTTTTTTTTTAAATATTTGTAGTTGAATTGGCAAGATGTACAAACCTGATTTTCAATGAAAATAGTGAGCAAAAATGTGCAATTTGTATGTTCTCATGCATAAACATGACATAACTTATACATTACTGCCCTCCATGTCTATTTGATTTACTCTGCACTCTTTTTTTTTTTTGAATATTCAAATGTTGTTTGCTTAAAATCATAGCAGTTGCAGTCATGCAAAACTGTTGTATTCTAATAGGTTCTGTTACCTTGTTGTCGGTGTCTTGAATGAAAAAAAAAAAGCCTGGACTGGTTCTTTGGTGGGGTCCTGGAGGTATTAACACAGCAGGAAGGTGGGTCCTTAGAACCTTGAAGTTCTTTGTTGACAGTTTCTCCTCTCACTGTGTTCCAGCTTTCTCTGTCTGTCATTTCATCCTGTCTGCTGTTGGACCAAGCGACTGCATGTTGCACAACAACACAACTCAAAGAGATTTGGAACGCTAACCATCCCCAAATCAGCCACTTTCTGTACAGATGGCGGTAAAGTAAAAGCTGTCCACCAGAATGGGCTTATCTCAGTCATGGTCTGAGTTGTGCGTCAAGCTGACAGAACAAGAGTGAAGTTCATGTTTCCATGTGCCTTTTTCCTGATCAAGTGTTCAAACTCCCCAGAGGGAGCTTGGTGATCGTCGTTGCTGTGACTTCTAACGTTTGTTGTCCCGTCTTCATAACGGAGATACAACCTGTCCATGTTTGCTAGATGCTGATCTTCGCTTTTTTTTTTTTTCTCAAATCAATTGAGACATTGGCTTTTGTGCTTGTTAAGTGCTGATTTGGGCTCAGTGTACTCTGATGCGATAGCACTTTCTTTGGTACGTAAACCAGTGACATGGGTTTAAGTGTTAAAGTTAGACAAGATGCTGATTTTTGTACACAGTTTGGGAAGTCTTTATTTCCGTGGTAATATTTGCTTTTTTTTTTTTTTTTTTTTTGAGGGGAAGCCATGTAGGGAGGGAATGGGGGGGGGGGGGGGTGCAAGTTCTGTCAGGTATATTCTTCCCCCCATCATTGTTTCACCTAGCCGCTGTTTTGGCCATGTCAGTGTCCTTCCCTGGCTCGGTTAGTTCGGAGGGAGATCTTTTGTGTCCACCCGCAGACTATGGTTTCTTTGGCTCATGCTGTGATACCTGCCAGTGCAGATGATTATCGCTGAAGGGGTGCCAGCCTATGCAAATGAGCTCTTCTGACATGCCAGTATAAGCTCTGGCCAGACCCCAGTTTCTGTGCTGCACTCTGTACTGTGCATAGGACCTTCTCCGTAAAAAGAAAAACCAAAAATGCCACGAAAAATGTGGCCTTTTCTTGTTTGTTGAAAAAGTTCATTTGTGTCGATGTGTCCTGTCTATTCAATCGCTTTAGTCCCTGTTTGGCTTTATGACTATAGCACAAGATCTGCCATATCCCCCCCCCCCCCCCCCCTCCTCCCTCTCTTCCTAACTCCTTCCATCGCTGCCACCCTCTGGTCAGTGCTTGACAAGCCTTGTTTTCATTGCGCACATCTCATCGTATACCATAGCCTGTGAAGTGTTGGTGCTCTCCCTTATGATGTAGAAATGCTTTGTGTCATCCCTATGTTATTTATATGCAAACCAGTGAATGTACAAAGGTGGTCGTTTCCTTCGCGTCACTATAATTGATGTAACGTCAGAAGACAGTGTAGCATGTTCCTCTTGAGTCTATGAAATGCGATAGAATGTAGTGAAATATTCTGAGCGGTAGATTTTTATATTCGTTGGTAGACCATGCTTGTTGATTTAATCCGAAGCCAGGTTTTGAGATATTGTATGCATGCTGTACCAGTTCATGTTTATTTGAATTATGTTAATAAACGCATTTACAAATGATGTTTTCTTGACCTTGCCTTGGCAGTAGTTGATTAACATGCTGTTTACTGTATGAACTGTGTATCTGTCTGTTGCACTTTTTCTCCTACAATGATTATCAAATGTGTATGTTTGCACTCAAATAAGATGATACATACCACACATGATGCACGTCTTATAACCATTTCACTCTTGAAAATATAATGTGTGAAGAAATGTGACTCAGTATTCAAAGACATGCAAGGAAGTCAAGATGTTTGGACAGATTCGATCATGTTTCCCATTCTGTTTTCCAGAGGTCTTTAACATGTAGGATATGGATTCTGAGATACAAATAGAGAATGATTTTTTTTTTTATTTATCTATTTTTTGGTGAGTCTTCAGGTTGCCCATGCTGTACAGCCCCAGTGACAGTGGAACACTTCCTGCAGGACTGTTCCACTCATGAAAAGCTAAGGGCAGAGACCTGGCCTGCCAACACACCGATGAGGGAAAAGCTTTATGGATCAGTGGAGGGCCTCCACTGTACAGCAGCCTTCGTCAATGCCTCTGGGGTCCCTGCCTGAGTGAATGAAGAATAATAATTTATCTATTTTTATCCATGGCATGTTTTGCAAGTTGTTCAGCGCCCTTGATGGCTTGAATGCCTTCATGGCTGGGGATCCAGGTATGAAGAATGTGGCAGCCACTGCTTTTTAAGATTATATAGTGCAAGATGTCAGTTATTTCAGGATGCGGTGGTTTGAAGAGCAGAAAGAGAATAAGATAAGAAAAAAATTTTCATAGATAACCATTGTTAGAGCCAGAATCACAGCAGTACTTTCTGCAGATGGTGTAAACTTCGCTTGGGTCACCATGGTATAGGCAAGACATACCAGAACAAGAAATGAAGAACTGCTTGGGTCACCACGGTATAGGCAAGACATACCAGAACAAGAAACGAAGAACTTTGCTTGGGTCACCATGGTATAGGCAAGACATACCAGAACAAGAAAGGAAGAACTTTGCTTGGGTCACCATGGTATAGGTAAGACATACCAGAACAAGAAACGAAGAACTTTGCTTGGGTCACCATGGTATTGGCGAGATTCACAAGAACAAGAAAGGAAAAAGTTTGCTTAGTCACCACGGCATTGGCAAGATAAACCAGAACAAGAAAGGAAGAACTTTGCTTGGGTCACCATGGTATAGGCAAGATATACCAGAACAAGAAAGGAAGAACTTTGCTTGGGTCACCATGGTATAGGCAAGATATACCAGAACCGATGCGACATGCCATCATCAGAGCCCAGCCCAGTCATGTTGTCTGTACATATTGTCTGTACATGTTATCTGTACCTGCTGTCTGTACATGTTGTCTGTACATGACTTCTGCATACATGTGGAGGGTGCACCCTACAGTGTCACGTAAAGTGAGACTGGATGATGATACTTCATGATGGCTGAGGAATCGTGTGTCTCCATGGGTTTTCCGCAATTCTATTTGTTTCGTTAAAGAAGACCAGCAAACAGAAGATCACACAAATCTGGCTTGTGAATAATATCATTGCTCAATCACATCAACACAAACTTTCTAAAACAAAATTTTTGCAGCTAAACATTAAATCACTTTATCCCCAAATTGTTTACATAGGTGCCTGTTTCCTAAAGCAAGAAAATGATACTGAGAAGGCAAACGTTGCATTGTTATGATTAGAGTCCTTGAACTGACAAAAGGTAAGAAACTTTGCAACAAAAAAAGAAATTATGAAGTGTCAGCTGGCGAGTTGAGCAGAAGGACGGTTTCTTCATCACGCGTCATAGTAGGAAACCATCGTCCTGTTTAATCTGCCCAAATGGTGTCATATTTTCATCACTATAGCCGAGCCGACCACAAAAGGTCTTGTCAGAAACTATCAAATTCTCCGAGTCTTTTCAGAGCTGTCAAACTCAGATGAGCTAATAAAAAAGAAAGAAAGAAAAGGCCATCCTTTATATAAAGAAAAGTTGCATCCTGTGAAGTAAAACAAACAACAGAAACATTTCATAACTTGATGGCTAAACTATTGACATATTTAAAAGGGGGGAGGGGGGGGGGGGTAAAACGAGGCGTGCTGGAGCGCCAGTCGTTCAGCTTAGTTTACATTTTCAAGTTAACAAAAATAAAGTGTGTAACAATAAGTGGAAAATATTAAAGTGGAACATCAACAATCAAACAGATACTGCAGAACAGACAGCAGGTACACTTCTTCACCATCTATATAGTCGCCAAGTTTGAAAAAAAAAGTTTGTTATGTCGTGGATTGAAACCAGAAATAAGTGCCAACAGAATTTCCAAAACGGACAGGAGAACGGCCTAGAAGGGTAGGTAAACAGAAAATTAAGGTGTTCAAACAGAAAGAAGATTCAAAGGGTGTGTCCAGCTATAATGTAGACAGGCAGGCACACACAGGACAAAAAAAAAAAAAAAAAGTACCCCGCCCCGAAAGCGACACCTGTACACAAGATAAAGAGCAGGAGGAAGTTGTTAGGGAGGTCTTGACAGCAGAAGGTTCTTGCAGAAGAAGCCCCCCTGAGTCAAACGTTTCGGCCCTCATTTGACATACTCCAAAGGGGGCGCTTTCAGGTCATGACTCTCAGATACCCCTCTGCTGTCAGAAATATTGTTAGCGCTGACAGGATTTTTTTTCTTATTGCGTTACACTTAAAACAAAAAGATTTTTGTACATTGTTGTGTAAATCCCATGTATTCCTAAAGTGATTTGAGCTTTTAGTTGTAGCTATTTTTGAATAAGGGAAAAAAAAAAGGCATCCCTCTCATTCTCTGCATGTGTCGTGGGTGTGCAAGTGTACGTATGTCGCAGTCTGCTTGAGTAAACATGGTAGGTAAAGTGTGTTTTTATTTTTGGCTGTCTCAATCTTGTACATATACACCATATTACATGTATTCCAAACAAAAAAAAAAAAAAGGGGGGGGGGGGAGGCGAATTTATCTTCTGCGCAGTCTAGTTTTACAGTCACCAGAAGTTGTGTTCACACAGATTGTAACAATCGAGTTATTTTTGGTTTAAAAAAAAAAAAGAAAAAGAAAACAATCTCCAAGTGTCAGCTATAGTACTATGACACAAAACATGAAACCAGAATTTGCGCTTGTTGTGTAGTTGAGTATATACACTTACTGTTAATCTGCCTTCTTAACCGTAGGATTGGCCGTTCTCAACACCTAAGGTAAAGTAAGGTAATGTTGCTTATAGCCCAGCCGACCGCAAAGGGCCATATCAGGCTGTCACCACGTTAAAATCAACTCACAAGTCATCAAAAAAAAAAAAAAAAAAAGACCGCCTTTCACACATCTCTTAAAATACACCTTCAGAAAACGTACCAGAAACTTCGTTAAAAGCTTTCTTCCGTAAAGTCTTTGTTCAGATGAAAATGGTTAATCTCTTTCAGAAACTCGAAGATCACGTCAGGTGGGACATCTCTGAACAGGGTTTTCATGGAGTCTGCTGTAAAGTGTTTATGTCTCACATCGTGTAAGTCCCAACAATCTAAAAGAATATGTTTCACTGTGAGTGGAACATGACATGGAATGCACCACGAATCTTCTTCACCTTTTAGAAAATAAGGGTGGGTATAGAACGAGTGGCCTGTGTGCAAGCGGCACAGGACTGTTTTCGTCTTTACGGCCGCCTCAGGAACATGGTAAAAACTCTTTCTGGTTTGGACGGATTTTAAATGTAAGGCCAGGAACAGTCCATTATACCTAGTAGTTTTAATCATATCAGTTAAAAAATTTTTTAAAAAAATTATGTGATAATGGATGCACGTCTAATGCTATACGTTCGTCGGAGTCCACGGTAACCAGTGACATCAGGGAGAAGAAGACTCGGTGCGGTGTGTCCGACCGTGGCTGAGCAGTCCAATTCGGGCACGGAAGGCTCTGCCGGAAGTCGGGCTCACGTCGTCTGCAGAGACTGAAGACAATGAGAGCGGTGGCCCTGGACGTGGGAGGCTCGACTGTCACTTGGGCCTCTGCTTTCCTGAACTGCTGACAAGAGACGATCAAAGGAATTCAAAGCAAATCCGCCAGATAACATGGACAAACAAATGACAAGACAAAACACGACGCGTTTCGACCTCTTAGAGCACCTTCAGGCAAGATGAACAACATTCAGGACAAAGACAACGAAGAACGAGCAATCACTTCTCTTCTCGAATTCGGCGCAAGATGGGCGTTCACGGTAAGTGATCGCTCGTTTTTCGTCGTCGTTGTCATGAATGTTGTTTATGCCGTAAAATTGATGTCCCGTTCTTCTTCTTCTTCTTTC
>CM065728.1:4375508-4393008 GCA_033310375.1 Conus canariensis | reverse complement strand
AACTATTTTATATTCATACTGACCTGTATTATTTGCTTCTAGATTGCGTAGTTGTTCTAGTTTAGGAAACCTTTTGTTGTCGTCAACCTCTTTGCGCTTATAATAACCATCTTTAGTGTACTCAAAACCATACAAAGTGCCTATCTCACCGTTCTGTTCAAAGTCCTCAACGTCTGCAAGGTCTTTTAATTCTAAAGTTACACACCTCTCAGGCGCTAATGTGACCCCGAATCGTCTGGTCCACGTGACATTTTTTAAAACAACGTATTATTTTATTTCCAAAACAATGTGCAGGTTATCACATTTCACGACTTTCCCTGTTTTATCCGTGATCTTTATATTAAATGATCTGACCCTCCCACAAGCTAATCTTTTAAACTGTAAATTAGGGAATTGTATAATTTCATAATCGCAATATGCAGCTTTCCCTGATGGAAGAGCTCTTAAAACAGTTGAGGGCCTTCCATCATATAAGTTTTCATCAGTGCTCAGCTCGTCCAAATGAACATAGAGTAATGAATGTAATGCAAGATCGAGCGGATATTCTCCCTCATAAGTAGTTTCGTCTGGTGTAACCACAAATCTATAATTGTCAGTTGCAAAGCCTAACATTTTAGCTAGCTCTACATCAAAAATGTAATGGTCTACTTCTTCTTCTTCAGGTTTGAATGTCAACATTGTTTTTAGATTTGCATTGTTAAGTTTGAGAGTAATGTTGAAGTTACTCATTGCTTCTTTTAGCGAGCAAAACCCGTAATAACCATCAGGTATGGTTAACTGGCTAACTAAGCTTCTTCTATTGTTAATTTTTACAATCTTATTATTTTCCTTGGATTCACTTATATTAAACCATACGACTTTGTAAAAAATTTCATGGAGTGCAACCCTTTGGGTTCCGCATTCATTATCAATAGCATATTCTAAAAACGAAGGACTGTCTTGAGTTGTTATTGTTACAAACATTTTTAAAACAATTTAAAAATGAGTGCATTCAAATATACTAATGCAAAATATTCTGTTGGGCCGCACTACAATCTTAAAAATATAACAACTGACACCCTTGACATTTCTGTGACTCAGACTGACGCCTTTCAAGTAAAGGTTAGTACTCCATTGGACAGATATCTTAACCCTCCTATTAAAAACGACTACATCCCGAAAGTGTGGTTTAGTCATCCGATGCAGTTTTATCAGAACCAGTTAAACTTTGCTGTGTTTTGTGCATCAACTGGGTGTGGAGTGTCGTATGCGGATCATTTAAATCATTTTGATCCTTTGGTGAGGTCAGTGTATAGATTTCATTTTTATTACACCTTCAGACGTATTTTATCTGAACTGCAAGCACCATTACCAAATGACAAAACGTTTAATCCATTCAGCAACAGAATAGATTACAAGGCTTTTGAAAGGATCTGTAACGAATTTGATATTGACCCAAAGACAGACTTTAGACAAAAGTTGGATCTTAATCATGGTTTAGGCACCCTTTATTTTTGGGGCGTGCACAGAAAGTATAACTATGACTGGAATCCTCCTTACACATCTTTCTCTTCAGGCACAACTGTTCACCTCGGGTCCATAGAGCAAGAGCATAAAACAGCATGGACAACATTTATTTTGGATACATCTAAGGGCCTAACAAAAGCGGGAATAGAACGAATAAACGACTCTATTCGTACTTATGTTTGGTGTTTGCTAGGTTCGCAAGCACAAACGAGATCTAACATAACTGATCCTTCTACTGGCTTTGACGCCCAAAAACAGTATTTAGCAAATTTAGAGGATTCTATTAATTCTGCAATTGATTTGCCTTCAAGTATTAAAAGGTACCAAAATGTTTTACAATTTGCAAGATCGAAAGTAGACTTTGCTGTCGGCACTGGTTTATACATGCTGCCTTCTGACCTCAGACTCCAGATAGGAACAATAATAAACTATAATAATGAAATCCTTGTGGCTGGTAAAGAAGAGAAGGTCGGGAAAAACGACATAAATTCTGAGCCAGTACAAACAATAAACAAACAAGCCCCCTCAAAACCCCATCCAATACTCCCCTCAAAACCCCAACCAATCCCCATGGTGAATAAAAGCGACCCCCATGAATATGAAAAGACGGCACTTGTTATTGGATTAACTGCCCTAGGATTACTTGGTCTTTATCTTACTATAAAGTAACCCAACTATTAAGACAACTAATGCCCATAAGTGCTCAGCCATAAAGCCAACTACTTTACTTGCGGCAGACAAAAGCCAGCTAACGATCCCTCCTATTATACCAGGCAAAGAGTCTATTGCCTTACTGGCTAATTTTTTTAGTAAGTTTGCAAGATGATCGAGTTGTTTTTTTACCCATGATTTATCTGACGACGGAGTTGGCGGGCCTGGTGGCACTGCTCCCCCACCACCACCACCGCCTGTAATAGCCAACACCAGTGTACTTATTGCAAATCCTAAGGCTGTTATAACACTTGCTAATGTGACGCCTTGCTCTCTAAACAGTGTTCTTATTCGTTCTGCTAGTGTTGTGTCTTCATATAAAATTCTTTGGATAGTTTCTCTTATTCTGCTCACTTGAGTTCGTAATTGTTCTCGGTTATTAGACAACACTTCTAGTCTTGCTGATCTCTCTTGTTCAAGATCTTTTAGTCTTTGTGTTATTCTTTCTTTAACACCAGGTCCTAAGTTGTGGTCATCAGCCTCAACTAGTTTTTCTTTTTCTCTTTTTATATGCTCATCTAGTTCACCCAGTTTTGCTAAATTGTTTGTTAATTCGCCTCTGATGCTTTTCAAAGCATGATCAAGGGCCGTTATTTCTCTCATAGGTAGCGGCGGATCGTGCATAGTTTTTAATACTGTTTCTTCTGAAAAACTGGTTTCTATTATTTCGTCTGCTGTTGGGCTTAAATCTTTAAGGGGTATGTTTTGTATTTGGTTATCTGTTGGGAGTTCTTGTAGTGTGTTTTGAAGTTTAGCAACTGCCTCACTGTCTAATCTTCGCGGTTTAGCAATGCCAAGGCGATTTTGATCGCTCACACTGAGCCTTTGTCTAATTGTAGTCTTTGCTAAAACTTTGATGGGTCTGGTTTAGTTGTAAGCTGAACAAGTTGTCCTTGCTCGTTTTTCACAAACAAATGGTCATCTTTTGTTTCAAAATCATTAGGGTCTATAAATTCGGGAGGTTCTTGGCCTAAACTTTGATAAAATGATTTGACCTTACTTTCTGTTAATTCACGCCGCAATGATTGTAATGGATGTGTCAAAGGCGTCATTTCACTCATGTCGTCTCCAGGATCAAAAACATCATAATCTTCTTCTGCCATGTTTTTAAATAATTAACTTTTTATTTTGTTTTATAAAAAAATGTCACAAGCATATGGTTCGATTCTTGACCCGCATAGAAGACTGAAAGAGCCCTTTGGCGTGAAGGGAAATAAACAGAATATTATTGTTCCAAATAATCCATCTACTATTGATTCAGATCAGATTCTTACTGTCAAATTTCCAGACCTAGGAGCAGATGAAGTGATTGTGCCGGGATCTGCACGGCTTACTTTCAAAATAGAACTCGAATCAGCAACAGACGCAAACAGGACAGTTGTACAGAATCTGGGACGGGCAATCGTTAAGAAAATTTCTATAAAACTTGAGGGGCAAGAAATATTTTCTTTACACAATGCAGACATATTTCTAATCTATTGTGATCTATGGCTAACCGCGAATGAAAGGGCCGATCTTGCGTTTCAAGGAATCGAAAATAACGAAGCACTAAAACACAGAATAGACGCCGAAGATGCTAAAGACGGTAACAAGTATGAAGCTGTAAGTTTTGCTTATGGAAATCGCTTTTCCATACCCTTAGATTTTGAGTTGTTAAAAGCGCATGCGCCATACTTTCAAGGAGCATTAAAAGACAGATTGTCATATGAACTAACTTTTAATGAATACAAACGTGTCATTAGATCGACAGACACTGATTCCAAGTACAGCATTTTCGACATCTCGTTAGAGTTTGACATTGTTAGCAACCCTAACTTAGCAAGGCTGATTGAGCAACAATATCAGTCAAAATTAGCAATATATTACGAAAGAGTGATTCATCATTCAAAATATCCTAAAAGCAGGGCAGACACAATATGGAACTTTAGTTTTAGTGCTGCAGCAAGATCCCTTAAAGGTATTTTATTGCTGTGTGAAGATGAAGAACCATTCAAAGACAAAGTGAAAAATTTATTATCCTAAAAATACGAAAGTACAATGTTCAATTGAGGGTAGTCTAACCAAGTCTAGGTAGCGGGGCTTAAACCTTATCATCATTTTGATGAAATAAGAAAATTGTTTGGAGGCGGGAGGTTAGAGTCAACAGTAGACCTTGTGTCTAAAGATCTACACTTCACATTTGTTAGACTTGATGAATATTTAACAACGAAATACGGTTTATGGATTGACCTAAGGTCAACAGAGGATAAATCAGTTGCATGGGTGGGAGAACAGTTAAAGACGTAATAAACATTTCAAATGATAAAGAAAAAGGAGTGATAAACACTTAATGTACATTTGTTTTTAATATATGATGCGCAGCTGAATATTCAGATAACAGATTGAAAGATATCCAATACTAAATTATTTTTATTTAAAAAAGCTGTCTGTTACGACTTATCCAAAAGTGCCCAAAGAAGAGAACTCTGTAGAATAAAAACTTTCAGATTAACCAACATACACAAATGCAACAAAAACTAGAGCAGGACCTTTCAAAATACAGTAAAAACCAAAGAAGTATTCTGCTGTCTTTAATGCTGTAACTTTTTAATCTGGAGCATCGATCACTAGTGCTCTATCAGCAGGAACAAGTGTAGGTCTTTAGCAACAGGGTAGGTGCACCGGCAGTTTACTCTAGGTGGTTGTCTTTAATCTTGGCCTGTGTTCATTGGCTGTAAGTGCTGTCAGAAAAAAATAAAAGCTAACTCCAAAAGCAACCAGCTATGGTTCAACTAATAACGCTAAATTAGTTCCTTCAAACTGATAATTGATAAAGCACTTGCTGACTCAAACATCACAGATGAAGAATTTAGTCGCCTACAGCTGATTTTGAGGATACAAAAGACAAAAGTTTGATTTCAAAGAAAGGAAGGGCAATTTTTCTCAAAACAGACACCGACCAGATAAAAAAGGAATGTTTTAAAAAAAGTAAACGAGACATTAAATACTGTTTAAAAGCTCACATTAACAACCCCAAAGGGCGTTTTCTTTAGTTATGAGTCCAAGCACAAAAAGACCGTTGATATTGATTAGATTAAGTATTTTTTTTTTATTTAAATAAATATTTTGAGTTAGAAAAGAAATCAGCATGGATAAGATATATGAAGGTTCAGATGAATTGTTTGAAGCAATGCTCGAGGAAGAGCGTTTGTCAAAAGCTTTAAATGAGGTCGTTTTAGAAGTTATTGATCCAACAAACGTGCAGGCAAGCGTTGTACATGCTATTTTCACAGTTCCAAGTAAACTAACAATAAACCCTCCAGTTAAAGTAAGGATAGTTGTTTTAATCGACAATATAACAATAACGAAGAAATCTAGAGTTGGGTTCAACTAAAACAGCAGATATTCTTTCTTATAATGACTTAACACCCGGTTGGGCAGATCAATTCTTACACAGTTTAATGAGCCTCTGAAGCAGCTAAAATGAGAGGTTGGTTGGTCAGAGGGTGAAGTCCTAGACATCAGATTAAGACAGGCTAAGTATGAGCCGTTGTGGCAAGTCTTACATTCCATGCCTCCAACATTAGTTGCAAAGAAAGCAGTTTTAAAACATAAAAAATTCAGACGACAAATGTTTATGTGGTGCGTTCTTGCTAGGTGCATCACGTTGCCAAAAATGAGAGAGAGTATCTAACTATTTACAGTGGGCCAATGATCTTAACTTTAACGGCCTTGATTTCCTATGGCTGTAGACAAAATTGATCAGTTTGAAGAACAGAATCCACAATAACTGTTAATGTCTACAATGGTCTGAAGAAACCAACCTTTGCCAATTAGAGTGTCAAAGAACAGTCCAACAATAGGGAACCAACCAAAACCAGTAGACTTACTCTGATGCCAAAGCCTTAATGGGTTGCATACACTTATACGCACAACTGAGTAGATTACTAGTGCATATACAAAACAACAAAGCAAACAAGAATTCTGTAGAAAATGTTTAACAAGAATTCCGTCGTTCAAGCTGCGAGCGAACATGTAAAACATTGTATTAGCCCAGTTGACGTGATACAGAAACTAATTACGCCGGAGAAGGCAGTAAAGTTAGTTTTAAGAACTGGAAACGGTTGCAAACTAGTCCATATGTTGTTACCGCACTTCGAATCATCATTGTTCTTATGAAGGACAACCCCACAGAAACTTCCTAAAACAGTCTTAATGATAATCATAGATTTGCCTTTCCTTCTCTTGTTAGGTCAGATGGGCCCTTCAAACCCGAATATAAGGGACCAAATGCTGCAAATACTTTTAAAACGCTGCAGCAAGTTTGGGAATGTGTTCTAATAATCTAAATTATCTGAAATATAATGCGTGAAGACCACAAACAGTTGATCAGCACTCAGTTGGATTGTGGTTTAGGTTCCCAGAGAATCCAACAGTAAGAGAAGAATTAGGGAAAGTTAAGGACAGCATAACCCAAAAATTTAATAAAGTTTAACCCCAAAACTGGAAGGCCATTCTTTACAATTCGGGGGTTTTGCCCCTTTATAAAACCCACGTAAAAAGCGCCTTTTTGGGGGATGCATGCGAGTCAAAAAATACATGTGTTTTACTTTAAAAAATTTTTCACTTATCAAAAATGAAGGGTTTTTTAGGTCATGGTTTTTTCCTTTAAAAACCTGCCCCCAAAAAAAGAAATTTTTTTCCAAAAATTTTTTAGAAAGGGGGTTTACCCAAAAGGGGGGAAAATTGGGAAAAAATTTTTTTAACCCCCCCCCTTGCCCCCAAAGGGGGGTTCTTTTTGTTCCCCCGGAAAGGCTATGCGGAAAGCATGTAAGGCGTGGGGAAATTAAGTGTAAAAAAGATGGGGACATCATGATTCCCCCTTTAAAAAGGGGGTTTTTTTTTTGGCGGACGTCTTTTAAAATTATAGAAAAAGCCTGAAAAATTTCAGCCCCCATCCCCCGATTAATTTTTTGGTGGGGTGAGCTGGGGGCTTTTTTAAAAAAATTTTGGGGTACAAATTGATTTTTTTTTGTGCCAAGCTTTGATGATTTAAAAAGGATTTTCTTTGGGGGATTTTAGGGGTGCAATTCTGTAAAGCAACAAAAAATATTGGCCCACTGTCCCGTAAAAGTTTTAACAAATTTATGTATTAAAAAGCAAACCCCTCTGTATGGTGGGCCCAAAGGGGAAAAAATTCCAAAACAAATTTTTTAAAAATAAAGGCCCCAAAAAATTTTAAAAGTTTTTTAAAAAGGGTACCCACTTAGAAGTGATGTAAAAAAGGGCTCTTTTTGAAAAAGATTTAGAAAACCCCCGAATTTATGTTACCATAAGCTTTTCCAATTTTGCGGCCCAAAGTCTAAAAAGGGGGAAAGACAGAACCCCCCAAAATTTTTCCCCCTTTTTGAAAAAAAAAATTTGTCGCAAATTTAAAAATTCTTCAATTTTTTTTAAGGGCCCGGTTTTAAGTGACCTTTAAACGAAATTGCTTTTGATAGAAAGTTCATGAAAAATACTAAAAAAAAAACATGACTCAGAACTAAAACCACAATGGTTCAGAAAAAAACTTTTTTTAAATTGATGAAAAAAACTGTTTTGGAAAGATATGGAAAAACCCACAGCGTAAAGAGTTAAAATTTGGGACCGAGAAAAACCCTTGCAATTTTGATTCCCAAAAAAAAAATGGACTTTAGATTTCCCGCCTTTTTGGATAAGAGAAAAAAAAAAAGTCCCAATTTTTTAACCCCCTTTTAAATTTGGGGTTTTTTTTTTAGAGTGCGGCTTTTGAAATTAGATTTCTTTAGATACTTTAAATTTTCCAGGTCAAAACTTTTTTTCCCTAAGTTTCTTTGTAATGATCCCCCCCAAAAAATTAATTTAAAAACATGGATTTGAAGTGCAAAAGGGAAACGGGTTTTGGACGACACATGTTCCCTAAATTGCCTTTGCCCTTTAAAATTAAAAGGGTTTAAGGGGGGGAGAAAAGGAAAAAATGGGGTGTGAAACAAGGGTTTGTTTTGGGGAGGTCGAAAAAAAGTACAGTCTTTCAACCCAAAAAAAAATTTTTAAAAAGCAAAGGGGAAAAAATTTTTTGGGTTTTGCAGTCAAGGGATTCCCCCAAAAAAAAAACATTTTTGACAAAAATTTTCATATGACAAAATAAAACCATTTCTTAAAGTAACAAATGTTTACAAAAAGTATGATAGAACCCCAAAAACCAAAAATGTGGTTAAACAGAGTTTTTTTATACAATCGGGCAAATTTGGGGAAAAAGTAAAAAAAATGGGGGGATTTTTCACAATGCAGTTCAAAATTTTATTAAACATTTTAAAATTTTGCAAAATTTAAAAATTTTTTAATGCTAGAATTTTTAATTTTTTGTATTTGCAAAATTATGTTCCCCCCCCAAAAACCAAAAAAAAAATTTGGGGTTTTTAAAACGATTGTTGGCGAAAATTTTTCCCGGGGGTTTTCAAAATTCTCAAAACTTTTTAAGAAACGTTTAAAAAAAACTTTCTTTTTTAAAAACTTTTCCTTTTATTTCTGATTTTTCCCCTTTTTTCTTCCATTTTAAAAAACCCAAAAGGTTTTTGGTAGATTAAAACTTGTTAAGCTTTCCCCAAACAAAACCCCTTCCCCCCCCAAATTTTTTTACTGCTAAAAGCGCTCGAAAATTTTTTTTAAAAATTTTTTCCCCCCCCCAAAAATTTTTTGGGTTTTTCTAGCAATTTTGGGGGGTTTTCAAACTTCTTAAATTTTTTGTTTTAAAAAAAATTATAATCAAATATTTTTTCATTATTTTCCCCGACTCTTTTTTACCAAAAAATTTTTTCCCGGGTTTTAAATGGGGTTTTTTCTTTTTTTTTGGCCCCCCTTTTAATTTAAAAAAAAAAAATTAACGACGGAAGTGTTGGAGGGTTATCGCGTTCTTCCCCCCAAAAAATCTTTTGGGGGCCGGGGGCCCCCTTTTTGTGTCATTTTCGTAAATAATCCGGGGGGGAAAAAATTTTTTTCCCCCCTTTTTTTTTTCCAAAAATTTAACCTCCCCTGGATCTGTTGCCCATGCGGGTGTCCCCCTTCCCCCTTTTCCCCCCGAAAAAGGATCTCATTTCAAAAACCCAAAAGGGAAAAGTTTGTTGTGACCCTTTTTACAAAATTTTGTTTTTTTTTTTTTTTTGTACTTGGTTTTAAAAACCCCTTTTAAAATTTTTTATTTTTTTGCGCGCAAAACGGGGCAGCCTTCAAAATTCTGGGGTTTCGAGAATTGCAATTTAGCTTCTGGAAAATGGAGGAGGGAAAAAATTTTAGAAACCCGTTTGTTAAAGTTTTCACCCCCAAAACCCCTTTTCTGTGAAAAACCCCCTGCCCCTTTTTAAAGGGAAAACCCCCGTTTTAAAAAAAATTGATTCATTGGGCCCCTTTAAAAAATTTTTTTCCCCCAAAGACTTAAAAATGCGAGGGTAAAAAAAGGGGCCGTTGGGGTAATCGTTGTTTTTGCCCCAACCCAAGCACCTTTTTTTTTTTAATGGTTCAGCATTTTTTTTCTTGAAGTTTTTGCAATGAAAGGAATGGTACTAAAACTTTTTCGTTAAAGTATATGGGGTAAATATAAAATATTTTTTGGGGGGGGCGGGGTTTTTGGGTTTACAAAGTGTGGGTTTTTTATTGTTTTTTGGGGGGAAATAAAAATTTTTTAAAAAAGCTTGGGTTTAGTAACCATTCTTTTGCTGTTTGTTCATGACTCCCCTGCTTGGGGGGAAAAATTTTTAAATTCTGTTTTTCCCTTCCAACCCTTTTGGGGAAAATGATTTTTTTCATTTTTTTTCCCCCAATATTTGTGCAACAAAATCCCCAGGGTCAGCCCCCAAAAAAAAACCCAAAATTTCTTGCTCTTTTGTTTTCTGATTTTTATAAAAGTCGCTAAAATTTTTGGGGGGGGGTGTTTCCAAAATTGTTTGCCTGTTCTAGAAAATATTCTTTTATTGTTGGGCAACCCCCTTTTTAAAAAAGTACTGATGTCCTGTTTTTTAATCTGTCGTTAAAAAATCTAACTGTCCCTTTTTTCTTTTCATAGGGGTCTGTGAGGGAGCTAGTTTCTCCCCAAGCTTGTTATGTTTTTTCTCTCATTGTTTTTTTTGTTTACAAAAGGAAAATTTTTTTTCCCAAAAAGGGAAGGCATTAACCCCCGCGCCCCCAATCATCATTACGAGTGAAGCCATTTTTATAAATGTATTTTTTTTAATTTTACATATTGATACTGTCTGGAATTATTCCTTGCTTAACTAGAAAATCTTTCGTAGCAAATGAAGCTGTAATGACAGCAATCAACTTTGCTGAGTCTTCAAAATCTAGCTTGCCAAGATCTGCTGGTTTTATTCTTAACAAGCTTTTACCAAGCATTGTGTATCCTACACTTAGACCTCCAATAACAGCAGAATGGTATACAAGGTTAGTAATAGTTTTTTCGGTGCTCATTTTTAAAAAATAAAATAATATTTATTCATTAATAAAACATGAACTGCGATGATTTACTTCCTGAACTTACAAATGATCAAGTTGATGACCAAGCTATTATGCGCCAAAAGGAAAGGCTGTATTCTTTAGCGGCGTGTGGAAAAACAAAACAGTACCTCGGAAATGAATTCAGCATAGAACAGATTCAACAGATGTCAACGCAAGACATTGTAAAGTATCACAACAGGTATGAAGCGCAACTGGGGTCAAGAATGGTAAAAAGTGTTGGGCAAACGGTTCTTAGTTTGTACACTAAACTAGTTAGTAGATTTGCTCCCATTGATTCTGAACAAGATTTTATGTATGATTTAACGCAGGATCCAGTTTTAACAAAGTCATTAGAGTCTCTAGGATGTGATCTATATTACAGATTTGGAACATTATTGTCGCCATTAATCATGGGATTAATTACTTTTAATCATATAGATTTTGTTTCCCTTCAAAATGACCGAGCCAGAAAATCAGCAGAAAACATTGATGGAGAAAGTGACCAGTAAAAAGCCTCCTCATCCTGGGCGTGTTGCAGCAGGAAAAAAATTAGCAGAGTGGAACAAACAAAAAAAATTAATGTTGCAATCACAGAATATAACTCATAATGAAAACATAACACCGCCAACGCCAACAGTTGTTTCAATGCCAGCTGTAAATACACAAGTTGATTCAAGACCTACAACACCAAAGTCGACATGGATTATTTGGATTAAAAGAGTTAGCATTTTTGGCGTCATTGCTGTTGGTGGGGGTGGTTATTACGGTTATAAAACATATAAACAACGCCAGCAAAAACCAAAGCAGTCAAAAAAATCTCAACCACTAAATACAGAAGCCAAACAAAAAAGCATGCCAGAACCGCCAACAACAAAAGATCATTTTGATCCATTTCAGATGGAATAATATTTCAAGAACTTAATAAATAATTATAAGTGACTTGAATAAGAACTTAATAACGACTTGATGACGACTTGATAAAACTTAAATAAGAACTTAATGACGACTTGATAAGAACTTAATGACGACTTGATAAGAACTTAATGACGACTTGATGACGACTTGTTAAGAACTTGAATAAGTACTTGAATAAGAACTTGTTAAGAACTTGATGTTGACTTGTTAAGAACTTGAATAAAAACTTGTTAAGAACTTAAATAAGAACGTGATGCCGACTTGAATAAGAACCTAGAACGACTTAATGACGATTTTTTTTCACAATTAATTGTTACATTCTTTTCCGGGGAGACAACTCCCTTCTGCCTTTATGTAGTATCTAGGTCAGACATGTCTGGCCACGGCTTACTCAACTGCACAATAGCCGAGTCGAAGCGCCGCACTGTTTCCGGGTTCGTGTCAAGTTACACATAAGGGCGCCGGGCCGCCCACGCGGCATTGTATAAATTTAGCTGGCTAAATTCCCCACCGGCGTCGTTTAGTACAGGCGTTAGACGTCATTGTATAAATTTAGGCGGCTAAATTCCCCACCTCAAAATAATCTTTTCCCAATTTTATGTATTAAAAGCAGCATTTTTATATTTAAATCTAAAAGCATTTAAAACAAATATTTATTAAAAAGTAGTGACTAAAAAGTAAGGTAAGATGCACTTTGTTATTTAGCTTTTGGTGTTGTTTTAACAACTTTAAAAACAACTTTACTCTAGGCAAATAAAAACAACTTTACAAGTAGACACCATGTAATTGTAAAGCGTTTGTTTGTGTACAGTATATATATAAATCTTGAAGTTAACAACATTGGGGATATGCCTGCAGTAGTTTTAAATACTTGGTTGTCATGGCATTGAAAAGTCTAAATTTGCCCTCTTCCCTGCCCTCAAGTGATCCTTCCTACTTTCGTATTGGGTCACTGGCGCGGCTATAAACGCCCGTAAACCCAGAATATGGTCACTGGCGCGGCTATAAACGCCCGTAAACCTAAAATGGTCGCCCTGGTGCGGCTATGGGAAGGACCACTAAAATGGGGGTGAGGGGATTGCCCAAATTAGACAAATAGAAAGCAGGCAAACAAGTATAAAAGTATACTACTGTTGGAGGCATATTCCCAAAACCCTTCACATCTGGCCGTGTTATATGTGACCCTCTGGGTCTGGCTTGGGGCCCTAGGGCGCCATAGGGTCTCAAGTGAGATCCAGAGGTGATCAGTAATGCGGCCAGATGTGAAGAGTTTTGCAGAAATTTATTTCACATTTGATGAATGTATGCGGGAAAATGATGTTATTGATCAAGAAAAAACTTAAGTCTCAAAAGTTTTCTAAATAAGTGTTAAAAACAGATAATCCTACACATTATGTATGTTTGTAAAGTGTTTACTATTAGAGAACTATAAAATAGGCATTCTGGGTAAGCCGGCGGAGCAACAGTGAAACCGGCTTCAGCCGGTTGGAGCTGGCGGAGGTGGGTGAGCCAGAATGCCTATTTTATAGTTCTCTGCCTGTATTCTTCCCAACTATCAGTCTGTGTTCTTCCCAACTGTCAGCCTGTAATCTTCCCAACTATCAGTCCGTGTTCTTCCCAACTGTCAGCCTGTATTCTTCCCAACTATCAGTCTGTGTTCTTCCCAACTGTCAGCCTGTGTTCTTCCCAACTGTCAGCCTGTATTCTTCCCAACTGTCAGCCTGTGTTCTTCCCAACTGTCAGCCTGTATTCTTCCCAACTGTCAGCCTGTGTTCTTCCCAACTGTCAGCCTGTGTTCTTCCCAACTGTCAGCCTGTGTTCTTCCCAAGAATCAGGGGTGATTTCTCCCAGCCGTTCATCAACAAGTAGGCCTTCACATGGTTTAGGTTCGGTCCGTGTCCACAATTACAGCGTAGCCCCAAAACGCTATTCTATTCTCTGTTACACTCAGAGCTGCACTTGGCTTTTCTCCTCAGATCAGTCAGTACCAACACATATTCATCGCACGGTCCATCCCTTGACCCATACCGTACCTGACTGTGAGGCAGTTCTCATGTCCGTTTCTTTTAATGTGCAAGCACAATCCACAAGACCATTTTCCTGTCGTCTGCAAGACATTACACTCCAAAATCCTAGTGCCCTATCAATGGCGTAGAAACACAAAATGTGTGTTTCGCCTTCTTAGGTCTTCTTCAGGCAGGATAAACAACATTCAGGACAATGAAAACAAAGGGCGAGCGATCACTCATATTGTCAAATTCGGCGGAAGATGGGCGGTAGCGATTAGTTGAAAGTGTTTGATTATTTACTATTATTTTAATATTCAACCTGCAGTGTCTCCCCCTTACACTTCAGTTCTATGCCGTCGTTTTACTCGTTCACCCAAGACCAAATTTTGCACCCAGATCGAAAAGATGAATGATTGCCTGTTTGTCCGTGCTCATCGTCTTGAATGATATCTGTTTTGCATGAAGAAGACCCAATAGGTCCAAACGCGTTGTGTTTGTTTCGTAGTTTGCATGTTCCTTCGTTCGGCGGTGCAGTAATTTTTTTCTTTTCTTTTTGTTTTTTCCTTTTCTTTTTTTTTTCTTCTCGTAATCGTCATTAATCTTCACGTGATTACGTTTGGAGAGGAGTTTTTATTTCATTTTATTTTGTTTGTTTGTTTGTTTGTTTTCAATAGTTTGCTCCATGCGTGTGTGCACTCGTCAGCTGTACAGCAGGTGTGATAGAGCTGGTGTGGGCAGTGTGGTTTTTGTCGAACCTCCAACCACTTGCCTCACTGGCTTCTCAAACCCGTGTGTGTCGAGCAGACAGTAACCATGGGAAACCACGTGCAAATCACACAACCGACTGACCGAGCTAGTCCAGTCCAGAAATTCTAACGTCAGCGGAAGAATTCACACCACGCAAGATTTTGTCTGGATGTGCATCTCACGTGCGTAACGTACACAAATCGGTGTTACGTCAGTATGAAGTAGTCTAAGGCAAACAGATAATGCTAGGGTGCTGCCGAGTTTGTGTAACAACCAACATAGGAGAAAATACATAAAGCTGCCGCATGTATGCGCACATTGATCACGCATCCACGAACACAATCAAAATTACACCTGGCCCATTAAGGAGAGAGAGAGAGAGATGATGATGATGATGATGATGATGATGGTAATCTTTATTTCCAAGGGTAACAGATAAACAGATATGCTTTTTTTTCATCCGGCCCTTGCCCCACTAAGCGACTAACTAAGCATGATTAGCTACTAAAACTTTAAAAAGCTTTTAACAAAAATACATATCTTCACAAGTACATAAAAATGTTGATGAGTTGTTCCTCTGTTAACATTGACGCGTATTTGAATTTAAAGAGGAAGAAAAAAAAACGATTGAAACAATAAACAAGAGTAAAGAAATTGATTACAATGAAGAAAAAAAACAACTCTGCACACACACACACACACACAACACACACACACACACACACACACACACACACACACACAGAGCTATTTAAAGGTCTTTCAGGATATTCTTCAAAGCAGCATTCTCTACAAAGAGGATCGTTTGAAATAAGCAGTAACCTGAGATCGGGGAATGGAATAAGGACGTATTTCATTCAAACGCACACATTATGTGACATATCATGTGTAGATCGAATGCTGTTCATTTTTAAATATGTCCCAAAATCCATCGGGCGTATCCGTGACCAATACAGCTGATATTTAAAAAAAAAAAAAAAAAAAAAAAAGTTCTGAGGTGAACATGACGAAACTTTCCCACGCAACGCCTGATTTAATTTCAGTACAGATTTCTTCTGTATTTCACCATTTTTAAAGCACCGGTCTGGACGTCTTCATGTGATTTTCATTGCGGCTGCTAGAAGATAACACAAAGATGGAATAATTCAGAAAATATCTGTGCTGCTCGGTGCCGAGTTCAGTTTTACCAACTCCTGTCTCTAGGAGCTCTTCTATGGCCTGAGGAAGAACGGAACAGACGGACGCTCTTTTTGGAAAGCTCACTAGCATTGTGTAGAGAATTTCTACTGACCCAGTTGTAAACGACCGTGGATTCAGACATTCATCTTGCTCGCCGTCTATTTATTTGAAGAAGGAGCTCTGCGTGGCTTTGTTTCGTTATTAGGGGACTAAAACACTGCGCCAATAGTAACTGTGTAGAGAGCAAAGAGGAAAAACTATATTAGTGTTCTTCTTCATTACTATGTTACGCCTTTATGCAGCTTACGTGATCTGCTCATTCAGACTGGAGACAATCCTGATTTTCGCCGTGGACTTTTGGGGTTGAAAGCCAACTCGACGTAAATCTTGAAGTTTCAGTTTCAGTGTTGCCCCGCCGACCACAAAGGCCCTTACAGATCTGAAGAGATTTGAGAATGATTAGAAAGCTTTTTTGTTTAGAATTGTGTACTTTGTTCATTTTCGTAGCGTTTGTTTTCCACTTCAGCACACTGGAAGAAAGTCGTTAAAAAGGGCAAAGATGGAGAACCTTTCAGACGATGATTTCGCCATAAAAGACAATTCCACTCAGTCGTCTGACGCCACCACATTCGCTGAGTATCAGGCAGCTCTGGTCCTGTGGAAAGTGTGGTCCCCGTGCATTCTTCTGCTGGGAGGCTTCGGAAACATGGCCACCATCTTTGTCATGCGGAGAATCAAGGACCACCACTCTTCACAACACGCCATTCTTATGGCCCTTGCCCTGTCCGATCTCCTCCTGCTGTACCTCGGGGTGTCGCGGGAGTGGATACGTCACCAGTTCCTGGTAGAAATCAAAGAGCTGCACACTCTGGTGTGTAAGATTCATAAGTACGTGATGTACTGCGTCAACACGAGTTCAGCGTGGCTGGTGACGTGTGTGACGGTGCAGAGAACGATGTCGGTTCTGTGGCCACACAGGATGAGGATGATGTGGACCGTGCGGAGAACGTGGATCGTTGTAGGGGGTCTGGTCCTCACCGCCTTCGCCCTCAACTTCCACCTGGCCCTGGGCATCCAGATCACAGAGGAGGACAGGTGTGACGCGGGGCCGGGAGTGTACGAATATTTTTACCGACACATTTTCGTGTGGATGGACATGTGCGCGTCGTCACTCTTCCCCTCCCTCTGTCTCTTCATCTGTGACGTCATCCTGTCTTTCAGTTTGTTCGAGGCTACCACCACCACCACCACCACCACCACCACCGGCAACAGTAACAGCCGGAGGAAGACGGCATCCAAGACAACGGTCATGATTCTGACTTTATCCTGCACGTTCTTCGTTCTGACCATGCCTGTGTATGTCTTTTTCATCCTCTGGTACAGAGACGTGGACACCAATATCAGTCAGAGTCCCGCTGTATTAGCCAGCATGAAGCTGATTTCTACGGTGACACATCTGCTATGGTACACCAACAGCGCCATCAATTTCCTGCTGTACTGTCTGGCCGGCACCAAGTACAGGAGAGAGTTCTGGAACTGGGTTCGTTGTGCTGGCAAGTCTCCTTCGTCTGTTGGGGAGACCAGTGTTGGAAACAGGGGAGGCAAATGCAAGCAGCAAGACAACACACAGTTGCCGACGCTGTCTTGATTGTAACGGCAGAGCTCAAAGATAGATCGTAGTAAGATCGTGAATATTGACTGATATCAGTAGGAAATTAAACATAGCAGGATATTGTCTTGGTTACGTTGGAGGACACTGGACCGATGGTTCACTGGTATTATTTTCTTCATTAATGTAAGGAAAGTGAGTCTTTGTAATCTCTCTGCGTGATGTGTGTGTGTGTGCGTGCGTGCGTGCGTGCGCGCGTGCGTGCGTGCATGCGTGGGGTGTGTGTGTGTGTGTGTGTGTGTGTGTGTGTGTGTGTGTTTATGGTAAACTTTAAGACTGA
>CM065728.1:4353008-4368008 GCA_033310375.1 Conus canariensis | reverse complement strand
GCATGAAAATCTAATGGCTCACAGTACGTTCTTCTACTTCCAGCACCATTAATAAATCAGAAAAAACAACTAACCTTCCATCTTGATTAGTTATTTTTACATTTAAAGAATTTATGTCTAAATTAACTAATTCTTTAAATTGACTGTCTCCGCCAAACCTGTATAGCTGATAATCGCAAAACCCCGTCTTAATTGACGGCAGCACTCTTAGAACTGTAGATGGACGGCCATTAAACAAATTAGTATTTGTTTTTAACTCTTCTAAATAGACATACAGCATTGGGTTAATTAGAAAATCAGATGGTCTACTACCTACATACTCATAAAGACCACTTTCTAAGTACATATGTGTTTTAATATGATACGTTTCACCGCTATCATAAAAGCCCAAAATTCGCGCAAGGCTTCTAGGAAAAACGTACTCCCTTCTTTCTTCTGGAAAGTGCATAGTAATTATAAGATTTGCCTCATTAATTTTTAACCGAATGCCAAAATTGCCAAATACTTCTTTTAAAGAACAAAAGTTGTAGTAACCATCAGGTATTTTTAAATGCTTTAATACATTACCATGTCCGTTCTTAACACCCACCCAGTTATTCTTAGTTTTTTCAGATATATTAATCCACTTTATTTTAAAACCAATTTCTCTAAGGGCAATCCTACAACTCCCGCTCCAATTGGTAATTGGGTACGTTAAGAACACACGCTCGTTTTGCTTGGTTATATAGATGTACATCTTTTTTATAACTATTTAAAAAAACTATTTAAAAATGGAACCTTTTAAATATAATGAAAGTGCCACTTACAATGTAGGAGCGTTTTATAACCCCAAATCTTTGGACTTCAGCAATTTAACAATTGCAGTAGATGGATCATACGGCTTCCAAGTTAGACTTGTAAACCCACTAACTAGATATTTAAATCGGTTTGTTTTGCTCTTCAAACTGAGATATGCTTTCTATACTCACTGGAAAGGTTATGCCTTCAAAGTTTAGCTCTTGCTTATATTGTTCATAATTAGATACTCTGTTTGCATTATTTTTAACAGGATGTAAATGCGCTAAAACGCACCACATGAAACACATGCTGTCAGAATTTTGTATGTTTAAGACTGCTCGTTTTAACTCTAACTCTTTTGGGAGAGGAAGGTAAGAATCGCCGGCCATAGGATAGAACTTTGTTTGTTTCAATATAATTTGAAGGACTCTTCCTTCAGACCAGCCAGAACCCCTTAACTTAGCCTCCTCACTTGCATGGTTAAACTGTGTAAGCATGTAATCAGCCCAGCCAGGTGTAAAGTCGTGATGGCTGATTACTTCTTTCTGCCTTGTTGAAACCCAGACTTCCATGCTAGTATCATCGGGGGTTATATATTTAATCAGAATAACTAACAACACTTTTACTGGTGGGTCAATTTGGAGAGAGTCTGGGATTTTAGAAACAGCATGTGTTACGCTTTTTTGAACGTTTGTGGGGTTAATGATGTTCATGTTTAATTCAATGAACGTATCGCTTAATTGTTCATTGATGTCAATTATCTCCTCCCACGTATATAGTTTTCCATCCTCAAATTTACTTGTGATCGTCATTTTTTAAAGTCACAATATTTACGTAAATTAAAAAAAAAAAATGTAAATAAAAGTAAGTAAACGGGCTTTTTATTCTTCTCCCAAGCGCTGCAACACTTCAAGACACGTTAACCTTACAAGAACGCCTGCCAATACTTTAGCTTTTTCCGAATCACTACAGTCAATGTTCATCACTTTAATTGCTTCGTCAAATAGTTCACTATGATCTTTTATTATATTGTTTACATCATTCTCAAACCCAAATTCACTAAAATCAATGTTTAATACTTTCATTGTTTCGTCAAATAGTTCATTACAATTCTTTAAATCAGATTCACTGAGTTCGGCAGCCATTTTTAAATCTAAAAATTAAATAAATAAAAAAAATAATTGTAAATGTAAATTCAGCTATTGTTTATTATTCATAGTCTTTTCTAATCGTAAAGCCTGATCTTCATTAAAGTGAATAGCTACTCCTTCAGGACTGGTAGAAACAGTCAGATTAGCATCTTCAGGAGCCATATTATCAACTAAAATGGCAAGCAACTTTATAACTGGTTGGGGCCAAGAATCTGGTATTTTACTAACGGCTTCCACTACGCCTTCTCGTATAGTTAGACGCTCAAAAAGATCATTAATTAATTCTTCAAACATGCTCTCTAACTCTTCTCTATCGGCCCCCCACCCCCTCTCCTCCTCCCAAATTCTGTATATATTAATAAGCTCTGTAGCTACTTCGGGCTTCATTTTTTTAAATCAGAATAAAATCATAAATTAAAAAATAATTAACTAGCCGTTCCTCTTGTTTTGCGCAAGAATCAGAAGAGAAATCAATAACAGGTAGCTGATTGAGCGCTACCGCTGCGTGCTTGTGCTTGGACCGCCCGCGGCTGTTTTAACGTGACTCATATGTGGCGTGATCGTCCCACAATCACGCCAGAAAAATCTATTGTCGCAATGCGCAATTCAGTCGTGCATGCGCCGCCGCAGAGGTAGATTTCGTCATTCTCTCACTGACGGCCGTGCAAGAAGGCCGTGTTTGACTGTGCTCCTACTGCGTTTGGCTGTGTTGTTATTTTAACAAGTCCTTAGTACATCTACCAGTATGGAGAGGAGTAGTGTGTAGCCAGCACTATCTCCATATAAATGCTCCAAATATACAATGACGGATGTACTACTACTGGCAATTAAAGCCGTCATAAAAGCTCGGCTACAGCAGTAACTGCTGTAACTCTGCCAAAGCCAGCTGCAAGCCCGGTTGAAAAAAGAGGAGCACAGCAGCAGTCTTACAAGACTGTTTAACCTAGTTTACAGGGCTGACAATTAGGTCAGCCGCCCTTGTAAGAGCGCTCGGGGGGGGGGGGGGGGGGGGGGGGGGGGCTGCAAGCAGGGCCAGCAATTAGACCAAACGTCCTTGTAAAGCGCTCTGTCTAGCTGATTAAAGGCTTTACTTAGCTGAGGGGGAGAATGTCAATATCTATACTCTATATCACCACATCTGGAAACAGCCAATTTAAAGAATTAATTGAGGGGGCTATAAATTCTTTAAATGTAAAAATAACTAATCAAGATGGAAGGTTAGTTGTTTGTTCTGATTTATTAATGGTGCTGGAAGTAGAAGAACGTACTGTGAGCCATTAGATTTTCATGCCATGGAGAGAATGTCAATATCTTTTCTTCACGATCACCAAATCTTATCTTGCACGAAAACCCCCCATTTTAATGTACTAATTGCGTCAATTTTTAGAGGTTTTGGGGTGTTAATTTTGTTTAGAAAACAGGTGTTAATTTTGGCCAAAACTGATATGTGAAGGACGTGATTTGTATGTGAAAAGGGGGGTTTTCGTGCAAAATAAGATTTGGTGATTGTGAAGGAAGATATTGACATTCTCTCACATGCTGGTAAGCGTATCGAAAGTAACGACAAAAAACTAAACAGGATCATTTTGAAGATGTGTGGACTTTCTATTCTCCTGTTCTCGTTTTGTGTAGTTTTTTTTTTTTAATTCTGGCCTCAGCTTAATTAGTTATTGATACTTAAGAGTGTATTCTATCGTTGGTGTACAAGTTGTTTCAAACACTGTTACCTGTATGGTTTTTACCTGTTCTTTCATTTTCCTACATAGTCTCGTTGATTTATTCATGACAGTCTGCCTTGGCTTAAAGCTGTGTCAGGCCAGTTGACCTAGGCTAGAACACCAAGGCTACATCAGAATGTTGTTATGCTCTGCATAGTTATGCGGGATTGTCTTCAGTCGTGACAAGCTCCTAGCATAACATTATCAGTCTCCAAAATCCCCGAAGTCGGAGTGTGGCTGCCCATGTAGACGTGATGTTCTTATCCCCAGCTGATGCATTTGTACCATAGTGTTCAAGTACTTCGGCTGTTCGGATGATCCCTGGAGTCTTTTAGCCAGGGTACGACGACGACGACGACGACGACAACAACAACAACAACAACAACAACAACAACAACATATTCATGACAGTGACCTGGTTATAATGATTGAAATAATGAAATAATGGATGCAATGCTCAATACTCCCCTTGTTCAACACTTCCCCTGCTCAATACACCCTCCCCCTTCTCGATATTCCCCTGCTCAATACTTCCCCTGCTCAATACTCCCCGGCTCAATATTCCCCATGTTCAATACTCCCCCTGCTGGATATTCGCCTTACGTAATACTCCCCTCATCCAATGCTCCCCCTGTTTGCCTAAGCCATATTGTGTCTGTGTGCGCGCGCGCTCGCTCGTGGTTTTTATCTGTAGTATGGAAAAGACTTCATTTTGTCTCTCACCCCCCCCCCCCCCACACACACACACACACACACACACACACACACACACACACACACACATACACGCACACGCTCGCACGCACGCACGTGCGCGCGCGCTCGCGCACACACACACACACACACACAACACACACACACACACACACACGCACTTCTTTCTGTGGTGGGCGGGAAGTATGAAAGGGGGGTTGATATAGCAGGGGGAATTTCAAGCAGGGGGTAATATCTGATGGGGGGGGGGGGGGGTAGTATCAAGCAGGGGGGAAGTATTGAGCAGCGACAAGTAGGGGGAGCATAAGAAGAGGGGGGTGGGGGGGATATCAAGAGTGGGAGGGATGGAGAGTATCGACACGCTCTACCCAAAGTAGTGACACCCCAAATGGAAGTTGCGCCTCGTTCCCAAACTGAGCACTCACGCTGTGCCTGTACCGACCATGGCGTCTCAGTGCAGGAACAAGGCTGGGAATGCACACACACACACACACACACACACACACACACACACACACACACACACACACACATACACACACACACACATACACACACACATGCACGCACGCACACACACACACACACACACACACACACACACACACACACACACACACACACACGCACACACACACACACACACACACGCACGCACGCACACACACACACACGCACACACACACACACACGCGCGCGCGCGCGCGCACGCTAACCAACGCGCACACACACGCACGCTAACCAACGCGCGCGCGCGCGCACACACACACACACACACACACACACACACACGCACACACACACACACACGCGCGCGCGCGCGCGCGCGCACGCACGCTAACCAACGCGCACACACACGCACGCTAACCAACGCGCGCGCGCGCACACACACACACGCGCGCGCGCGCGCGCACACGCACGCGCCACGCACACATTCTCTCTCTCACGCACTCACATACACACACACTCACACACACACACACACACACACACACACACACACACCACGCACACACACACACACACACACACACGCACGCACGCACGCACTCACACACACACACACACACCACACACACACACACACGTGCGTTCCCCCCCCCCTCCCCCCCGACGTATTCATTTATCTGACTGCACACTAAACATAGAGCGCCAAGGCCTTGCTTAAAGAATTGAGTATTTATAAACTGGCGGAATTAGATTGTCTTGAGAATGTTCATCGTGTCTGAAAGTTGATTCTCCTCATTTTCTCGAATATGGCCATCGAGATACAAGGCCAGGTGGTTCCAAGCAGACAGATTAAAATCAAAGGAATGCCGCCTTGGCTTAAGGCTGTGTCAGACTAATTGACATAGGCTAGAACACCAAGGCAACATCAAAATGTTGTTACGCTCTGCATAGTTATCCGGGAATTGTCTTCAGTCATGACAAGCTCCTAGCATAACACCACCAGTCTCCCAAATCCCTCGAAGTCGGAGTGTGGCTGCCCACGTGGCAGGGTAATCAAAAACGGTCACACACTTAATGTTCTCACCCCTAGCTGATGCATTTGTACCGAAGTGTTCCAAGTGCTTCCGCTGTTCGGATGATGGCTGGAGACTTAGCCAACAACAACAACAACAACAAATCAAAGGAATGGGACTATTTGGGAGCTTCCAGCTGGCGCAAAGATAGGGTCACAGGTGAGTGCAAAGGCCTGAAACGTGACGTCAACTAAGGGGAAGGCCATATATTGGAAGATTGTGATTTCATCGGTGAAAATCCCACAAAACAAGAGAAATAACTGGTGGGAAGTTGTTTTTGATCAATCATCAGTTTAACTTTAAGTAGGCCTCAAAACGCTTACATGGACTACATAGTGTTTTGGTGCAAAATCCTAACTGTGGCGTGTGGCCACTAGATGTTATTCCTGAGCACCATGGCCTCATGGCTCAACAGACACTGTGTAGCGCATATGGATCAGTCCGCACGCATAGACGCCTTACTAATGAAACTCAAACTGTCACTGTTGAGGCGTTTGGTCGGCGAAGTCCTTTTCATGCTGATCAGAAGAGAACACACTGAAAGCCGAGGAGAAAACTCAGCAGCAGGGCGGGGTCTGCTCGGGCGGGTTGGCGTGTGGTGGACGGCCTGAAACTGATTGCTCCCTGTGGCCTGCCGGCGCTGGAGCTCCAATGGATGAGACTGGCGCGTGTGGCTGTACACACATACGCGCACGAGAGAGAGAGAGAGAGAGAGAGAGAGAGAGAGAGAGAGAGAGAGAGAGGAGAGAGAGAGAGAGAGAGTTACGCGAGGAAAGACAAAATAGCTATGACAGCTGTCTCTGTATATCAAATGTTCCACCACGTGTTCAGTATTGGTCCTTTTCCTCTCCACTTTGTTGACGACCCAAAACATCAATGACGACCTCAGTCTTCTGGACGTTCCGTCTCCTCATCTCTGACAGACTGTCGACAACAGACTGAGCGAGTCCTTTGCCTCGCGCCTTCCACGTCGTCTGGTTGGCGGAGAGACAAAGGCCACCTGTCTGGACATCTCCTTCTTAGTGTTTGCGCTGAAAGAAACAGAGACAAGCACTCTTCGGTTCTTCGTCAACCCCTACACCTCATCCACCACCTCTTCCTCTCCCTTCAATTTTAATGCTTTTAACGCTACCACTTCTCTCTCTCTCTCTCTCTCTCTCTCTCTCTCTCTCTCTCTCTCTCTCTCTCTCTCTCTCTCGTTCATTATTTGGGGGATCGCTTAACGTGGTCAGAAGGTCATGTGCAAATTACTGGGCTGAAAAAGCCCCTACCCCTACCCCCCCACCCCTTCCTGCCCCTAACACACACACAGAGACACACAGACACAGATACACAGACACAGACAGACAGACACACACACACACACACACACACACACACACACACACACACACACACACACACACACGCACACACACACACACACTTACTCACTGCTGCGTGCATGTATCAACACTTTATGCACTCAGCCACATTTACACTGTATATACTTACACACGTGCCGGCCACATTCACACTATATATACTCACACACGTGCCAACCACATTCACACTATATTATATACTCACACACGTGCCAGCCACATTCACACTATATATATACTCACACACGTGCCAGCCACATTCACACTATATTATATACTCACACACGTGCCAGCCACATTCACACTATATATACTCACACACGTGCCAGCCACATTCACACTATATATATCCACACACACGTGCAGCAGTCATTGTCATCAAGGTCACAATAACCGCTGATGCTTTTCAAAACAGGAAACAAACAAACTCTTCTCGGGGTACCCCCGGCGTGGGGTAGTTCTGGCGTTTCATAGTTCTTCTGAACTGCCGATTTGTGCTGCATCCAAGTCCTACGCAAAGGCAAGGAAAATCATGTACCTGCTTACGGGCTTGCTAGTGCGTATTACACTTCGTGCAACGAAGACACCAATTCAATGTCAGTCAGTTCTTGTTGCTTATAGCACAGCCGACCACGAAGGGTTAGAGAAGGGCTGTCATGTTGTCAAAAGTCAAATCTCTTCACATAATTCAAAAAAAAAATCAAACAAAGAATACCCCCCACCCCCAGCCCTCCACACATACAGACTCAACTCATTAAAGTCAATTTTCTAAGACACGCGAAATTTGCTGAGCAATTTTCTTTCAGTGAAATGTTAAATCAGATTAAATCTTAAATCAGATGGGGAAAAACTGGCCAGGAACTATAAAAAATAAAATAAAATAAAAAAAGCGCATCAGATAGAACATCTCTAAAAAGGTTTCCATGGAGTTTGCTGTCAAACGTTTATGTCTGACATCATGTAAGACCCAACACTCTATAAGAACACCAGAGTCAAGAATATAAAGGTTTTGAGTCCTATCAGGCATGGGAGGATGGCCGGGGGGGGGGGGGGGGGTATACAACGACTAGAAGCCAACCAACGTTAATCCCCCAAGACATGTCCAGCTCCCTATGGACAAAGCTGAACACTACAGGGATTACGTTGGCCAGCTGAAAAAAACCGCCTGTCTTGACCAGAACTCCCTCCCCCAGCGCCCCGCCTCCAGCGACCCCCCTCCCTCCCTCCCCCTCCCCCCCTCCTGTCTAGAGAGATCCGAGCCAAAGAATTGTGTCCAAACCACCTAGCGCTCTCCATTTCCAAGAGTTCATTCCCCTAAGCATCGCTCCGGGTGGCAAAACTGACGGGTCTACAGAAGACTGCAGAAAAAAAGCAGAATACCGAAGAGAAAACTAGGAGGGGAGTGAAGGGTAGAGCAGATCCATTGGGAAAGGCGGAGTATAGAGCAGATCCATTGGGAAAGGCAGAAGATAGAGCAGATCCATTGGGAAAGGCAGAGTATAGAGCAGATCCATTGGGAAAGGCAGAAGATAGAGCAGATCCATTGGGAAAGGCAGAGTATAGAGCAGATCCATAGGGAAAGGCAGCAGAGAGAGCGGATCCATTGGGAAAGGCAGAAGATAGAGCAGATCCATTGGGAAGGGCAGAAGATAGAGCAGATCCATTGGGAAAGGCAGAAGATAGAGCGGATCCATTGGGACAGGCAGAAGATAGAGCAGATCCATTGGGACAGGCAGAAGATAGAGCAGATCCGTTGGGAAAGGCAGAAGATAGAGCAGATCCATTGGGAAAGGCAGAGTATAGAGCAGATCCGTTGGGAAAGGCAGAAGATAGAGCAGATCCATTGGGAAAGGCAGAAGATAGAGCAGATCCATTGGGAAGGGCAGAAGATAGAGCAGATCCATTGGGAAAGGCAGAAGATAGAGCAGATCCATTGGGAAAGGCAGAAGATAGAGCAGATCCATTGGGAAAGGCAGAAGATAGAGTTGATCCATTGGGAAAGGCAGAAGATAGAGCAGATCCATTGGGAAAGGCAGAAGATAGAGCAGATCAAAGGCGGTTCACAGGTAGTCTGGAGCATCATCGTCAGCCTGTCTGATGTGGGAGGCCCTTCCAGGAGCATCAACTGTTGCCACGTTGTGCTTGGGCCGTTCTGCAGTTTGGCTATTCTTTCCCTTATTTACAATGAACTGGCATGAATAGTACCCACATACATGCATGCATACACACACACACACACACACACACACACACACACACACACACACACACACCGACTTGATTTATAGAAAATGGACAACACCAGTTTCACGCCTTAGCTTAAGGCTGTGTCAGACCAACTGGCATGGGCTAAAACGCCAAGGCTACATCAAAATGTTGTCATGCTGTGTCAGGCCAATTGACAAAGGCTAGAACACTAAGGTTACATCAAAATGTTGTTATGCTTAGCATAGTTCTGCGGGGATTGTCTTCAGTCGTGACAAGCTCCTAGCATAACATCATCAGTCTCCAAAATCCTTCGAAGTCGGAGTGTGGCTGCCCATGTGGCGGGGTAATCAAAAACGGTCACACGTAATGTTCTCATCCCCAGCTGATGCATTCGTACCATTGTGTTCAAGTGCTTCGGCTGTTCGGATGATCCCTGGAGTCTTCTAGCCAGGGTACGACAACAACAACCACAACAACGACAACACCAGTTTTATGAACATGCACACAAAAAACACACCGGGCTTTTTGTGGCACTGCTTTCGTCTGTCTTTAACTAACAGGTTTTAATTATTGATTGGTTACAGTTCTAAAGTTTGATTAGTTATGAATACAATTACTAACACTAAACAGTTCTGTCACAATCTGATAAACGTGTTAAAGATTTATCTTATTAAAAAAAAGCATGAGGGGAGGTGGGGTGGGGTTTAGAAAAAGAGAGTTGTAAGATACGTTCGTCGTGGCAGACATGTTTTGTAACCAGTCTAAAGGAGGCAACTGCCATATTGTTTATACTCGCGAAGACTTAATGCAATACTTAAAAATAAATAACTAAGTAAATAAAAACTTACAGGCTCGGCTCTCTTGTCTTCATATGAATCCGCTGAATTTTGCCGACATGACAGTTTGTGCCTCTCTTTAAACAGATCCCGCTGACGTCTTGACAAGATTCGTCAACGTGTAGGAGACATGGGTTCATTCCCTTCGCCCAGCGTCAAAGGGAAATCAGTGGATGCACTTCGTGACTCTCTCCTCTGAAAAAAAAAAAAAATGCGTGCCAATATCGTCCGATCAGCTGGTAAAGTGATGGTTTCGTCTTCTGCGACCGGGAAGCTGAAGAAAACCCAGTCAGTTGACTTTCTTCGAAAGGGTTATACCGTAACTGGAGAATATTCTGTGCCTACGAGACCAGTCTTGTTGGTAAACACCAAGGAAGGCTGATCGAAGGGCTGTTGTTTCACCAGGTCAGTGCAGAAGCTCACAGATCAGCAGTCGCCATGGCAACTCTGCATGATTGTGGGTTTCCAGGTCATCTATCACTCACCTTTCTGCCCTGACTTGACATCGTCCGACTTTCGTCTCCCCTCCCCCCTCCTCCTCGCCCCACCCCCTCCCCCCCCCCCCCCCTTCGCCTCCGAATTCCAAAAAGGAGCTGGCTCTGGATGGCATTTCCGGACGGACAATGACGTCATATGCTGCTGCCCGGAAATTTTTTTTAGGCCGAATATACCCCTCCCCCCCCCCCCCCCCCCCCCCCCCCCCCTCCCCCCCAACTTTTTACATGAATGGATGTGATCGCTGTACTATCGCAGGAATGATGGTGTGGAGATGGAAAATGACTACGCTGAGAAATAGTATGGTGAAAAAAAAATCCTGCCGTGATTTCTTCGTCGCAGGTTGGCCGCGAACTTACCTTACATTGTTCATATGTGGTTTGTGTCATCATGTTGTGTGTCGCTCAATTGCGACACCACTAACACCGCCATGACCCTGTATATATATATATATATATATATATATATGTGTGTGTGTGTGTGTGTGTGTATGTGCGCGCGCGCGCGTGCGCGCGCACGTATCACAGCACGGATGACTTGCAAATTCTGGGTTCGAATCCCCGTCAATGGAACTTTTGATAGGCTTTCCTTTTGTCACACAGTTGAGTCATACTTAGAACGTAATGTGCCCTGGGCTCACAGGGAAGACTAGGACCACACGGTCGAAACGCGTTTCAGTCATGTCTTAAAATCTTATACGGGGAAAAAAAAAAAGAAACTATCCGTATATTTGTCCATATCAGGAAGCTCTTCTTCTTAGAATCAGGTCAGTGTGGACAACCGCGTGCCATCATGCTCTTTGCTTCCTCCTCCGTCTGACGTACTATCACCTGTCTCCCTGACACACGTGCTTGAACAATCACCGCTCCGTAGCCAGTTCCAGAACTCTCTCCTGTACTTTGTGCCAGTCAGGCAGTACAGAAGGAAATTGATGGCGCTATTGGTGTACCATAGCAGAGGCGTCACAGTGGAAATCAGCTTCATGCTGGCTAATACAGCGGGACTCTGACTGATATTGGTGTCCACGTCTCTGTACCAGAGGATGAAAAAGACATACACAGGCATGGTCAGAACAAAGAACGTGCAGGATAAAGTCAGAATCATGATCGTTGTCTTGGATGCCGTCTTCCTCCGGCTGTTAATGTTGTGAGTAGAAGTAGTTTGGAACAAACTGAAAGACAGGATGACGTCACAGATAAACAGGCAGAGAGACGGGAAAAGAGATGACGTACACATGTCCATCCACACGAAGATGTGTCGGTAAAAATATTCATACAGCCCAGCTTTCGCGTCACATCTGTCCTCCTTGGTCATCTCCAGTCCCAGGATGAGATGGAGGTTGAGGGCGAAGGTGGTGAGGACCAGACCCCCTACAACGATCCATGTTCTCCGCACGGTCCACATCATCCTCATCCTGTGTGGCCACAGAACAGACATCGTTCTCTGCACCGTCACACACGTCACCAGCCACGCTGAACTCGTGTTGAAGGAGTAGACCACATATTTATGAACCTTGCACGTCCAGGAGTGCAGTTCTCGTGCATCCACGTGGAACACGTGGCGTACCCACTCACGTGACACCCGATAGACAGCAGGAATAAATCGGACAGGGCAAGGGCCATAAGAATGGCGTGTTGTGAAGAGTGGTGGTCCTTGATTCTCCGCATGACAAAGATGGTGGCCGTGTTTCCGAAGCCTCCCAGCAGAAGAATACAGGGAGGCCATACTTTCCAGATGACCAGAGCTGTTTGATAGTCCGCAAAAGTAGTGGCATCAACCAGTTCAGTAGCATTGCCCCTCTTGGCGAAGTCGTCCTCTGAAAGGTTCTCCATCTTTTTTTTATATATATATCTTAGCTGCAAAACTTCAATTAATGTTCGTTTTGCACGCAATGGAATCTCACAGCGCGTTAAACTGAAAACGGCGCTTTCATAAACCAGACAAGTTCTGATTATACTTCAGTCCTAAGCAGACCTGGTCAATTTGATTTCAAACCACTAATTTAGGATGGAAATCGGTCGTTTTCTTGCCAGTTCATCTAATCACGAAAGATATGCCAAAGAAGAAGAAGAAGAAAAATTGAAATAATAAGTAAAAAGATTAGAAAATGATATAAGAAAATCTGTCTCTCTTCTTTTTTTTTCTTTTCTTTTGTTGAGCTTGAATTCAAACTGTCTTCCGTTATTACATGTGACATCCTTCTTTTGAGAACAAGAAATGATTAATATGTCTAATAAATACGATGCATGGAATATGCGATGTAACGCAGACATTCAGTCTAACAAAAGTCACCATTTTTACTGTGAGCAAACGGGGCCATAAGAAGCCGTCACAGACCTGACCAGATCTTGGCTCCACAGAGCGGCACGCCAACGCTGTCTTTGCCAAATGTGAGACCAAGGATTTGGACAGACAGGCTGATGCTTGATGAAGAGCATCCGTTCTGGGATTTGACACAACTGACGTCAACAGCAAGAGAAAAACACGAAAATAATGAAAATGTAACAGAAATTGTATCCAAACTTTTTTTGTTTGTTATGCATTTCTACACATACAAACTTAGAGTTTAGCCTGTAACTGGCGTCGTGACAAGTGTGTTTAGCGTGTAACTGGCGGTCGTGACAAGTGTTTAGCCTGTGAATGGCGGTCGTGACAAGTGTTTAGCCTGTGACTAGCGGTCGTGATAAGTGTGTTCAGCCTGTAACTGGCGGTCGTGATAAGTGTGTTCAGCCTGTAACTGGCGGTCGTGACAAGTGTTTAGCTTGTAACTGGCGGTCGTGACAAGTGTTTAGCTTGTAACTGGCGGTCGTGACAAGTGTTTGGCCTGCAACTGGCGTCGTCACAAGTATCTAGCCTGTAACTGGTGGTCGTGACAAGTATCTAGCCTGTAACTGGCGTCGTGACAAGTATCTAGCCTGTAACTGGCGGTCGTGACAAGTGTTTAACCTGTAACTGGCGTCGTGACAAGTATCTAGCCTGTAACTGGCGGTCGTGACAAGTGTTTAGCTCGTAACTGGCAGTCGTGACAAGTGTGTAGCTCGTAACTGGCAGTCGTGACAAATGTTTAGCCTGTGACTGGCGGTCGTGGCAAAGTGTTTAGTCTGTAACGGGCCGACGAGACAAGGTGTTAACCCTGTAACTGGCGGGCGTGACAAATGTTTAGCCTGTAACTGGCGCGTCGAGACAAAAAGTCGCTACGATGTTTGTGTGTACAAGACAGTGCATGCAGCAAAGACACCTTCGGCAAGGTAAACATCCGCGGTAGGTTTACACACGTCTTGCTCGGAGATGCCTTAGCTGGCTCGGCCATGTTTGCAGACCTGAAGGTGGTAGGGTCACTGAGGAGGGGAAGGTGGAAACAGGAAACGGAACCAGTGGGCCGTCACTGAAGATCTATGGAGATCTCCTATCTCCTACCTCAATGCATCCCTTCAACTCACTTGCTAATTGATATGCCCTTACGAAATTTCTATACTGCATTTGCTTCCACATATTATTTTTTCTTCCTATTTTCTTTCTGTCTGCTTTCTTTCTTTCTTTCTTACCTCTCTCTCTATCTTACTGTCTGTCTTTCTTTTAAATATCCTCTTTCACTCTCTCGTTCCGTCTTTCCCTGCTTCCTTCCGTTCCCCTTTTTCCCGCATACACAGAGTGAATGTGTCACTATACCAAACAGTAGACCGTGAATAAACCCTGATGCTTTGTCTCCAAAGCCAAAGTACTAAAAGTCCACCAGAGAATGTCCATTAGTAATAGAACATACAGACTTGTATGGTGAGCGAGAGCTGTGGTTACTTCATGAGGAGAAAAAAAAGCTGGGGATAAATAGATGGGATGGAGGCCCCACCTAAAAAAAAATTAAAAAAAAGGGGGGGGGGGGGAGAACATAGTAAAAAGATTTTTTTTTTAATGTGGAAAGATAGAAGGTTCGTTGAGAGAAGAAAAAAAAACCATCTCTTCAACTCACAGTGTTCAAAGCACCCCTACATGTACAAATCAACTGCCTGGACAGAAATATCTGGTTTCAGGATTCATGTTTAAATTGGCAGTTGAGTTCTACTACATGTATGTTGTATGATAACTTGGCAGTACAGATAGGACCACGCCCATTATGTCCGCTACGTGCTCATGCGAAGATGTAGTAGAACCCCGGACCTGCTGTCTACACTTTGTCAACTAGAGGATACTTCGATTTTAGATCTTAAATGACCGAA
>CM065728.1:4338008-4345508 GCA_033310375.1 Conus canariensis | reverse complement strand
AAAGGTTTTGATTGGTATCATGAAAAAGCTATGTACTCAAAATAATTTTCCATTTACGTTACTCATCAAACCCTTGGATACCCAGGTTCATCTGATTTTGCAGAAATGGTTCTGAATTATGAGGACTAGAAATTTAGAGGACTAGAAAAAGAGGCTGTATTCTGTGAATAGGTTCATGTTTCTACTTTGAAGAGTTTCTAGATGTACATAAACAAACCCCGGGTGATCTCATTTATCGTGAAACTGATCGATTTCTTATTTATAACGTTTCTGCTGTTAAATGAATCCGTTATTGGCAGAAATTACTTGAAATTGGGAATACCAAAATACCTCGTAAAGCGTATAAGTTGTATGACTTACATACTAAAGGCAAAAATAATTGGGTAACCAAAGTGAGCCTCCGTCTCTGTGAACATGGATTGGGATTCGTCCGGTTGAGCCAAGGAGTTGAAAGCATACAAGTCTTTTCACTTCTTTTTGGCCAACGACTTGTAGACTGCAGATGGCAGAATGGATCTGACCATATTCATACTGGTGGTAGATTTGATTTTTATAGGAATTTTTCCGATGCTCATGACTTGAAAACTTATTTGAACATAGATATAGACAGACAGCTGAAGCACGTAACTATAACATTTAAATCAGGAATATCTGAATTAGCGTGCCGTTATCTTAAATACTGAAATGCAATATTTGTGAACAGCTTTGTTTTCTATGTAGAGAATCACAGGAAACAGAAATGCATTTCGTCTTTTGCTGTCCAGCTCTCAGGAATATCACAGAAGAGTGTATTAAGCACAAGTATTGTAGACATTCGTCTCTATCTAAGCTAAATCCACTTCTATTATCCACTACTGCTGAAGCTCTCAAACAGTTTTCATTGTTTCTGTAAACAATCTTTGATTATGGAAACATTGTCTCTTCATGAACATATTATCCACTACTGCTGAAGCTCTCAAACAGTTTTCATTGTTTCTGTAAACAATCTTTGATTATGGAAACATTGTCTCTTCATGAACACGTGACAACGATTTGCATTTTGTCGTACTATAATTGTCTACACCTACAGTATTTTTTCATGTTCACACACCCCTTTGTTATGGGCCATGGCCTTTCATATGAATGAATTATATGAATAAATTCATTGAACCCGAATCTCTCTCTCTCTCTCTCTCTCTCTCTCTCTCTCTCTCTCTCTAAATATTTTTATTGTGAGAAGAAGTTCTGCTTCGAATGTTGTTTGATGGCCCATGGCCTGTTATATGAACAAATTATTTGAACCTGAACCTGAAATCTCTGTCTGTCTGTCTGTCTGTCTATCTGTCTGTCTGTCTGTCTGCCTCTCTCTCTCTCTCTCTCTGTCTGTATATGTATATATATATATATATATATACATATATAAATTGTATAAAAAAAGAAAATACTGTTTCAAATGTAGTTTGATGGCATCTCCATGATATCTAACGCGAATACAACCTCAGATTCAATAGTGATGCCAGACACTAAATTTGCCATTTTGCAATATTAAAATTGCAAACTTGTACCCCCCCCCCCCCCCCCCACACACACACCACACACCTCGAATTCAGAGAGAGAGAGAGGGTATGTTTTAAATCGCCGTTATGGGCAAGTGCATGGGAATCGTCACTGGAGGGGGAGAGGGGGGCGTGTTGTCGCTCTCAACAGAGACGCTCACTCACACTGACTCTACGACAAAGCAATCATCGTCAGTTTAGACAAATAAAATGAAAGACTACCGAGCTAAAGCCTGTGTCCTACTGCTTGCTGCCCAGACCCTTAACCAGAAGGACAGGCTCCCCTCCAACACAGTCTTTCTGGCAGATTGTGAATCCATCCTGAAGAGCCTCCAGACACCAGGAGGAGAGCAGATGGTCAAAGCCATCAGAGAGGAACTCAGTCTCCTCCAACAGAGAACTGCTGTAGTCCTGCAGTGGATCCCTTCTCACTGTGGCATTGGAGGGAATGAGCAGGCGGACCGTCTGTCCAAGATCGACATCAGGCAGGAACAGTCAGGGAACCCGATGTCCTTCAGTGAAGCAAAAACCATCCTGAGGAACAACTTCAGAAGAGCGTGGCGCCAGCGTCTGGACATTGGGACCGAAGAGGACAGCATCCACCAACTCGACACAGCAGCTGAAGTTACCATCTTGAGGCTGCGAACAGGACACTGCCAGCTCCTCTCCCATCTCTCACGTCTCAGACTCTCTCATACAGACCAGTGCCCTTGTGGTACAGGCTCCCGAACTCCCACCCACATCTTATAGTCCTGCCCCTTCTTTGAAGCCTTGAGACGCCAGACGTGGCCCAGTCCGGTGTGAGGTCCAGGGGAAGCTGTGGGGACCGACCGGCGGGGTCACTGCGGCAGACTGCTGACATCGCCTTACTAACCAGATTGAGGATCTAGCATGGCCGGGAACGCGAAAGAAAAGAAAGAAAGAAAGAAAACGAACGAGATGTCCATCTCTACACTATGTGTTTCTGAAACGGTAGTGAGCTCTGATGTGACTTCCATGATCGGCCGTGCTACAAACAACATGACTGACCTTAAAGCACAAGTTCTGTGCAGTCACATGTAATTGTTATCATCAATATCAGACGACGTATGTATGGTGACGTACGGCCTTATCAAACAAAAAGGAGAGAGAGAGAGAGAGAGAGAGAGAGAGAGAGAGAGAGAGAGAGAGAGAATAAGTATTGACAAGAAGTCGCATTTTTAACCGAGGATGCAAAAGACACTGACAAAATTGTGTTTGTATCGTTGCTGCTGTTGCTTGTTTCTCTGTGCTCTGATTGTCTATGCGTGTTGTTTGGGTTTCTCTTTACGAAATCCTTCATTTCACGAACACACCATTTCAGAAGAATCTGTACAGGTTTCCATATGGAGCCTGTGCTCTCAGAATCAACTCAAGGTGGACAACTGGGTGCTGTCAAGTTCTTTGCTTCTTCCTCCACCTGATGAACCACCACCACCTGTCTCCCCAGCAGAGGCACCAGAACGAGCTCCGCACTGTACCCAGTTCCAGAACTCTGTCCTGTATTTTGTGCCAGTCAGACAGTACAGCAGGAAATTGATGGCGCTGTTGGTGTACCATAGCAGATGTGTCACTGTAGAAATCAGCTTCATGCTGGCTAAGACACCGGGACTCTGACTGATATTGGTGTCCACGTCTCTGTACCAGAGGATGAAAAAGACATACACAGGCATGGTCAGAACAAAGAACGTGCAGGATAAAATCAGAATCATGATCGTTGTCTTTGAAGCCGTTTTCCTCCGACTGTTCATGCTGCGAGCCGAGATGGTTTGGAACAAACTGAAAGACAGTATAACGTCACAGATGAACAGACAGAGGGAGGGGGAAAGGGATGACGCATACATGTCCGTCCACACGAAGATATATCGGTAAAAATATTCATACACTCCCGGCCCCGCGTCACACCTGTTCTCCTCTGTGATCTGGATGCCCAGGGCCAGGTGGAAGTTGAGGGCGAAGGCGGTGAGGACCAGACCCCCTACAACGATCCACGTTCTCCGCACGGTCCACATCATCCTCATCCTGTGTGGCCACAGAACCGACATCGTTCTCTGCACCGTCACACACGTCACCAGCCACGCTGAACTCGTGTTGAAGGAGTAGACTAAATATTTATGAATCTTACACACCGGTACATTCAACTCCCTGATTTCTACCAGGAACTGGTGACGTACCCACTCCCGTGTCACCCCGATAGACAGCAGGAATAAATCGGACAGGGCAAGGGCCATAAGAATGGCGTGTTGTGAAGAGTGGTGGTCCTTGATTCTCCGCATGACAAAGATGGTGGCCATGTTTCCGAAGCCTCCCAGCAGAAGAATGCACGGGGGCCACACTTTCCACAGGACCAGAGCTGCCTGGTACTCAGCAAATGTGGTGGCGTCAGACGTCTGTGTGGAATTGTCTTTTATGGCGAAATCATCATCGGAAAGGTTCTCCATTTTATTGTATTCTCGACGGAAAACTTTGATCAATCTTGTTTTGAAGACAGCAAAATGGAGACGGTGCATAAAGCTAAAAACTTCACTTTTAGAAACGAAACATATTTCGATTATTCTTCAGTCCGCAACAGCTAAGTCACTGAGATTTTTAACATAAACAACTCAACAGAAGGTGAGTCAACTGACGTGGTCCGGCAAACCACAGAAGCAAAGGCTTAATTAAAACAAACCCATCAACAGATACATGATCAGAAAAAAAAAACATATGTAACAGATCTCTCTGATGAACTTGCATTAACATTGTCTTCCGTTCTGATATTTGATATTCCACTCTGGAGAATAAGAATATAAGACAGTGTATATACAGTGCAGATATTTCTCTTCAAACAACGAGGTACATTATTAAAGAAAAGTAGCAGATTTCTGTATGAGCAACCAATCATAAGCATTTCCTTCATCAGGTCCTTCTGTTTTCAAGTAAACCAGTTGTCTGTCCATCTCCCACACAGGCTCACAAAAGAGCTCTTGCTGCCCGGTGCTAGGCCCAGCCAATGCCGGCATTTAATACACGCCAAATCGAACTGGTACCTGATTTCTGAGGCATTAAATGTTATTGTATGACTGTTTAACTGTGCTTCAGAACAACCCTTAACGAACAGCTGAGCCATGAAAGAAATGATCTGCTTTGATAGATTAAGTCTATTATATGAAGACTCTGTTTTGATAAATCAAGACTGTTTTACTTTGCTATCGATCTATTTACTTGTAAAATCATACATGGCCATAGTCGATTGAATACTTATGTACAATTTTCATATTGATCGGAGCTGAAGACAGGTTCTCTGGAATTTTGCTGTAGATATGATGTATTAGTACCGTGTATTAGTATCACACATACAAACGCACTTGCGAAGTTTTCCAACTGGTTTGAACCAAACCTTCCATCCCAACCTTCAGATCTCATCATATTATTACAGCCATTCAACATACACTATCTTTCAATCACACGCGCGGCTCTGAAAGTCATAATTATTATAGGTATCTGTTACTGTTCTTAAAAAAAAAAAACTCCATCTCGTTACACCAAAACTGGATAACTTTAGTACAATTCAGTGGTGTTTTTGGTGGTGGTGATGGTGATGGTGGTAGTGTTTTGTTTTGTTTCTGTGCTTTTATTGTTGTTGTTATTGTTGTTGTTGTTGTTGTTGTTGTAACTGTTGTTTTTGTTATCGTTGTTGTTGGTGGTGGTGGTGCTGGTGCAAAACCTTCATAACGTAGAAATACAGATAAAAACCATTACACTCCGACTATTTCCAGACCTTTCTCTGTGATCGGGCATTCTTGTACTCTCTTGGAATATTTCTCAAGACAAAAAGAGTCTCCACAGCCCCACAGATTTCCTATCCAGTCTTGTTTTCTTTTCAGATGTATGTAGCTCCAGATGTAAAGCTGGCAAATGCCCCACTGCGTGTTAATCTATGGAGGTGGGGGGGGGGGGGGGGTGGAAGGGGGGCTGTTTATATGCTTAAAAAGCGGTATGCATAAAGGATAAACCGTATCACTGTAGAACTTTACAGCTATCTTGTTTGTAAACTCACCGAGGAATTAACCGTTCACTCATCCTGTTGCCTACGATGTCTGTATTACTCTGAAAACAGAAACAGGAAGTTGAATGATTTATTTCCTTGTTATCGAACTTCTATTAAGCTTCCTCCTTAACATGACTCCACTTGCCTGTAAGACTTTGACGTCACAGGTAAGGGGTATGGAAAGGAAATTCAATAAGGTCAGCATGGGAGTTCAGCATAATAGGCTACAGATTTCGACTCAGTTTTCACTTACTTTGTATTGATGATGATGCCATGACGTTTCTTCGCAATTTAGGACTATATTGCAGGACCATTTTGTACACTTACTTCCACACCACACCCCAGTGCAGTTAGGCCAAAGAAGTAATGAGTAATAGCAAAGTTGATCTCGGAATTTGAGCTATGCACACAGACGCACTCATCGAATGATTTAAACTCAACTTTGATCTAATAATGAAGAAATGAAATTAACAAGAAGAAAAAAAAGAATTTAACTTTGAGCTGCAATTATTTTCGTTTGAACATACAGTTCACTATTTACCTTTGGGCTGGAGCCGGCCCGACAAAAGAATCACACGCGAATAATATTGGGTATAGCTGGGTTCCAATCCCGACTTTTCAGTTACAGTGAGTAAATAGAACCACACGGCCACATTAGATGACTGCAGCTTCTTGATTCATCAGTCCAGTCGCTAATTGGTCATGCTGAGCCCAATGTTGTTCTTATGGCATGGTTTTAAGTAAGGAATCCCTGCTCACCGTCAGAGACAGTTTTTTAAAACCTGCAGTTCAGGTGTTAACATCGCCTCTAAACGTCTATTTAGATCGTTCTGTGTGTTTTCAGAAAAGTATAGGTTATATGTGATTTTTTGGATCGTTCTCTTTGACAAGCTTTTATATAGTCAGCTTCTGGTCACCGTTTGCACTGAGGTCCTTACATTTTTTTGTTACGCTTAATCCAGCTTTTGTTTCTGTGGATTTCTGTGGCTGTGAAGACATCGTCTGTGACATTCCAAACCTGATAAGAAATGATCCATGCTTTGAAAACATAGAATAGGCCTGCTATAGACCAGTGTGTGTGTGTGTGTGTGTGTGTGTGTGTGTGTGTGTGTGTGTGTGTGTGTGTGTGTGTGGAGCATCTAAGCCAATACAGTCTGCCTATAGTCTCTCATGTCACCCCGCACTGAGTCTGCCTATTCATCTTTCCATGTGGAGCAACCGTGCTGATACAATCTGTCTTACACCGCTGCATTGAGCCTGTTGTAGTCATTTTTCCATGTTGAGCGGCTATGCCGATACAATCTGTCTTACACCGCTGCATTGAGCCTGTTGTAGTCATTTTTCCATGTTGAGCGGCTATGCCGATACAATCTGTCTTACACCGCTGCATTGAGCCTGTTGTAGTCATTTTTCCATGTTGAGCGGCTATGCCGATACAATCTGTCTTACACCGCTGCATTGAGCCTGTTGTAGTCATTTTTCCATGTTGAGCGGCTATGCCGATACAGTCTGTCATACACCTCTGCATTGACTCTGTTGGAGTAATTTTTCCACGTGGAGTAACTATGCCAGTATGGTTTGTCTTAAACACACACACACACACACACACACGCGCGCGCGCGCGCGCACACACACACACAAAACTATGCCGGTATAGTTTGTCTTACACACACACACACACACACACACACACACACACACACACACACACACACACACACACACACACACAACTATGCCGGTATAGTTTGTCTTAGACCTTGGCACTGAGTCTAGTGGAGCCATTTTTCTATCATTTGTCCACAGCTGACGTCACGCCCGCAGGTCAGCCTAGATGAAGGGCAGAACTAGAATAGGTCAAAGGTCTTTAAAAGAGTCAGTTATTCCGTGGTCAACAGAGTTATGGTTGTTCTGCAG
>CM065728.1:4318008-4330508 GCA_033310375.1 Conus canariensis | reverse complement strand
ATTCTAATTTGGGGAGAACAGTTACTGTTTCACTGTCTATGTCACACTGGGCCAAGTCAATGTGTTGTGTTCCATTGCCGGACTGTGCACTTGGTGCAGACAAAGGTACAGACGACGGGGGGATGGTCAGAAAACTGACAGACGTCTGCACAGGACACGCCATTCTTCTTTTCACTCTTGTCGGTTTTGTACAACAAATTAGGTGGGGCTGGTAGGAACAGACTGGACGGGGTAAAAACACGTTCACTGGCCTTTTGATTCCTGTGTTGCTCGGCCCTTCTCCTGTCTCTGTTGATCTGTGATGCACATTTTCTCCTGTACACAGCAGTTTGCGCTTGGGCTTTCCTGGCAGGGGAATAGTCGGAAATTGTTTTTAGCCGAAGAGCGACAACAGTCTGATTTTCTCTACCTTGGATTTTGACAGATGACAACACCATATCTCGCAGCGCGGCGTTCAGCATGTTTTCTACACTGAAAGATGATAACACCATATCTCGCAGCGTGGTGTTCAGCATGCTTTCTACACTGAAAGATGATAACATCATATCTCGCAGCGCGGCGTTCAGCATGCTTTCTACACTCGATGGTAGACCTTCAACCGGCATCTTGGAGGTTTGTAAAAACAGACAAAATTTTACCGGAGCTGAAGAAAGTTCGACTTGTGGCAGCCAGACAAGGCCAGAGAGAGAGAGAGAGAGAGAGAGAGAGAGAGAGAGAGAGAGAGAATGCGAACACGAATACGAATACGAATGCGAATGATTTTTTCAGATTGAGGCCATAGCCCATACTGAAGGGGTGACACCCGCAGTACATCACGCAAGAAGGATTCTCAGTAAAGAAATTGGAAAGAAAAAGCAATTACATAAATACACACTACGCAAACTAGTATGAATATACTGTTCGTATTCGCTTTTGAACTTCATATATGTACCTAGCAAGATCAAAGAGGACATTTTCATTTCTTGTTGCTAACAATCAGTTGGCTCTAAAACTACAGGGGCCACAATGATACTTAGCCTTAATAAATTTAACTCTAAGGTCACTGAGTGTAGGACAGCAAAGTAAAAAATGTATTTTATCTTCCTTTGCCTAAGCGACACACCAGTTCGTTATTTCGTTATCTTTCAGAGCTCTGTGTCTAAAGCGATGGCAAGCAATGTCGGAGACACCGAATCTAAACTTGCTGAATGCGCTCTTGATATACCTATTCATGTTCATTTCAATGTATGGTTCAGTCACGTGTGCTGTTTTAAAGAGTCTGTATCGTGAAAATCTGTCACTGCTATAGATATTGTCATGCCAGTCTTGCCATCTGAAATCAGTCATTCTTTGTTGAAAACATGTCAAAAATCCTAAGACACTTTCAACGCCCTGGTTGTCCCAAACATAAGCAAAGCCATATGAATGCAGGCACTTTCGAACATTGGTGGTCCATGCCATCTTTCCTCCGTTCTGGTTATTTTCAGCCAATACTTAATACATTATAAAAAAAAAGAATTAATGTAAATCGGATACCTTCCAAGTTCACCGTAAACTAAATCATTTGGTGTTCGATTGTCGATAATCAAACATCTGTTCAATGCATGCTAAAGAACATTCTCAGTTTTAATACTTTTCTCCAAAGCCCCAATTTCAGCTCCATACTGTAAGATTGGCTGCACCTGAGAGTCGAAAAAGGCATTGTTATCTGACTGCTTACGGACGGATCCTGACGTCTTTTGATATACGACTGAAGGATCATATTGGAAGCGTGATAGATGTTGAAACAGGACTGAAACATCAAGTTGCAACGTGATGTCTTCTGATACACGACTGAAGGATCATGTTGCAACGTGACATCTATTGATATGTGACTGAAGGATCATGCTGCAACGTGACATCTATTGATATATGACTGAAGGATCATGTTGCAACGTGACATCTATTGATATATGACTGAAGGATCATGTTGCAACGTGACATCTATTGATATATGACTGAAGGATCATGACGCAGTGTGACATCTGTTGATATGTGACTAAAGAATTATGTTGCAGCAGGATAACTGTTGATATATGACTAAAGAATCATGTTGCAGTGGGATAACTGTTGATATATGACTAAAGAATTATGTTGCAGCAGGATAATTGTTAATATATGACTAAAGAATTATGTTACAGCGTGATAATTTGATATATGACAAAATTATGTTGCAGCGGGATAACAGTTGATCATGACTACAGAATTATGTTGCAGCGTGATAATTTGATATACGACTAAAGAATTATGTTGCAGCGGGATAACTGTTGATATATGACTAAAGAATTATGTTGCAGCGGGATAACTGTTAATATTTGACTAAAGGATCATGTTGCAGCATGATAAGTATGGGTATCTGATTGAGGGATTATGTTGCGGTTTGAAATCTTTTGATATATGACTGATGGATCATGCTGCAATGTGATATCTGTCGATGTATCACTGAAGGATCATGTTGCAGCGTGATGTCTTTTGATATACAAGTGAAGGATCATGTTGCTGCGTGATGTCTTTTGATATACAAGTGAAGGATCATGTTGCAGCGTGATGTCTTTTGATATACAAGTGAAGGATCATGTTGCTGCGTGATGTCTTTTGATATACAAGTGAAGGATCATGTTGCAGCGTGATGTCTTTTGATATACAAGTGAAGGATCATGTTGCTGCGTGATGTCTTTTGATATACAAGTGAAGGATCATGTTGCAGCATGATGTCTTTTGAAAAACAAGTGAAGGATCATGTTGCTGCGTGATGTCTTTTGATATACAAGTGAAGGATCATGTTGCAGCGTGATGTCTTTTGATATACAAGTGAAGGATCATGTTGCTGCGTGATGTCTTTTGATATACAAGTGAAGGATCATGTTGCAGCGTGATGTCTTTTGATATACAAGTGAAGGATCATGTTGCAGCGTGATATCTTTTGATATACAAGTGAAGGATCATGTTGCAGCGTGATGTCTTTTGATATACAAGTGAAGGATCATGTTGCAGCGTGATGTCTTTTGATATACAAGTGAAGGATCATGTTGCAGCATGGTGTCTTTTGATATATGACTGAAGGATCATGCTGCAATATGATTGTTGACTGCTGATGACTGTTGATTTCGGACTGAAGTGATTGTGTTGCAATGTGATATCTGTTGATATATAGCTGAAGGATCATGTTGCAGCGTGATATCTTTTGATGTATGATTGAAGAATCATTCTGCAATATGATATCTGTTGATTTCAGCCTGAAGGATTGTGTTGCAGTGTGATATCTTTTGATGTATGACTGAAGGATCATGCTGCAATACGGTGACTGATCCTTGGACACTCTAAACAAATTGTATTTATCATGTTCATTGTCTGTACCACATTAACTGGACAGCTGTAATGTAATAACCAACCGGTCCATGGTCCCAGCACACATAAAAAGTTGGTAAGTGTACTAATGTAATAACCAACCAGTCCATGGTCCCAGCACACATAAAAAGTTGGTAAGTGTACTAATGTAATAACCAACCGGTCCATGGTCCCAGCACACATAAAAAGTTGGTAAGTGTACTAATGTAATAACCAACCGGTCCATGGTCCCAGCACACATAAAAAGTTGGTAAGTGTACTCATTCTGAAGGTAACAGGACGTACTCATTCTGAAGGTAACAGGACGTACTCATTCTGAAGGTAACAGGACGTACTCATTCTGAAGGTAACAGGACGTACTTATTCTGAAGGTAACAGGACGTACTCATTCTGAAGGTAACAGGACGTACTCATTCTGAAGGTAACAGGACGTACTCATTCTGAAGGTAACAGGACGTACTTATTCTGAAGGTAACAGGACGTACTCATTCTGAAGGTAACAGGACGTACTCATTCTGAAGGTAACAGGAGGCCCAGACCGAGAAGAACGACAGCGTAAGAACAGAGCAGGGATGAAAGGAAAGAAAGAATAACAGGCTTGACTTCTTTGTTTTAACAATGTTTAATCCATCAACGTTTAATTGAGGAGACAAACTAGCGTCCCAAGATCGTCATCTTTATTGTTCTGCGTGTCCTGCTAGCTACTTCTTCATCACAACCCCAGTTCGAAATTACCCATTCTCATTTATTTCCTTCATGCTCGTTTAAGTTGTAGATGTTTTTTTCTTCGCGTTTGGTTTCTGTCGTAATTAACGTCGCCTATCGTTCTGTCACGTATACACATGGAGATGGACAGAACTGACTGTTGATGACAGTATGCGAATTCATTTCGAAGGATTGGGTCATCTGTCATCGTCGACGTGGTGATTCACTCTCCCGTGGATTTGAACCGTTACACGATGCTGCAGGATGCGGTTCGAAGGCTGGAATCGCCTCCGTTGGTAGCGTAGCGGACTCGCCCACCTTGGTGATCCTGAGGTTGTGGGTTTGAATCTCCGCCGGGCCGTTTCAGTACAGGGGGATTTTTCCCTCGAAGGTGACATTAGTTCTACCTCAGTTTCCCCGAGAAGTCCTTTGAATGAGACAATAACCCCAGATTCCGTGTGTGAACGAACCCATACCATCTTGCGTAACATAACGTCCTATCCACAGCTTTCGTCGGAGAAGGCCAGTGTGACCGTTGATATGGGTGTCATGTATACACATAGCATGCATCTGCTGTGAAAGATCAAAAGAACGAGTGGAGACTTGAGTGACTGGGGTTCGTTTGAATGACACTGGCAGCGGCACAGTGTCGCGTTAGCACTGAAAGGCAGCTGTTCAATTGGCTCTGCCCAGGAAGGCAGCCTGTTGTGTAAACGAGAGTGTGGATTGGAAAGCGCCTAGATGTTGGTATTCGAGGTTAGGCGGTATGTGAATACGATAATAACAATAACAAGTGAATGGATAAATGAATAGATCAACAAATGAATGACTTCTGTACGTCTCCACCGAACAACCTGCTTATGCCTACATTTGCAAGAAAAGATCTGTTTATCATTTCTGTGAAAATAATGTTAGGATGTCCGTAGCAAATTGTATACCCCACCCCCACCTCTCCCTTCCCGCCCTGGTTTGTTTTGTATTCTAACAGAGCGTGGATCTAGTAACAACAATTAATGCTTATGGTGTTGCTGTTCGGAGTATTTACATGTTTTCTTTCATTTTCCAAAGGGAGTGAAAGGTTGGAATTTAGGACATGAATACTCGTATGTTTTAACACATACTTTGTTTTGACTGTCTTACTGACCGTTGCAGCTCTGTCGTGGGTGTATGCTAAACACACACACACACACACACACACACACACACACACACACACACACACACACACACACACACACACTTCTCAGTCAAAGAAAACGAGGTGGGGAGGGAGGGTGTGGAGGGGAGGGAGCGTTTACACGGCACATGCGTGGTGGACAGGTACTTGTCTGGTAGGCCGAGAGACCTCCGATGCCCTTTACTGACCATGGTGGAAGCTTCCTTCCGTGTTCATGTCCTCCTCCCCGCTGTGACGACATGTGCGCCTCGTTCTACTGTCCCACCCCCACACCCTTTGCCACGTCTGTACCTGCCTGCTTCGCCCGCTCTGACAAAATGCTCCATCCTTGTTCCCGCCATCCTCCCCGCTCCCCTGCTTGTTACCAACTGAAATCTACTGCTGTGACAGGCTGACCTCGGTCATTATCACCTGATCCGCCCCTGCACACACAGAGCTAGATTTGAGGTTGATGCTACGGCAGAGTAGGGCTGAGGGGGGGGGGGGGGGATAGTAAGCGTGTGTGTACTGTGTGCAATCTTTGTGGTTGTTCAAGTAGCTACAGTATCAATTTCCATTTGTGACCCTGCTAAGGAGTTTTTCTCTAGTCTGCAGCAGTGCTGCATTTTCGAGTGACATTGTCAGTGAGTAGTAGTAGTAGTAGTAGTAGTAGTAGTAGTAGTAGTAGTAGTAGTAGTAGCAGTAGTAGTATACTTGTATGTTTGTGTACGGTGTCGTGACAAATCAGAATGCATCATTATTTGAGACCATAGTTTAGAAAGACAGACAGATTTCTTTAACGGGATTCACCACTGAAGTGACTCCACGACAATGACGCATTCCTGCAGAACTGCCAGATTTGCTTTTCAGCAGGGTACGAAATTGAACCTGTGAAACTTTGTAGAACAATTGTTCTTTTCAGAATCACTCCGAAATTTCAATATCTAAACCACACCACATTTCATATAAGATGTTGTAGTAGATGTAGTTTTGTGTGTGCGCATGTGTTTGTGGGCTGTTGATGTTGAAAACTGACCATTGTGTTCGCTCTCCTTCCTTCCATAAAGCTGGAGCCATCATGAAGATGTCTTCCCACTGATTGGTTGTCTCTCACATTGGATTGGTTGTCTCTCACACTGGATTGATTATCTCTCACATTGGATTGGTTGTCTCTCACACTGGATTGGTTGTCTCTCACATTGGATTGGTTATCTCTCACATTGGATTGGTTGTCTCTCACACTGGATTGGTTGTCTCTCACACTGCCACTGAAGTTTCCAGTGACACTGTCATGTTTGCGTGGTGTTCTGACCCAGCTTGACCTCTTCAGTAGAGCCTGGGGTGCTGAATTGTCCGCAGTGCTCCGTGTTTGCTGGCGGCACTGTCTCCTCTGGTGGGTTGCCTCTGGACGATTTGCTATTCATTGATCCCTGTTGAGTTCTGGTGCTGGGACTGCATGGCACTAACCTAGGTGTAGATGTTGGGAAGGGGTGGGGTTTTGGGGGGATGTTTGGAGGGGGAGCAGGAGGAGTACCCGGAATGAACGGCGTGGGAGAACTGCCACTGGAGGGAGGGGAGAGGAACGCACGAGTGGGGGGGGGGGGGATCGCGGGGTTAGGAGGGGAAGGGGGGGGGGCACGGAAATTGAGATAGCAACAAGTGAAAAAAGGCTGTGTGGAGACAATGTCACAGATCACATTCTTCTTGTTTTTCTTGTTCTTCCTCTTCCTCTTCTCCTTCTTCTTCTTCGCATTATCATAATCACTATTACTGTTATCACTATCATTGTTATCCTTATCATCATCATCATCATCATTATTACTATTATTGTTATCATTATTATTATCATTATTATTATTGTTGTTGTTGTTGTTGATATCTTTATTACTATTATTGTTGGTGGTGGTGGTGGTGGTAGTGGTGGTGGTGGTGGTGCTGCTGCTGTTATTTCAATTTTGATGTTGTGCTGTTGTTATTGTTGTTGCGAGGAATGGGTATCACAACTAAAATTGTGACCAAAGATCATAATGTGTGTGTGCGTGCGCGTGTGTGCATGCATGCGTGTGTGTGTGTGGTGTGTGTGTGTGTGTGCGCGCGCGCGCGCGCGCGCGTGTGTGTGTGGCAGACTTTCTGGCAGACTGTGAATCCATCCCGAAGAGCCTCCAGACACCAGGAGGAGAGCAGATGGTCAAAGCCATCAGAGAGGAACTCCAACAGAGAACTACTGTAGTCCTGCAGTGGATCCCTTCTCACTGTGGCATTGGGGGGAACGAGGAGGCAGACCGTCTGTCCAAGATCGGCAGCAGGCAGGAACAGCCAGGGCATCAAGTGTCCTACAGTGAAGCTAAAACCATCCTGAGGAACAACTTTTAGAAGAGCGTGGCGCCAACGCCAGGACATTGGGACTGAAGAGGACAGCATCCACCAGCTCGACAGAGCAGCTCAAGTTACATCTTCAGGCTGCGAACAGGACACTGCCAGCTCCTCTCCATCTCACACGTCTCAGACTCTCTGATACTGACCAGTGCCCTTGTGGTACAGGCTCCCAAACTCCCTCCCACATCTTACAGTCCTGCCCCTCCTTTGAAGCCTTGAGACGCCAGACGTGGCCCAGTCCGGTTGAGGTCCAGGAGAAGCTGTGGGGACCGGGGAGATCACTACAGCAGACTGCTGACTTCGCCTTACTAACCAGATTGAGGATCTAGCATGGCCGGGAACGCGAAAGAAAAGAAAGAAAGAAAGAAAACGAACGAGATGCCCATCTCTACACTATGTGTTTCTGAAACGGTAGTGAGCCCTGATGTGACTTCCGTGATCGGCCGTGCTACAAACAACATGACTGAACATAAAGCACAAGTTCTGTGCAGTCACATGTAATTGTTATCATCAGTATCAGACGATGTATGTATGGTGACGTAAGGTCTTATTAAACAAAAAGGAGAGAGAGAGAGAGAGAGAGAGAGAGAGAGAGAGAGAGAGAGAGAGAAAAGAAGAAGAAGAAGAAGAAGAAGAAGAAGAAGAAGAAGTATTGATAAGAAGTCGCATTTTTGACCGAGGATGCAAAAGACACTGACAAAATTGTGTTTGTATCGTTGCTGCTGTTGCTTGTTTCTCTGTGCTCTGATTGTCTATACGTGTTGTTTGGGTTTCTCTTTACGAAATCCTTCATTTCACGAACACACCATTTCAGAAGAATCTGTACAGGTTTCCATATGGAGCCTGTGCTCTCAGAATCAACTCAAGGTGGACAACTGGGTGCTGTCAAGTTCTTTGCTTCTTCCTCCACCTGATGAACCACCAACACCTGTCTCCCCAGCAGAGGCACCAGAACGAGCTCCGCACTGTACCCAGTTCCAGAACTCTGTCCTGTATTTTGTGCCAGTCAGACAGTACAGAAGGAAATTGATGGCGCTGTTGGTGAACCATAGCAGATTTGTCACTGTACAAATCAGCTTCATTCTAGCGATTACACCGGGACTCTGATAGATGTTGGTGTCCAAGTCTTTGTACCAGAAGATGAGAAAGACATACACAGGCATGGTCAGAGCGAAGAACGTGCAGGATAAAGTCAGAATCATGATCGTTGTTTTGGATGCCGTTTTCCTCCGGCTGTTCATGCTGCGAGCAGAGATGGTTTGGAACAAACTGAAAGACAGGATGACGTCACAGATGAACAGACAGAGGGAGGGGCAAAGGGAAGACGCACACATGTCCGTCCACGCGAAGATGTAGCGGTAAAAATATTCATACACTCCGGGCCCAGCGTGACATCCGTTCTCCTCTGTGATCTGGATCCCCAGGGTCAGGTGGAAGTTGAGGGCGAAGGCGGTGAGGACCAGACCCCCTACAACGATCCACGTTCTCCGCACGGTCCACATCATCCTCATCCTGTGTGCCACAGAACCGACATCGTTCTCTGCACCGTCACACACGTCACCAGCCACGCTGAACTCGTGTTGAAGGAGTAGACCAAATATTTATGAATCTTACACACCGGTACATTCAACTCCCTGATTTCTACCAGGAACTGGTGACGTACCCACTCACGTGACACCCCGATAGACAGCAGGAATAAATCGGACAGGGCAAGGGCCATAAGAATGGCGTGTTGTGAAGAGTGGTGGTCCTTGATTCTCCGCATGACAAAGATGGTGGCCAAGTTTCCGAAGCCTCCCAGCAGAAGAATGCACGGGGACCACACTTTCCACAGGACCAGAGCTGCCTGGTCTCAGCTAATGTGGTGGCGACAGACGACTGTGTGGAATTGTCTTTTATGGCAAAATAATCGTCTAAAAGATTGTCCATTTTTTTTTATAAACCTTGATGGAAAACTCTGATCAGCGTTTGTTTTGGAGACAATAAAAATCTAGACAATGCATAAAGCTAAAAGCTTTATACTTAGAAACAAAACATATTCCGATTGTTCTTCAATCTGCAACACCTAAATCACTGGCATTTTTAACACAAAAACTCTACAGAAGGGTAGTCAACAGACACGGTCCAGCAAACCACAGAAGCAAAGGCTTAATTAAAACAAACTGCTAAACAGATAAGTAATCAGAGAAACAAATACAACCGATCTCTATTTTTGTCTTCTGTTGAACTTGAATTAACATTCTCTGTCTTTCTAAGATCTGATAATCCACTCCGGAGAATGAGAGGATAGGACAGTTTTTAAACAGCACAGACAATTTTCGTCATACGAGAGGCACATCATTAGAGAAAAGTATCAGATTTCCACGTGAGCAACCAATCATAAGCATTTCCTTCATCAGGTCCTTCTGTTTTCCAGTAAACCAGTTGTCTGTCCATTTCCCACACGGGCTCACAGAAGAGTTCTTGCTGCTCCGTGCTAGATCTAGCCAATGTCAATACCTAACTGGTACCAGAATTCTGGGGCATCAAATGATATCGTATGACTAATCAAATGTATTTCAGAGCAGTCCTTAACGAACAGCTGAGCTATAAAATAAATCCTCTGTTTTGATAAATTATGTTTGTTACATAAATTCCGTTTTGATAAATTAATTATGTTACATTTTGCTACCGACATATTTGCTTGTAAAAACATATAGCCTGTAGTCGATTAAATATTTATATACAATTTCCATATCGACTGGAGCTGAAGACGGTTCTCTTGCATTTTGCTGTAGATATAATGTATTAGTTCCGTGTATTAGTACCACACATACAAAAGCACTTGCGAAGTTTTCCAATTGGTTTGAACTAAAACCTTCATCCGAACCTTTAGATCTCAACATATTCTTACAGCCATTCAACATCGAATATCTTTCAGTCACACTCGGCTTTAGCAGTCATAATTATTATAGGTGTCTGTTGCTGTTCTTAAAGCAAAAACTTAAACTCGTCACACCAAAACTGGGTAACTTTGGTACAATTCAGTGGTCGTTTTGGTGGTGGTGGTGATGGTGGCGGTGGTGGCAGTGGTATTGTTTTGTTTGGTTTGGTTTGGTTTCTGTGCTTTTATTGTTGTTGTTGTTGTAATTGTTGTTATTATTGGTGGTGGTGGTGGAAGTCGTACAAAACCTTTAGAACTTCGAAATACAGATAAAAACCATTACACTCCGACTATTTCCAGACCTTTCTTTATGATGAGACAGCCTTGTACTGTCTTGGATTGTTTGTCCTGACAAGAAGATTCTCCACAGCCCCACAGATTTCCCCGTTCAATCTCCCCCCCCCCCCCCCCAAGTCTATGTAGTTCCAGATGTCAGGCTGGTGCCCAACTGCATGTTAATCCATGGAGGTGGAGGTGGGTGGGAGGGGGCTGTTCTATATGCTTAAAAAGCGGTATGCATAAAGGTTAAACCGTATCACTGTAGAACTTTACAGCTGTCTTGTTTGTAAACTCAACCGTTCACTCATCCAGTTGCCTACGATGTCTGTATTACTCTGAAAACAGAAACAGGAAGTGGAATAATCGACTTCCTTGTTATCTAACTTCTATTAAGCTTCCTCCCTAACATGACTCCACTGACCTGTAAGACTTTGACGTCACAGGTAAGGGGTATGGAAAGGAAATTCAATGAGGTCAGCATGGGAGTTCAGCTTAATAGGCTACAGATTTCGACACAGTTTTCCCTTACTTTGTATTGATGATGATGCGATGACGTTTCTTCGCAGTTTAGGACTATATTACAGGACCATTTTGTACACTTACTTCCACACCACATCCCAGTGCAGTTAGGCCAAAGAAGTAATGAGTAATAGCAAAGTTGATCTCGGAATTTGAGCTATACACACAGACGCACTCATCGAATGATTTAAACTCAATTTTGATCTAATAATGAAGAAATGAAATTAAGAAGAAAAAACGGGACTTCTGAGCTGCTATTATTTTCGTTTGAACGTACAGTTCACTATTTGCCTTTGGGCTGGAGCCGGCCCAGACAAAAGAATCTCATACTAATAATAATGGGTATAGTTGGGTTCCAATCCCGACTTTTCGGCTACAGTGAGTAAATAGAACTACACGGCCACATTAGATGACTGCAACTTCTCGATTCATCAGTCCAGTCGCTAATTGGTACTGCTGAGCCAAATGTTGTTCTTATGACATGGTTTTAAGTAAGGAATCCCTGCTCACCGTCAGAGACAGTTTTTAAAACCTGCAGTTCAGGTATTAACATCGTCTCTAAACGTCTATTTAGATTAGATTTTGACAAGCTTTTATATAGTCAGCTTCTGGTCACCATTTGCTCTGAGGTCCTTACATTTTTTTGTATCACGTTTAATCCAGCTTTTGTTTCTGTGGATTTCTGTGGCTGTGAAGACATCGTCTGTGACATTCCAAACCTGATAAGAAATGATCCATACTTTGATAACATTGAATAGGCCTGCTATAGACCAGTGTGTGTGTGTGTGTGTGTGTGTGTGTGTGTGTGTGTGTGTGTGTGTGTGTGTGTGTGGAGCATCTAAGCCAATACAGTCTGCCTCACAACCTTCTATTAAATCTGTCGTGGTCATTTTCCCATGGAGGGTGGGCAGCATGAAAATGCAGTCTCTCATGTCACCGCGCACTGAGTCTGCTTATTCATCTTTCCATGTGGAGCAACCGTGCTGATACAATATGTCTTACACCCCTGCATTGAGCCTGTTGTCATTTTTCCATGTTGAGTGGCTATGCCGATACAATCTGTCTTACACCCCTGCATTGAGCCTGTTGTAGTCATTTTTCCATGTTGAGTGGCTATGCCGATACAATCTGTCTTACACCCCTGCACTGAGCCTGTTGTCATTTTTCCATGTTGAG
>CM065728.1:4305508-4313008 GCA_033310375.1 Conus canariensis | reverse complement strand
AAGCTTGTAAATAGTGTATCATTCCTTCATTGGAACATATGTGGCTTATTAAGAAAATGAGATAATACTGATTTTATGTGGATATCTCAGAATGATGTAACTGGTGAACATCAAGCAGGATTTAAAAAAGGTTATTCTACCATTGATCTTTTGTTTAGTCTATTAGCTGCAGTTCAAAAACAATTTGTAAATAACAAGAAGCTGCATGTGGCTTTTGTAGATTTTGAAAAAAGCTTTCGATTCAATTACACAGAATGTATTATGGCCTATTTTGTTAAAAAAAATGGAATTAAAGGTAAGTTGTATCGTTGTGTAAAAAGCATGTATAAAGAGGTAAAAGCAAGAGTTAGAGCAGGAGCAAAATTATCAGATTTTGTTAAATGTACAAGAGGGGTTAAGCAAGGGATGTTTGTAGTCCAGTTCTATTTTCTCTGTTCATAAATAAATTGGCTGTGGAGATTATTCAAAGTGGACGACATGGTGTTACTTTTGATCTCTTGGAACTGTTTGTATTACTTTTTGCTCACATTATTTTACTGTCTACAACTGTTGTTGGTCTTCAAAGGCAATTGAACAGCTTGTATACAGCTGCTACTAAATTAGAATTAAAAGTAAATATGAATAAGACCAATGTCTTTGTGTTACGTAAAGGTAGATATTTGGCACATAATGAAAAATGGACCTACGGGGATGAATTCACTGGTGTAGTCAACGCATACAAACATCTTGGATTTTATTTCACTACCAGATTAAGTTTCACTTTTGTGTGTCAAGATATTGCAAATAGGGCAAAGAGAGCAGTCACAGTTATTCTTCATATTTTATATAAATTGAATAGTAGCGCATTTTCTGTTTGTTCGAAGTTATTCGATTCTCAGGTGCAGCCAATCTTACGGTATGGAGCTGAAATCTGAGGGCTCTCTAGAAAAAATGTTGAAGTAGAAAATGTTCATTTGTATGCAATGAAAAGATTTTTGAATCGACAATCGAACACCAACTGATTTAGTTTATGGTGAACTTGGAAGGTATCCAATTTATATTAATTCTGTTTTAAGATGTATTAAGTATTTGCTGAAAATTACCAGAATGGAGGAAACCAAGATACCATTTAAAGCTTATAAGACGTTGCGAGCATTGGATGGTAATGGCAAGAAGACATGGGCTACCAATGTTCGTCAGTGCTTAAATTCTTATGGCTTTGCTTATGTTTGGGACAACCAGGGCGTTGAAAGTATATCAGGATTTTTGAAATGTTTTAAACAAAGAATGATCGATTGCAGATGGCAAGACTGGCATGACCATATCTATAGCAGTGACAGATTTGCACAATACAGACTCTTTAAAACAGCACATATAATTGAACCATACATTGAAATGAACATGAATAGGTATATTAAGAGTGCATTGAGTAAATTTAGATTTGGTGTCTCTGACATTGCTCGCCATCGGTTTAGATACAGTGCTCTGAAAGATAACGAAATAACGAATTGATGTTTCGCTTGTGTAATCAGGCAAAGGAAGATGAAATACATTTTTTACTTTGCTGTCCTGCACTCGGTGACCTTAGAGTTAAATTTATTAAGGCTAAGTATTATTGTGACCCCTGTAGTTTTAGAGTCAACCTATTGTTAGCAACAAGAAATAAAAAATGTCCTCTTTGATCTTGCTATGTACATATATGAAGCTCAAAAGCGAATACGAACAGTATATTCATACTAGTTTGCGTAGTGCATATATGTGTAATGGCTTTTTCTTTCCATTTTCTTTACTGAGAATCCTTCTTGTGTGTTATGTTGCGGGTATCACCCCTTCAGTATGGGCTATGGCCTCAATCTGAATAAATCATTCGCATTCGCATTTGCATTCCCTCTCACTCACACACACATACGCATACACACACACACACACACTTGAGCGCACGCGCGCATTTGCACACATCTGTTAAAACTCCAACGCAGATGCTACTAGAATCAATTAGAAGTCAGCAGAAGAAAGAAAACGGCAATGTAATAAAATGATTAAAAGTTGGCAGACCTACCTAGTTTGTGTGTGTGTGTGTGTGTGTGTGTGTGTGTGTGTGTGTGTGTGTGTGTGTGTGTGTGTGTGTGAAAAGTTTTTTTCAGACATTTGCAAATGTGTGTTTATTTTGTAGCTTGACTATTTACTCATGCAAACCTGGTGAAGTTTTTTTCAGACATTTGCAAATGTGTGTTTATTTTGTAGCTTGACTATTTACTCATGCAAACCTGGTGAAGTGGGGGAAAACAGACGATCCTGCATGCCCCCTCTGCCATGAAAAACAAACAGTGGAGCATGTCCTAAGCTCATGTAAAGTAGCCCTGGCTCAAGGAAGGTACACATGGAGGCACAACCAAGTGCTCAAAGAGATTGTACAAGTAGTCTGGGCTAGTACCAACACCACAAAAGGGAAAATCAGGACTCCAAAAGCACCCGCAACATTCTTCACGTCAGGAGGCAGCAAATCATGGCCAAGAACAACAGTGCCACTCGAAACATGCAGGCAGAGTCTGCTGGACGGGGCAGATGACTGGGAGTGCACTGCAGATCTCCCAGAATGGAAGAGTCACCCAGAGATCATCAGCAAGAGTGGCATGAGACCAGACATAGTAGTCCACTCTAAGTCAACCAAGCAGCTGATCATGATCGAGCTCACGGTGCCATATGAGAACAGAATGGAGGCAGCTCAAATCTACAAGACTGAAAAGTATGCTGATCTGGCAAACAGCCTGAGGAGAGAAGGCTATCAGGTCAAAGTCCTCACTGCAGAAATTGGAGCTAGGGGGTTTGTAGGAACGTCTGCATACAGCCTCATGAAACAGCTCTCAGTTGCAGGGAAGGAAAAAACCAGAGCCCTGAAAGCAATGGCAGAAGCGGCAGTGAGGTGTTCAAGCTGGATCTGGTCAAGGAGGAACAAAAGTGAACTTCATAAGGCTTAATTTCCCTACAAATATCAGGTGTCCCTGTGGCTCAGTGGTTAAAGCGCGAGTCATTAAGTGGAAAATGAGCATGTCCAGAGGGTCATGGGTTCGAATCCCAGCCATGGCTCGTCCCAAGATGGGAAAAAAAAAAAAAAAAAAAGGGGCAGCAGAGGGACATCCGGAGTCATGAACTGGGTGTGGCCCAACCCCCCTAGAGTGTCAGGAGATAAGGGCCGAAACACTTGCTTGAAGGGGGCTTCTCTTCTGAGGACTCTCTGCTGCCACGCTCTCCACGAGTTTCTTTCTACTGATGCATGGGTAAACCATTGACTTCCGGGAATAGGCCGGAGGACGTCCGGGAAAGACCGGAGGACACTGGGAAAGACCAGAACCAAGGGCTCTGTGGGCTGGCTCCCCACTTTGCCTTAAACATGTGGCTACTAAGAATAAAAGGAAAAGATGCTCCCAGGATTCACCGAAAGGGGGAGAGAATGATGAATCCATCGGTGCTCAACCAATCATGACTGCAAATCCCAAACGGACTATGAACATGGACCAAATGGAATATCCATGTGTCTGTGGAAAGCATTTCGCTACCACCCGTGGCATGAAGATCCACAGAACAAAGATGGGATGTGTGAAGACTCATCTGAATGAGCAGCAGCGCACTGCATCAGCAGATAAGACGTCGGAAGACCAAGGCCAGGATTTAAACCACAGTGCCAAGGACATCCACGCTGTTGGTTCGGATGAGGAATTTGCACAGGCCCTCGATGCCAGGCGCCACGAGCAAACGAAACTGAAGATTGGGAGAAACTGGATGCAAAAATCGTCCAAAGACTCGATGCACTGATAGGGAAAAGCACCCTGGAACACAAACTAGCCACATATGGGGACATTGTGTATGCCACATGTAGAGACGCCTATGGAGCAAAACTGCCCAAAGAGAAAACACCTCCAAAGAAATCCAGACGCCAAGAAAAGATGGACAAGATCAGGGTCCAAAAGAAAAACCTCAAGATGCAAATGAAGACCGCATTGCCAGCTGAAAAACAAGGCTTGGAAAAACTGTGGAAAGACCTGAAAGAAAAACACAGCGCCCTCAGCAAAGCGGAATCTGCGAGGAAGAGGAAGAGCAAAAAGAAGAAGACACAAGAGCGCTTCTTCAGAGACCCCTTCCAGTTTGCCAGAACACTGTTTGAGCAGCCAAAATCTGGGACCCTAAGTGTGGACAAAGGAGTTCTTGAGCAGCATCTGAGGAAAACATACTCTGACCCACAGAGCAAAGCACCACTCGACATTCAAGGTCTGGTGTGGCCAACAAACCCTGAGGAACAGTTCAATGGCAAGCCTCCAACGTTGGCGGAAATCAAGAAGGTGGTCGACAAAGCCAGAGCCAAATCATCACCAGGGCCAAACGGAATACCTTACCAGCTTTACAAGAAATGTCCCAAGGTGCTGGAGTGGCTCCACAGGCTGCTGCGATCGGCTTGGAGAAACCAGAAGATCAGCGGCCAGTGGATGACGGCAGATGGTGTGTACATCCCCAAAGAGCAAAACTCAAGTGACATCAGCCAGTTCAGGCCAATATCACTACTGAACGTCGAAGGGAAAATCTTCTTCTCTGTCATGGCAGCAAGGCTGACCAAGTACCTGATGAAAAACAAGTACTTGGATGTGTCAGTCCAGAAAGGTGGCATCCCAGGCGTGGCTGGCTGTGTAGAACACGCCACAATGATCTGGGACGCAATCCAAAAAGCAAAAACAGAAAAGAGAGACCTGGACGTAGTGTGGCTTGATCTGGCAAACGCATATGGATCTGTGCCCCATGAGATGATACAGTTGGCTCTTGAGATGTACCATGTGCCAAAGAACATCCGCGACATGCTCAAGAAGTACTTCAATGGCTTCTCAATGCGGTTCTCTACCAAGGAGTACACAACAGACTGGATCAACTTGGAAGTGGGTATTGCAATGGGCTGTGCAATTTCCCCAATACTGTTCGTGCTGGCAATGGAACTCATCTTGAAAGCAGCAACAAACAACGCGAGACAAACAGACCTTGGCGATGGATACAAGATGCCTCCTCTCAAGGCCTTCATGGATGACACTACAGTGATTTCATCCAGAGAAGACGAGACACGTCATGTGCTGGAGAGGCTGGACGACATAGTTGCCTCATCCAGAATGAAGTTCAAGCCAAAGAAATCACGGAGTCTCTCACTGAGGAAAGGAAAAGTGGCCGGATCTGTGGTCTTCAGTGTTGCCAACCAGGCCATTCCAACAGTCACAGAAGAACCAGTCAAGAGCCTTGGAAGATGGTATGATGATACGCTGAAAGACACACAAAGAGCAAAAGAAACCAAGCAGATGGCGGAGGAAGGCTTGGAGACCATTGACCAGTGTGGGCTCCCTGGCAAATACAAGGTCTGGTGTCTGCAGTTCATGCTGATACCAAAGCTCCTATGGCCTCTGATGATATACGACATCTGCACCAGCATAGTGGAGGCAATGGAAGCCAAAATCAACAAGTTCACAAGGAAATGGCTTGGTGTCCCACCCTGTCTGACTGACATAGCGCTGTACTGTCGCCAAGCAAAGCTGAAACTACCACTGAAATCCATCCTGGAGGAATACAAAGCAGGGAAGATCAGACTTCAAAGCATGCTGGAGGACTCAGGAGAGAAGGTGGTAGAAGCAATCAAGCCCCAGCTGAAGACAGGCAGAAAATGGAAAGTTCAAGAGGCGATGGATTCTGCAAAAGAAAGTCTCAAGATCAGAGAAATAACAGGACACACACAGACCAACAGACAAGGACTGGGGGTGACCAAAACTGAATGGTGGTCAAAGGCCAAAGGAAAAGCCAAAAGAGACATGATGATTCAGGAGATGAGAAAAGAAGAAGATCAAAAAAAGACTCCAAAAAGCAGTCCAGCAGAGCCAGCAAGGGCAATGGACAACGTGGGAGAATGCACTCCAAAGAAGTCTCACTTGGAATGACATTTGGCACATGGCCCCTCTGAGGATCAGCTTCATTCTCAGATCTGCTTATGACCTTCTGCCCTCAAATGCAAACCTGGTGAAGTGGGGGAAAACAGACGATCCTGCATGCCCCCTCTGCCATGAAAAACAAACAGTGGAGCATGTCCTAAGCTCATGTAAAGTAGCCCTGGCTCAAGGAAGGTACACATGGAGGCACAACCAAGTGCTCAAAGAGATTGTACAAGTAGTCTGGGCTAGTACCAACACCACAAAAGGGAAAATCAGGACTCCAAAAGCACCCGCAACATTCTTCACGTCAGGAGGCAGCAAATCATGGCCAAGAACAACAGTGCCACTCGAAACATGCAGGCAGAGTCTGCTGGACGGGGCAGATGACTGGGAGTGCACTGCAGATCTCCCAGAATGGAAGAGTCACCCAGAGATCATCAGCAAGAGTGGCATGAGACCAGACATAGTAGTCCACTCTAAGTCAACCAAGCAGCTGATCATGATCGAGCTCACGGTGCCATATGAGAACAGAATGGAGGCAGCTCAAATCTACAAGACTGAAAAGTATGCTGATCTGGCAAACAGCCTGAGGAGAGAAGGCTATCAGGTCAAAGTCCTCACTGCAGAAATTGGAGCTAGGGGGTTTGTAGGAACGTCTGCATACAGCCTCATGAAACAGCTCTCAGTTGCAGGGAAGGAAAAAACCAGAGCCCTGAAAGCAATGGCAGAAGCGGCAGAGAGGTGTTCAAGCTGGATCTGGTCAAGGAGGAACAAAAGTGAACTTCATAAGGCTTAATTTCCCTACAAATATCAGGTGTCCCTGTGGCTCAGTGGTTAAAGCGCAAGTCATTAAGTGGAAAATGAGCATGTCCAGAGGGTCATGGGTTCGAATCCCAGCCATGGCTCGTCCCAAGATGGAAAAAAAAAAAAAAAAAAAAAAGGGGCAGCAGAGGGACATCCGGAGTCATGAACCGGGTGTGGCCCAACCCCCCTAGAGTGTCAGGAGATAAGGGCCGAAACACTTGCTTGAAGGGGGCTTCTCTTCTGAGGACTCTCTGCTGCCACGCTCTCCACGAGTTTCTTTCTACTCATCACTTGCTGAAAGGTTTCCACCCAATTATCAACAGTTATCTAGCTATCTCGTGTCAGAGATGGTAAAGTTCAAGTAGATTCAGTTCTGAAAACAAGATGGCGACCAAACTTTCGATCAAATTTGGTGCAGAACATTCGCACATAAAATAATGAGTTACTCCTTACCTCCCTTGAATTTCCTTTACCAAATTACAAACCGCTCCCTTGCACGTCTGCTGTTGGAGTACGGAGTAGAAAAGCTGTAACTTTCATTCAAAAGTTACAGAAAGCATGTTGAAATGTCCACTGACGTGAAAAGACGGGGATCTCGACCTAAAAAACAAAACAAAACGAAAACTTCCACCAAGTGTACTCGAGCAGGCGAAAACGACAAAGGCATTAAAGTCGGCATATGCGTCCGGCGCTGCTGAGAGTGAGAGTTGTTCAACCGGACCAGCCTTCTCTTTCCTGTGACAATGGTGATTGTGAGGCCTTTGTC
>CM065728.1:4278008-4300508 GCA_033310375.1 Conus canariensis | reverse complement strand
TCACTGTAGTGTCATCCATGAAGGCCTTGAGAGGAGGCATCTTGTATCCATCGCCAAGGTCTGTTTGTCTCGCGTTGTTTGTTGCTGCTTTCAAGATGAGTTCCATTGCCAGCACGAACAGTATTGGGGAAATTGCACAGCCCATTGCAATACCCACTTCCAAGTTGATCCAGTCTGTTGTGTACTCCTTGGTAGAGAACCGCATTGAGAAGCCATTGAAGTACTTCTTGAGCATGTCGCGGATGTTCTTTGGCACATGGTACATCTCAAGAGCCAACTGTATCATCTCATGGGGCACAGATCCATATGCGTTTGCCAGATCAAGCCACACAACGTCCAGGTCTCTCTTTTCTGTTTTTGCTTTTTGGATTGCGTCCCAGATCATTGTGGCGTGTTCTACACAGCCAGCCACGCCTGGGATGCCACCTTTCTGGACTGACACATCCAAGTACTTGTTTTCCATCAGGTACTTGGTCAGCCTTGCTGCCATGACAGAGAAGAAGATTTTCCCGTCGACGTTCAGTAGTGATATTGGCCTGAACTGGCTGATGTCACTTGAGTTTTGCTCTTTGGGGATGTACACACCATCTGCCGTCATCCACTGGCCGCTGATCTTCTGGTTTCTCCAAGCCGATCGCAGCAGCCTGTGGAGCCACTCCAGCACCTTGGGACATTTCTTGTAAAGCTGGTAAGGTATTCCGTTTGGCCCTGGTGATGATTTGGCTCTGGCTTTGTCGACCACCTTCTTGATTTCCGCCAACGTTGGAGGCTTGCCATTGAACTGTTCCTCAGGGTTGGTTGGCCACACCAGACCTTGAATGTCGAGTGGTGCTTTGCTCTGTGGGTCAGAGTATGTTTTCCTCAGATGCTGCTCAAGAACTCCTTTGTCCACACTTAGGGTCCCAGATTTTGGCTGCTCAAACAGTGTTCTGGCAAACTGGAAGGGGTCTCTGAAGAAGCGCTCTTGTGTCTTCTTCTTTTTGCTCTTCCTCTTCCTCGCAGATTCCGCTTTGCTGAGGGCGCTGTGTTTTTCTTTCAGGTCTTTCCACAGTTTTTCCAAGCCTTGTTTTTCAGCTGGCAGTGCGGTCTTCATTTGCATCTTGAGGTTTTTCTTTTGGACCCTGATCTTGTCCATCTTTTCTTGGCGTCTGGATTTCTTTGGAGGTGTTTTCTCTTTGGGTAGTTTTGCTCCATAGGCGTCTCTACATGTGGCATACACAATGTCCCCATATGTGGCTAGTTTGTGTTCCAGGGTGCTTTTCCCTATCAGTGCATCGAGTCTTTGGACGATTTTTGCATCCAGTTTCTCCCAATCTTCAGTTTCGTTTGCTCGTGGCAGGTTGAGTTTCAGGCGCCTGGCATCGAGGGCCTGAGCAAATTCCTCATCCGAACCAACAGCGTGGATGTCCTTGGCACTGTGGTTTAAATCCTGGCCTTGGTCTTCCGACGTCTTATCTGCTGATGCAGTGCGCTGCTGCTCATTCAGATGAGTCTTCACACATCCCATCTTTGTTCTGTGGATCTTCATGCCACGGGTGGTAGCGAAACGCTTTCCACAGACACATGGATATTCCATTTGGTCCATGTTCATAGTCCGTTTGGGATTTGCAGTCATGATTGGTTGAGCACCGATGGATTCATCATTCTCTCCCCCTTTCGGTGAATCCTGGGAGCATCTTTTCCTTTTATTCTTAGTAGCAACATGTTTAAGGCAAAGTGGGGAGCCAGCCCACAGAGCCCTTGGTTCTGGTCTTTCCCAGTGTCCTCCGGTCTTTCCCGGACGTCCTCCGGCCTATTCCCGGAAGTCAATGGTTTACCCATGCATCAGTAGAAAGAAACTCGTGGAGAGCGTGGCAGCAGAGAGTCCTCAGAAGAGAAGCCCCCTTCAAGCAAGTGTTTCGGCCCTTATCTCCTGACACTCTAGGGGGGTTGGGCCACACCCAGTTCATGACTCCGGATGTCCCTCTGCTGCCCCTTTTTTTTTTTTTTTTTTTTTTTCTCCATCTTGGGACGAGCCATGGCTGGGATTCGAACCCATGACCCTCTGGACATGCTCATTTTCCACTTAATGACTCGCGCTTTAACCACTGAGCCACAGGGACACCTGATATTTGTAGGGAAATTAAGCCTTATGAAGTTCACTTTTGTTCCTCCTCGACCAGATCCAGCTTGAACACCTCTCTGCCGCTTCTGCCATTGCTTTCAGGGCTCTGGTTTTTTCCTTCCCTGCAACTGAGAGCTGTTTCATGAGGCTGTATGCAGACGTTCCTACAAACCCCCTAGCTCCAATTTCTGCAGTGAGGACTTTGACCTGATAGCCTTTCTCCTCAGGCTGTTTGCCAGATCAGCATACTTTTCAGTTTTGTAGATTTGAGCTGCCTCCATTCTGTTCTCATATGGCACCGTGAGCTCGATCATGATCAGCTGCTTGGTTGACTGAGAGTGGACTACTATGTCTGGTCTCATGCCACTCTTGCTGATGATCTCTGGGTGACTCTTCCATTCTGGGAGGTCTGCAGTGCACTCCCAGTCATCTGCCCCGTCCAGCAGACTCTGCCTGCATGTTTCGAGTGGCACTGTTGTTCTTGGCCATGATTTGCTGCCTCCTGCCGTGAAGAATGTTGCGGGTGCTTTTGGAGTCCTGATTTTCCCTTTTGTGGTGTTGGTACTAGCCCAGACTACTTGTACAATCTCTTTGGCACTTGGTTGTGCCTCCATGTGTACCTTCCTTGAGCCAGGGCTACTTTACATGAGCTTAGGACATGCTCCACTGTTTGTTTTTCATGGCAGAGGGGGCATGCAGGATCGTCTGTTTTCCCCCACTTCACCAGGTTTGCATTTGAGGGCAGAAGGTCATATGCAGATCTGAGAATGAAGCTGATCCTGAGAGGGGCCATGTGCCAAATGTCATTCCAAGTGAGACTTCTTTGGAGTGAAAATGCTCAACCCCTTGGGGAGCAACATCTGTTAAAAATTTTTTTTTTAAATGAAGTATTAAAATCTACAAGCTTGTTTCAAGCCTTGCTATCATCAAGTCTGATGATAGCAAGGCTTGAAACAAGCTTGTAGATTTTAATACTTCATTTAAAAAAAATATTTTTAACAAAATATATATATATATATATATATATATATATATATATATATAATATATATATATATATACTACGCACAAAAAGTTAAGGATCGGTATGTGAAAACAGGTGCGTAATAAACTCAGTTCGCTACTGTTATTTATTTCTTAGTCCAGCCAAATTGTCATGAATTCTTGTTCAGCTGTAAGTGGGCGATGTTGTGTTAGTGCGAAAATTGCACGGGATTCTCTACTACTGAGCTGGGCCGCAAACGGAAAAGCGGAAACTTGCGAAAAATGACCTTGTTTTGGACCGTTCTGCCTGAACACATTGCACTTGCCAGATGGAAAAACCATTATGCACGTGCAAGCACTGCTGTTTATGTGTGAGATGCTGTCGCTCGCTTGGCTATATAAGAAGACATTCCACCAGTAGTAGGCCTGATCTGACAATGCCTCCACGACGAAAATTAAGCGAGTTGGATAGGGGACGAGCTGTTGCATGGTTCCAAGATGGTGTTCCCAAGCGAGAAGTGGCCAGGTGACTTCATGTCTCGGTTATTGTCCGACTGATTCAACGCTTCACAGCCACTGGGATTGTCCATGAAAGACGCAGATCTGGTCGACCGAAGAAGACAACCCCACGTGACGATCGTCTCATTGAACGACAAGCCCTGCAGACAAGAACAGCCTCTTCCAGCATAATTCAAAGGCAGTTCAGGGGGCTACTAACATCAACATCAGCCAGCAGACCATACGGAACCGCCTACATGGGTTTAATCTCCGTTCTCGTCGCCCAGCAGTACGGCCACGCTTACCTCCAGCCCATAGGGCAGCACGCCGCGCCTTCTGCGCACGTCACGTGAGGTGGACACGTCAGCAATGGTTCCAGGTCCTGTTCAGTGATGAATCACGCTTCACCCTTCACCACAACGACGGCCGACTGAGGGTCTGGAGGCGCCCAGGGCAACGCTTTACTGACGCCACTGTCCAAGAAAAGGTGGCCATTGGTGGAGGTTCTGTAATGGTCTGGGGGGCCTTCAGCCTTCACCACAGAACACCCTTGTATCATGTACAGGGTAACCTGACTGGCATCCGATACCGGGATGAGATCCTTCAACCGCTGGCTGTGCCTACACTGCAGCAGATGGGACCGAGGGCTGTCTACCAGGATGACAATGCTCGCCCCCACAGGGCAAGGGTGGTCAACGACTTCCTGCAGCAGTCTGGAGTCAACAGAATGGAGTGGCCAGCATGCAGTCCCGATCTCAACCCGATTGAGAACCTCTGGGATGAGCTGGATCGCAAAGTGAGGAGCCACCCCCCTCCCAGGGATGCCCAACACCTCTACCAGATGCTGCAGGCTGAGTGGCAGGCGCTTCCACAGAGGATCTTCACCAACCTGGTCAACTCGATGAGGACTCGCTGCATCGAGTGCCAGAACAGCCATGGTGGTTACACGCATTACTGAGCTTTTGGGAGCATCAGTATGCCCTGTCTTGTGATTTCAATGACTTTGGGAAATCAAATTTGGATACGTACCCACTTTAATCAAATGTACACGCCAAACGTTTGCTCGAGATTGAAGGCAATTGTGTATCGTTATCACTAAAGAATGGAATTAAATGTTGGCCAAACTTCAACGCATTGACTTTCTTATTTTGACAGTTATGAATGTTTGTGAAAGTGATCCTTAACTTTTTGTGTGTAGCTTATATATATATATATATGTATATACAACCAGACAATATATATAATTTATACACCACGCGAACTATTCTGAATATACTGTTCGTATTCGCTTTCAGTGTGGTTCTAAACTGAAGTGTCAATAACTCAGCCTTGGGCCACAACGATTGTCGTGTCCGTTGCTCCAAAACAAAAGGAAGTAACTCTAACACGTTGTCAAGGCAAAACAAGAAAACGCAACACTAAAGTCTTAGGCGAACTCGAAGGTGTCGCTACATTACCCCGCTGCTAGCGTAGTACAAATACGTTATGTTAATATAAAAAAACGATGACAACAACAACATCGAAGAATTTTCATTGAAATCTTGGGGAAAGGCGTGAGATGCGCCCAGAGCGGGTCTTGACACTAGAGAGTTTTCTGACAGGAGATGGTGAAGGCACAGTGTATGGTTTTGTGGTTTTTGCTGTAGCGCGTGTTGGCTCTGTCGGAGGTGGTAAAACCTCAGCATCGGATGGAACCACAGTCTTGTTTCCTGTAGTCGTGAGCTGTGTGACAAATGCAGCTTTCAGACGGTCCACTGACACTTTGTCTGAACGGCCTTTGATGTCAATGGTGTAATATTTGTCACTCGTGTCCATGATGCGGTATGGGCCATCGTAGGGTCGTTGCAGAGGATGGCTGTGGGCGTCGTTTCTGACGTAGACGTACCCAGTGGAGGCCAGATTTGAAGGAACATAGGTAGGTTGTTTTCCGTGGAACGCTGGGGTTGGTGGTAGAACGGTACGCATGGTGTGCTGGAGATGTTTGAGAAACATCGAGTCAGTTCCATAGTGCGACCATCCAGCGGCTGAACGAATTCATCCGGCAGGCGAAGCGTCAGGCCGTAAACAAGTTCAGCTGGGAAACAATCAGGGTCCACCCGCCAAGAAGATCGTATCCCCAACAGGACCAATACAAGGCAGCTCTGCATGCCAATCGGGAGTGGTAGTGCGGGCCTTGAGTGTTGCTTTCAGTTGACGGTGGAATCGTTCAACCATGCCGTTCGCTTGTGGGTGGTAGGCAGTAGTTGTGTGAACGTCGATGCCCAAGAGCTTGTCGCACTCAGACCAAAGTGTGGAGGTGAACTGCCTCCCACGGTCAGATGTAATGTTTTCAGGAACGCCGAACCTGGCAATCCAGTGATGCACCAGAGCTTGAGCACAGGTAGAGGCATGGGCATCTGGGAGAGGAATGGCTTCTGGCCACCTGGTAAAGCGATCAATGGTCGTGAACAGGTAGACCATGCCTTGACTGGCAGGCAGAGGTCCAACGAGATCTACATGGAGGCTGCTGAATCTGGTAGTTGGTGGTGGCCGTTCCACAAGTGGTGCTCGAGTGTGCCTATGGACTTTGGATGACTGACAGCCGTGACATTCCTTACACCATCTACGTATGTCTCGTTTCACGCCATGCCACACGGAGCGTTGGCTGATGGCTTGCTGTGTTGGGCGTACACCTGCGTGTGTTCTTTCTTTCTTTTTCTTTCTGCGTACGCAGGCTGATACTCCTGCGGACACTCCCTGTATAGACAGGCAAGGATTAATGCTATCTACCCAACAAAGGAGTGGAGTTTTGTGTGTATGAGCGTTTTTTATCCCGCCATTAAGGCAGCCGTACTCCAACTTCGGGGAACACCTGCGTGTGTGAGTCCATGTATTTGATCAAAGACTGGCCGAGTCCAAGAATTTGGAAGAATTGGGCGTGGAACACCAGTAGAAGTATCACACTGCAGGGCTGATGAACCAAACTGGATGTCTTCAAGTTTTAGGCCTGTGGTAGCTGTACAATAGGAGTCCATCTCACCAGATTGAACTTGATCCTGTGCGAGTTGGCTGAAACTGCCAACTGAGTAGATGCCATGTTCCTCAGAGTCCGAGTTCATTTTGAAGCGCGAAAATGCATCAGCAACCACATTGAATTTGCCTGTGATGTACTGGATGTTAGTGGTGAGCTCGGCTATGTAGGAGAGCTGTCTTGTTTGTCGAAGCGAGCAGTCAGTTTGACTCGTGAGAGCTGATACCAGTGGCTTATGATCTGTGAACAGTGTAAATGGTCTTCCTTCAAGAAAATGTCTGAAGTGTTTGACAGCGCTGTAGGCTGCGAGTAGCTGGTGATCAAATGCGCTGTATTTTTTCTCTGCTTCAGACCGCTTTCTGGAGAAGAAGCCAGAGGAACCCAAGTTTGGCCCTGTTTCTGTTCGAGCTGAGCACCTAAAGCCGAGTTGGAAACATCCACTCTGAGACTTATAGGTGCATCTGGTGAAGGGGGATGTAGAAGCACAGCATCTTTGAGAGCTTCCTTTACCTGTTCAAATGCTGTTTGGCAGGCCTCAGACCACACAGTGGTTTGTCCTTTTCCGCTTGGGATTTTGTTGCAGTGTGATATCTGTTGATATCTGACTGAAGGATCAGGTTGCAGTGTGATATCTGTTGATATCTGACTGAAGGATCATGTTGCAGCGTGTTATCTGTTGATATCTGACTGAAGAATCATGCTGCAATATATCTGTTGATTTCAGACCGAAGGACTGTGTTGCAGTGTGATATCTTTCGATGTATGAGTGAAGGATTGCGTTTCGACGTGATACCTTTTGATGTATGACTGAAGGATTGTGTTGCAACGTGATATCTGTTGAAGTATGACTGAATGATTGTGATGCAGTGTAATATCTGTTGATATATGACTGAAGGATTATGTTGCAGCGTGATATCTGTTGATGATTGACTGAAGGATTGCGTTTCAACGTGATATGACGAATGACGGAAGGATTGTGTTGCTACGTGATATCGATGAATGACTGAAGGATTGTGTTGCAACGTGATACTTTGATGAATGACTGAAGGATTGCGTTTCAACATGATACCTTTTGATGTATGACTGAAGGATTGTGTTGCAGCGTGATATATTTTGATGTATGACTGAAGGATTGTGTTGCAGAGTGACATCTTTTGATGTATGACTGAAGGATTGTGTTGCAGCGTGATATATTTTGATGTATGACTGAATGATTGTGTTGCAGAGTGACATCTTTTGATGAATGACTGAAGGATTGTGTTGCAGAGTGACATCTTTTGATGATTGACTGAAGAATTGTGTTGTAATGTGATATCTGTTGATATATGACAGAAGGATTGTGTTGTAAGGTAATATCTTTCGATGTATGACTGAAGGATTGCGTTTTAACGTGATATATTTTGATGACTGACTGAAGGATTGTGTTGCAACGTGATATCTTTTGATGTGTGACTGAAGGATTGTGTTGCAACGTGATATCTTTTGATGTGTGACTGAAGGATTGTGTTGCAGTGTGATATCTGTTGATATATGACTGAAGGATTGTGTTGCAACGTGAGACTTTGATTATGACTGAGGATTGTGTCAGGAATATTTGTGTATGACTGAGGATTGTGTTGCAACGTGATACTTGATGTATGACTAAGATTGTGTTGCAAGTGATATCTTTGATGTATGACTGAGGGATTGTGTTGCAACGTGATATCTTTTGATGTATGACTGAAGGATTGTGTTGCAACGTGATATCTTTTGATGTATGACTGAGGGTTGTGTTGCAACGTGATATTTTTTGATGTATGACTGAAGGATTGTGTTGCAACGTGAGACCTTTTGATGTATGACTGAAGGATTGTGTTGCAACGTGATGTCTTTTGATGTATGACTGAAGGATTGCGTTGCAACATGATATCTTTTGATGAATGACTGAAGGATTGTATTGCAATGTGATATCTGTTAATATAAGACTGATGGGTTGTGTTGCAGTGTGATATCTGTCAATATATGACTGATGGGTTGTGTTGCAGTGTGATATCTTTCGATGTATGACTGAATGATTCTGTTGCAATATGATACCTTTTGATGTATGACTGAAGGTTTGTGTTGCAACGTGATATCTTGATGTATGACTGAAGGATTGTGTTGCAACGTGATATCTTCTGATGTATGACTGAAGGATTGTGTTGCAACGTGATATCTTTTGATGTATGACTGAAGGATTGTGTTGCAACGTGATATCTTCTGATGTATGACTGAAGGATTGTGTTGTAAGGTGATATCTTCTGATGTATGACTGAAGGATTGTGTTGTAAGTGATATCTTCTGATGTATGACTGAAGGATTGTGTTGCAACATGATATCTTTTGATGTATGACTGAAGGATTGTGTTGCAACGTGATATCTTCTGATGTGTGACTGAAGGATTGTGTTGCAGCGTGATATCTTTTGATGTATGACTGAAGGATTGTGTTGCAACGTGATATCTTGATGTCTGACTGAAGGATTGTGTTGCAACGTGATATCTTCTGATGTATGACTGAATGATTCTGTTGCAACATGATATCTTGATATCTGACTGAAGGATTGTGTTGCAACTGATATCTTCTGATGTATGACTGAAGGATCATGCTGCAATATGGTCACTGATCCTTGGACACTCTAAACAAATTGTATTTATCATGTTCATTGTCTGTACCACATTAACTGGACAGCTGTAATGTAATAACCAAACTGTCCATGGTCCCAGCACACATAAAAAGTTGTAAGTGTACTAATGTAATAACCAACGTCAGGGTCCCAGACACATAAAAAGGTAGTGACCTAATTATACAACGTCATGTCCAGCACACATAAAAAGTTGGTAAGTGTACTAATGTAATAACCAACCGGTCCATGGTCCCAGGACACATAAAAAGTTGATAAGTGTACTAATGTAATAACCAACCAGTCCATGGTCCCAGCACACATAAAAGTTGGTAAGTGTACTAATGTAATAACCAACCGGTCCATGGTCCCAGGACACATAAAAGTTGATAAGTGTACTAATGTAATAACCAACCAGTCCATGGTCCCAGCACACATAAAAAGTTGGATAAGTGTACTCATTCTGAAGGTAACGGGAGGCCCAGACTGAGAAGATCGACAGCGTAAGAACAGAGCAGGGATAAAAGGAAAGAAAGAATAACATGCTTGACTTAAAAAAAAAAAAAAAAAAAAATTAATCCATCAACCTCAAAATCGAAGACACAAACTATCATCCCAAGATCGTCATCTTTATTGTTTTGCGTGTCCTGCTAGCTACATCTTCTTCATCACAACCCCAGTTCGAAATTACCCATTCTCATTTATTTCCTTCGTGCTCGTTTAAGTTATGGATGTTTGTTTTTTTCTTCGCGTTTGGTTTCTGTCGTCATTAACGTCGCCTATCGTTCTGTCACGTATACACATGGAGATGGACAGAACTGATTGTTGATGACAGTATGCGAATTCATTTCGAAGGATTGGGTCATCTGTCATCGTCGACGTGGTGATTCACTCTCCCGTGGATTTGAACCGTTACACGGTGCTGCAGGATGCGGTTCGAAGGCTGGAATCGCCCCCATTGGTAGCGTAGCGTACTCGCCCACCTTGGTGATCCTGAGTTGTGGGTTTGAATCTCCGCCGGACCGTTTCGGTACAGCGGGATTTTTCCCTCGAAGGTGACTTTAGTTCTTCCTCAGTTTCCCCGAGAAGTCCTTTGAATGAGACAATAACCCCAGACTCCGTGTGTGAACGAACCCATACCATCTTGCGTAACGTAACGTCCTATCCACAGCTTTCGTCGGAGAAGGCCAGTGTGACCGTTGATATGGGTGTCATGTATACACATAGCATGCATCTGCTGTTAAAAACGAACGAGTGGAAACTTGAGTGACTGGGGTTCGTTTGAATGACCCCGGCAATGGCACAATATCGCGTTAGCACTGAAAGGCAACTGTTCCGTCGGGTCTACCCAGGTAGGCAGCCTGTTACTTGATCCGCCCTGCGCACTGCTGACATGACTAGGTTAGATGTTGATGCTACGGCAGAGTGGGGCCGAGGGAGATAGTAAGCGTGTGTGTACTGTGCGATCTTTAAGGTTGTTCAAGTAGCCACAGTATCAGCGGCCATTTGTGACCCAATGGAGTGTTTTTTGGTGTGTGTGTTTTTAATAGTCTGCTTGCACTACTACAATTCGAGTGACGCTGTCAGTGAGTAGTAGTATACTTGTATGTTTGTGTACGATGTCGTGTCAAATTGGAATGCATCATAATTTGAGACCATTTTCATAGCTTGGGAGAACAGACCGCTTTCTTTAACGGGATTCACATTATTAAAGTATTTTCCCCCAGTTGTGTGTGTGTGTGTGAACGGATATTTGCGTTTGGAACAAGTCGAGTTGTTATGTAAACTGAAATATCAACATGACAATTTTTTCGGTGTGTTATATCTCTCTCTTTCTCTCATTCGTTTCGTGGGTGTTGCTATTTTTACGTATCCGAGAGTCTTGTATTTTTCGCACTTGATAGGTATACACACAATGGACCACAGCTTTGAACACTATCTTCTGTTTTCATTATTACACAGGTTACTATTAAATTAGGCGACAGACATTGTTTGTTTCGTTTCATGACCACAAAAGCAAATTGTAGTCTCTCAAATAATGCTGATCGATTAAGGATGAATTTCGGATTTCCGCCGAGAAAGTGGTGTTGAAGATTTATAATTTAAAAACGCAAACTTTATAAATACATTTCAATGCATTGTTTATTATAAACAATGCTGTATTGAATTGTAACAAAAGTTAATGGCTGTTATTTCAATTCTTTACATTTGATTCATATGAAATTTATATTACTTACATAAAACATTTTGGGAAAAGTAGACATTTAATGCCTTTTAATCAAGATTAATGAAAAAATATATATTATAACAGGGGGGAAAACTCAAGGTCAGTTTATGTCCGGTTGTGTAAGAATAATAGATATTGTAATGGTCTTTTCCTTTACTGGTTCATTATTTGCCTAGCATTTGTTTAATGTTATTTACTGTTGTCATTATCGTTATTATTGTTCGTTACATGCGACTGATCTGAGCAGCCACCACTACTTTCTAAGTCCTCGACGAAAACTATTTACGGAGTAGTCTCCCCTGTAAACAAAAGTACGTAAACGTGCCCAAGACACACACACACGCACGCACGCACACGCACGCACGCACGCACGTACGCACACGCACACACACACACACACACACACACACACACACACACACACACACACACACACACACACACTTCGCAGGAAGTCCGTCTGTTCTTACAAAGCACACTGCCACACACACACACACTCTCACACACACACACACACACACACCACACACACCACCACCACACCGCCGCGGCGCGCACACACACACGCACGCACGCAGCCGCAGCACGCACGCACGCACCACCACCACACACACACACACACACACACACACACACACACACACACACCACTAATCAAAAGAACTATTTCGGGTGTTTCAACCTATCTGTGAAATCTACAATGAAGTAGGACTGATCATAGGCTACTGGGCTGACTTGTGGATGTGACATTCACAATTCGCGAATGAATAATAGTAGATCTAGTTGCAAAGTGAGGCGACTGCAGGCGGAGATCTCAACACAGTTTTCATAGTAGGACAGTCTTCTTCTGTAGGTCTGTTTACAAACTGTGTATTTCTTAAACGCCACGAGTCAAGGTTTGGTGGTAATGACATTTCACTTGTTTACAAATTGTGGTCTCAAATCCGCAAGGTAAGGAGTGGGTAGTATTGATGTTTCCTGTTCGCAAATTGTTGATCTGTTATTACACTTGCACGCGCGTGCGCGCACTTGTGTGTGTGTGTGTGTGTGTGTGTGTGTGTGTGTGTGTGTGTGTGTGTGTGTGAAAGAGAAATGCGTGCTGCTGTCTGATGTGTTCAAAAGTGCTTGGAAATGTCTCATTATCATGATTATTATCACTGCAATTACGCTAGAAGACAAAGCGCAAGCTCTGTGTGTGTGTGTGTGTGTGTGTGTGTGTGTGTGTGTGTGTGTGTGTGTGTGTGCGCGCGCGTGTGTGTGTGTGTGTGTGCATGCGTGCGTGCGTGCGTATGTATGTGTGTGTATGTGTGCGTGTGTGTGTATGTATGTATATGTGTGTGTGTGTGTGTGTGTGTGTGTGTGTGTGTGTGTGTGTGTGTGTGAAATATTGGAGGGGGTGGGCAGAAAGTAGTCTGCCTCACCCACCGCTCCTCTCCAAATTTTCATTTGGGTGAATGGGGGGGGGGGGGGGGGGGGGGGGGGAAGCGGTGTCCCCTGCATCCTTGCTCCTCCACTAACTCCTCCTGTCTCCTCGCCCCTCCCCCTCCCCACCCCCCTCCCTTCCGACGTCACTGAAATACCGCTTGTTGGTAAATAACAAGGACAAGTAGACAAGGGATGAAGGAGAGGGGGGGGGGGGGGGGTGAAGCAGATAACGGCCACTTGATTATCGATCTTGCTAGCAATAGAGAGAGAGAGAGAGAGAGAGAGAGAGAGAGAGAGAGAGAGAGAGAGAGAGAGAGAGAGAGAGAGAGAAGACAAGACAAGACAAAATTCTTTATTTACGAGGATAATAGATAAGCACTGATGTGCTTTTTTACATCCAGTCCTCGCCCTGAGTAGGGTCAACAATGTAAAATGAGATAAGGCAACAAAAGAAGCATGCAAAATTGGCTAGAACAAAAATTAGATACGGATTTTTTTTTTTTTAATCTAATAAAAAAAAAAAGTAAATGAGAGAGAGAGAGAGAGAACGAACGAACGAATCTTTTTTAATGAGGGAAAAAGCGGAATAAGCACAAAATGGCTTTTTTACATTCGGCCCTCAATAAAGGGAAATATATAGAAAATACAATAACAACATCAGCAAAACTAAGGGAAGAAGGAAGAGAGAGAGAGAGAGAGAGAGAGAGAGAGATTTCTGTTTGTATTATTCGGTGTTGGTGGCTTTTTTGTTTGTCTCCCCCCCCCCCCCCCCCCCCCCCCCCCCCCCCGTCCGTTGAGGGAGACAATCTCTAACAAGAGAAACGCATGCATGCAAAGGCTTACAGGAGTTACATCCCTTGCACCACACATTCGCTTTCTGCCGTGTACTTAGATGATGACGTTTCCTCGTTTGTTCTGTGTGCTCTGTGCTGTCATATCTGCTAGGCGATTCGTTGTCGTAAGCAGCATTCTTTTGGAGTTATGGGCGTTTCATCATGGGAGCAGAAGTTACCCTACTTGTTTGATATTTACTGTTTAATGTTCCTTGCCTCATTTCATATTTTACTTTCATTTCCAACAAATCGAGGTTACCTGTCTTTGTTTCTGTTCGACCATGTACTTGTCTGACTATATTCAAGATCGAAAAGGCTGTGCCAGTCTTGAAGAAATGTTAATCTGTATTCATTTCTCCAGTTATTGTTGCTGTGTACATGTGTCCGGGGTACAGGGTATATAGGCAGGCTTGAAACATCCTTTTGGGGGAATGTTTCTTTGTGTGTTCTGTGTGCTCTGTGCTGTCATATCTACTAGGCGATTCGTGTGTTCTAGGCAGCATTCCTTTGGAGTTTTGGGCGTGTATTTATTTTGTTTTCTGTTGCTGTTATCATCCTTCTCACCCCCCACCCCCCCCCCCCCCCAAAAAAAAAAAGAAAAGAAATATATACATATAAAGGATTATATTATCAGTATGCTGGTTCACACATATACGCTACACGACTGCACTATAAATCTTGCACATATTGACATTTGTTTATTCACTGAGATAGCGTGTCCAGTCATTAACAGCAGCAAATTATTTTGAAACAGTAAGGGAGAAAGACAGAGACAGAGAGAGATAGAGAGAACACGAATCCGAATAGATCTAGTTGCAAAGTAAGACGATTGCAGGCGGAAATCTGAACAAATCTTAAATAAATGTTAGCGAACCGCAAAAACAACAACAACAACAACAACAACAACAAACGTGGACAAACGAATCACAAGACAAAACACGACGCGTTTCGACCTCTTAGCTCTTCTTCAGGCAAGATGCAAAACAGTGATTGCTCATTCATTTCCGTTGTCCTAATTGTTTTGTATCTTGCCTGAAGAAGACATAAGAGGTCGAAACGCGTCATGTTTTGTCTTATGATTCGTTTGTCCACGGTTTTTTTTTTTGGCGGTTCGCTAACATTTATTTAAGATCTGTTTCGAATACGAATGTTTATTCAGTTTTAAGGCCAAGGCCCCACCCATTCTGAAGAAGCATACGTACAATCAAACAAAACAAATGAAAAGACACGTAGAAAAAAAAATGTAAAGAAATTCACGACAGCAATGAAAAAACCGCATCATTAAATGTGGTATTAAGTAGCAGCACGTAGTCTTCTCTGAGCTCCATAGATATACAGGCCTACTGCCAGATTTGAGAAGATGTGTTCTTTTCTTATCGACAACAGTAATGCTACAATGAAAGGGCATGGTTCGGTAACATATTTTGGCTGGGTAAGTTTAGCTCTTAGATCATGTAGGGCAGGACAAGAGAGAGAGAGAGAGAGAGAGAGAGAGAGAGAGAGAGAGAGAACAAACGAACGAACGAACGAAATTTTATTTCACCAGGGTAATGAGATAAACAATACAAATGCTTTTTTTTTCCAACCAGCCCTGGGCAAAAGGAGAGAGAGAGAGAGAGAGACGCTTTGACGCTTTGATGATTTATTGCCTTCAGCTATAGGGGCCATTAAGGCAAGGGGGGTATATATACTTCTGGACACATTGCATCATGAAAGTATAAAGAAAATACACACTGTATCATTAAAGTAAAAGGAAACTAAATGATGAAATAAACAAAAACATCATAACGTAAAGGATTAAAGGATCGCTCACATTGTCAGATGGTACAGCTATTTATATCAAACTACTCACACGTAAACGATCAAATCTGATTAAAAGACTTCCGTACAGAACGTCCTTTCCTACGCTACCGTTCCCGTCCCTTTAGTTCCAAAACCCAGTTCCCAATCCCTTCTCTCACCTTGCACGAACAAACATAAACAGTAAACGCAAGCTCACATTTTTCCATCCCTCCTCCCAACCTCACCCTCTAATCCGACAGATCCCCGACCGCCCGATCGCCCTCCCCCCCCCCCCCCCCCCCCCCCCCTCCCCTTCCACACCCCACCTTTCCCTTCTCCATTCCCGACCTTGCTGTTCCAAACGCACGCAAGCTCATGTGCGCAAGCGCAAGCGCAAGCGCAAGCGCGCGCGCGCGCGCACACACACACACACACACACACACACACACACACACACACACACACACACACACACACACACACATACACTGAGACTACATGGCCATCCACTAATTACAAAAGAACATACTAAGACAAAACAAGGAACATTAGATTACAATACTGTTGTCATTAAGTTCTAGCTTCTTTTTTCTCGTCTTGGTAGCATCAGTTAAATACTTAGCAAGACCAATGATAGTTGCATCATTATCTGTTGCCAAAAGATTAATTAAACCACTTACTGTAGGCTCGACATGAGTCATATTGAAAAAGGAATATTTTCGGCGAATATCTGACAAGAAGCAACAATGAAAAAGAAAGTGCACTTCATCTTCCTTATTGTGACCGCACATTGGGCAGTCAACACTTCGTTCGCTGGTCATAAACCAGTGTTTTGCAGCGCCTAGACCATGCACTCTTAATCTAAACTTTACCAGATCTTCCCTCATCTTTTTATTCGTTATCAAAGTTAGATACCTCTCAGCTTCAAACGTAATTTTAAAAGAATGGTACCACTCATATTTATCATTATCTTCAATTTCTGAGTGCCAATTTTGTTCGTAACATGAAACAATTCTTTCCTTAAATTCTGATATAAACCCCTCCTCCGAGCCAACACCTTGACACAACCATACTACACCAAAACCATTTTCTGTTAGAGTGTTCCTAACTTTTGATGCCCAATTGTATTTGCCTGCTTCTAATTGTAATAACAACATATCATAGGCTTGCCTACATATTCTATTAGTTGGTAGTTTTACCAGCCGCAGCCAGTATTTAACACATTTTACAGCAGTTCGAACGAGCAAAGGATATCTTCCTGTTTCTCCGTAACTCATTTTATTTGAAGAGTGTAGTGGTATACCCAGGAATCGTTTAATGGCAAAAGTATGTACTTTTTCTATTAACCCTGTATCTTCTAACCCCCATACTTCTGCTGCGTAAGTCAATATGGGCTCAATCTGAGTATCAAAAAGCTTCCAGAATAGGGAAGGATCAATTGTATGTAGTTTCTTTAGTGATTTTAGAATTTCAATAACGCCCAATTTACCTTTTCTACTCGTGTCTAGAAGGGCAGCATTCATACTTAACTTTGTTGTAAATATCAAGCCTAAGTATTTGTATGTGTTTGTTACTCTTATATCTTCGTTTCCATATGTCCATTTTTCTCTTATTCCAAGATAACCACCTTTACGGAAAACCATAATATTAGTCTTATCTAGATTTACTTCTAGACGTAATCTGTCAGCCTCTTTTTTCAGATTGTTCAGTTGATTCTGTAGACCTATAACAGTATCTGAGAGCAAAATAACGTCGTCTGCAAAAAGCAATAAGAATAATTCTGAAGTTCCTGGTACCATCTGGATTCCGTGCTTTCCTTCCCTGATTAATTCTACGGCTAATTCATTGACAAAAAAGGAGAACATAATTGGGCTGAGTACACATCCTTGTTTTACTCCTCTCGGACAATCAAAAAAATCAGAGTATGAATGCTTATCTCTTACACATGCAATGACTGAGTCATAAACTCCCCGAAGTGCTTTATACATTTTTCCATCAACGCCACTTCTCCTTAACACATGCCATAAGACATTTCTGTCAACAGAATCAAATGCTTTCCTAAAGTCGACGAAAGCTACATAGAGCTTAGAATGTTTTGCTAAATATTTTTCAACGACCGAGTGTAAAGTAAAAATGTGATCAATTGTACTATATCCTGCTCTAAACCCACCTTGTTCCTCAGCTAATTTTCCTTCATCTTCTGCCCATCGTGAAAGTCGCTTATTCAGAATAAATGTGTACACTTTGCTCACGATACTTGTTAATGCCACACCACGGTAATTATCTGGTAGATTAGCATCCCCTTTCTTGTAAATTGGAATAATAATGGATTTACACCAGTCTTTTGGAAAAATGCCCTGTTCAAATATCTTATTGAAAAGCACTACGAGAAATTTAATTACCGTTTCATTGGCATGTTTAAGCATTTCACCAAGTATCATATCAGTACCAGAACTTTTACCGGCTTTAAGTTTATTTATACTAGATACAACTTCTTCCTGAGAAATAGGGTCGTTAAAAAGTGGCTCGTCTGAATTGTCCATTAGTTCTGCTGCTAAGATTTCCTCTTGATCCAGCCCAGGTGTCATCATATTAAATATCCTGTGGAAATGTTCGTACTACTGGTCCATAGAAATATCATTGCGCACTACATTTTTTCTGTTCACAGATCTGATTATTCTCCAGAATACCTTGGGGTCGTTGGTTGACTGTTTTAATTTAATTATCCTTTCATTGTCAAATTCTTTTTTCTTGCAGAATAAAAGTTCTTTATATAGTCTCCTTTCATCCACATACTTATCTCTGTGCTGCTCATTACTCTTTTTTGACCTTTGGAATAGTTTAAGGTAACGTCGGACCGTTCTTTTCTTTTGGGCGCATTGTTTGTCATACCATTCATTTACGTTTTTCTTCTTATTGCCTACAGTTCGAATCATGGAGGCAGCAGCTCCATACAATGTTTTAACAAATATATCTAGAGAAGTGTTGACATCGACTGAAAGAGCTTGAACAGCTTCTTGGATATGGCTGTGGAACACATGTGAATTTAACTCATGTGTGTACTCTAACAAATAATCTTCAGACCACACAATACAATTTTCCTCATTCTCTGCAGTTCTAAATTTGTCTATACAATCAAGACCACATTTCCAAGTAAACTCGACTGGCAAATGCCAAGAATCCACACGGTCTCCAATATGTAAATGACAATTACTTGAAAACAGCCCTTTAGTGATTATAAAATAATCAATAACACTAGTACCATGTGGTGAAACATATGTAAACTGACCATCAAAATCACCAACACATGCACCGTTCACAATAATACAGTCCAACATAAAACACAAATTCAGCAAAGACTCACCAAAGTTATTGATCAACAAATCTTTTGACTGTCGGTTATAAATATCAACATCATTATCATCGACATCATCAGTAGGAGAACAGGTAAGTACTTCATTCCAGTTAGGTTGCTTCCACCCTGTCCTCGCATTTAGATCCCCACAGATCACAAGATATAACTCTTCCTCATTCATAATGTTCAGGATAGCTTCTTCTAGTAAAACAATTCCATCTTTTTGCATTTTGTTACTGTATAAAGGACTGTTCTCCGGAGCAACGTATGTTGCAATAATAAGCACATCCTTATCGACCTTAAAAACACACTTACCTAATTTCACAACCACAGTATTTTCACAATCAATCTTTATATGTGTTATATAGTGTTGGTAGCATCTGCGTACTAAAAACAGTAATCCACCAGAATTTCTTCCTTGTTTTGATAACTTTTTTGCAGGTACATAATATTTCAAAAAGTTAATGAAGATTCCAGAATAGTCAAAAGTGTTATCCACAAAAGTTTCTGTCAAGCAAACGAAATCAAATAGTTCAATGTATTTTATGAAAGAGATATCGGTCAGTTTCGTGTACAAGTTTTCAATATTGAAAGTCAGGAATTTCAAATCACATGGATGGCCAAGCCTGTCCTATTGTTTTTTAACGTTCCTGTCTGAACGACGAGGAAGTGGGTACCTGCCTGGGGTCTTGTTCACAGGCGTGCTGTCCGAGGTGTTTCCTGGCCTTGATTGCGTGCGTTGAAAAAACTCCCGCACGCCCGACTGCCGTGACCCGCTGCAATCACGACTTGCACGTGATGACCTTGGGCTGCCGGCCTGCCGAGATGGCGTTGGCTGTGCCGCACGGTACACTGTCACCTCTGACCTGTTTGTTTACAGTGTCACGCAGGGGGGGGGGGGGGGGGGGGGGGCAGCCGCTGTTGTTGACATGCCAGGCAACGGCAGCTCTCACAAAGAGAGAAGAAGAGAGAGAGAGAGAGAGAGAGAGAGAGAAGAGAAGAGACGGATACGGACATTTTATTCGTAAATAGTCCATTGCCCCCCCCCCCCCCCCTCCATTAGAGAGAGAGAGAGAGAGAGAGAGAGAGGGATACGGATATTTTATTCATAAATGGTCCATTGCCCCCCCCCCCCCCCCCCCCCCCCCCACTAACACACACACACACACACACACACACACACACACACACACACACACACCCCACAGAGAGAGAGATTCATGTTTGTATTATTCGGTGTTGGTGGCTTTTTTGTTTGTTTTTACCCTGCTAAGTTGAGGGAGATAATCTCTAACAGGAGAAACGCATGCATGCAAAGGGCTTACAGGAGTTACATCCCTTGCACCACATATTCGTTCTCTGCCGTGATGCCGTTTCCTTGTTCGTTCTGTGTGCTCTGTGCTGTCATATCTGTTAGGCGATTCGGTGTCGTAAGCAGCATTCTTTTGGAGTTATGGGCGTGTATTTGTTACATCATGGGAGCAGAAGTTACCCTACTTGTTTGTTATTTACTGTTTAATGTTCCCTGCCTCATTTTATATTTTACTTTCATTTTGATCAAATCGAGGTTACCTGTCTTTGTTTCTGTTTGTCCATGTACTTGTCTATATTCAAGATCGAAAAGGCTGTGCCAGTCACGAAGAAATAATCTGTATTCATTTCTCCAGTTATTGTTGCTGTGTAGATGTGTCCGGGGTACAGGGTATATAGACAGAATGAAATATGAAATAGGAGAATGAAATATATACATATAATACATATAAAGGGTTATATTATCAGTATGCTGGTTCACACACATACACTACACGATTGCACTATAAATCCTTCACATTTTGACATTTTTATTCACTGACATAGCGTGTCCAGTTATTAACAGCAGCAAATTATTTTGCAACAGCAAGAGACAGAGAGAGATAGAGAGAAAACGAATATGAATGTTTATTCAGTTTTAAGGCCAAGGCCCCACCCATTCTAAAGAGGCATACGAACAATCAAACAAAAGAAATTAAGGTACATGCAGAAAAAAAGTAAAGAAATTCACGACAACAATGAAAAAAACACACAACTAAATGGGGTATTAAATAGCAGCACGTAATCTTCTCTGAGCTTCATACAGCCAGATTTGAGAAGATGTGTTCTTTAATTATCGACAACAGTAATGCTACAATGAAATGGCATGGTTCGGTAAAATATTTTGGCTGGATAAGTTTAGCTCTTAGATCATGTAGGGCAGGAAAAGAGAGAGAGAGAGAGGGGGGGGGGGGGAGGAGGGAGGGAGGGAGAGAGAGAGAAATTTTATTCGTATATAGGCCATTGGCCCTCATGAGAGAGAGGGGATCAATGAGAGAGAGAGAGAGAGAGAGAGAGAGAGAGAGAGAGAGAGAGAGAGAGAGAGAGAGAGAGAGAAGAGATTTTATTCGTAAACAGGCCATTGGCCTCCATGAGGGAGAGAGAGAGAGAGAGAGAGAGAGAGAGAGAGAGAGAGAGAGAACGAACGAACGAACGAACGAAATTTTATTTCACCAGGGTAATGAGATAAACAATACAAATGCTTTTTTCCACCCAGCCCTGGGCAAAAGGAGAGAGAGAGAGAGAGAGAGAGGGGGGGGGGGGAGACGGATACGGACATTTTATTCATAAATAGGCCATTGGCCCCCCATGAGAGAGAGAGAGAGAGAGAGAGAGAGAGAGAGAGAGAGAGAGAGAGAGAGAGAGACGGATACGGACATTTTATTCATAAATAGGCCATTGGCCCCCATGGAGAGAGAGAGAGAGAGAGAGAGAGAGAGAGAGAGAGACGCTTGACGCTTGACGCTTGACGCGCGCTTTCACGCCGCGACATTTATTGTGGGGCCCTCGGCCCGTCCACAGGAGTACGCAACATACATTACAACATGACAACAACAAAAACATTGATTGAAACGTTGATTGTAAAATATTTTGTTTTCTGTTTAGAATTTCTATTTTTCCTATATCGTCAGTATTACTATTACATATGGGTTTCTCTGGTTTTTAAGGCATAGAAGATGTACATTGCAATATCTCTTATGATTTCAGTATTATCGTTTTGTAGCAGGCTTTCCAGTGTGATTGCGTTTCTATTACTAAAATGTTTGAAAATGTATTTTGTTCGCAATTGCCTGTAATTGGGACACCACATTAAGAAGTGCATTTCTGTTTCTACTGTTGGGCAGAAGGGGCATGTTGTTATAGCTTGATTATCTATATATTTTTTATTGCCATGCAGTTCGTTTATTCCTAATCGTAATCTTGTCAATGCTTTTCTAAACTTCGCGATTGTGATTGCGCGAAAGTATTCTTCAGTTTGGTGAATAGTTTTAAATGTATGGTATGTTGTAAATCGTTCACTATTCGCTATTTTGTTATGCCAGTTCTGTTTGTAACAATCTATGATTCTTTGTTTTAGTGTTATGATAAATCTTTGCTCGTTTTCTACGCCTACGAGAGAGAGAGAGAGAGAGAGAGAGAGAGAGAGAGAGAGAGAGAGAGAGAGAGATGGACATTTTATTCATAAATAGGCCATTGGTCCCCATGAGAGAGAGAGATACGGATACGGATGATTTAATCATTATAGGCCACAGCCCCTTATGATGGGGTGGATTACACATTGACAAAAACGAT
>CM065728.1:4263008-4265508 GCA_033310375.1 Conus canariensis | reverse complement strand
TACGCAAGTTGAAAAGAAAATGCCACGACTGAAATCTAAACGAGCATACCTACAAACAGACGGCAGTGGTTGCATGTAAGTGTAATCGTTGATTTATCACTGTGTGTGTGTGTGTGTGTGTGTGTGTGTGTGTGTGTGTGTGTGTGTGTGTGTGTGTACACGTTAGTCTTCTAATTTATTGTTTTGCATTGTAACAGATGCAGAGAGTGAATTAACGTGTGCTTTTCAAAGATAAGTAGTAGTAGTAGTAGTAGTAGTAGTAGTAGTAGGGACCGGCTTTTTGGCCTTAGGCCTTACGGCCTATTTGCGTCCCCTCATTATTTTTCAATTTTATTTCGGTCTGGTTGCATGCCTATCTTATATATAACATTATATTCAATCCACACTAAAGAAAAGGTCTTTCAATTTAGGGTCTTCATCTAGGAGTTTTTTTTTTTTAAGCTGTTGATGTCAGGTGCATATTTGGTGTTAGTAGGCAGTGCATTCCAATAATTAGCCATTCTGAAAGCAAAACAAGACTTTCTTTGTTAGTATGGCAATGTCTGATAAAAATCTTGCCTTCATTATTTCTCGTGCAACCCACTTCTGAGAATTTGAAAAGCGCATGCACATTAACATCATCATAATTATAGAATATTTTTAAAAATTGGATTAGGTCTCCTCTGATCCTCCTTCCTTTCAGTAAGTGTAATTGGAGATAATGTCATCTTTCTTTATAGTTTAAATTACTGACTATCTAAGAGATCGGTCCCAGGCTGTTGTTCTAAAAGGGAGTAAATCGTCCTACCTTCCAATATCAGCAGGTGTTCCGCAAGGTTCTGTTCTTGGACCACTTCTATTCCTTGTCTACATAAATGATATTGCACATGATATTGAATCGATTATCAAATTATTTGCAGATGATACTAGCATATATCTGGCGTTAGATAACGCCCAACTCAGGACAGAAATTTTAAACTCAGATCTTGACAAGATAAGAAAGTGGGCTTCTGCTTGGAAAGTAGAATTCAACCAATCCAAAACTAAATTATTAACCATTTCCAATCACACAGTACCCCAAACACAGCCCTTGAAATTTAGTGATGTGATATTACAGGAATCAGACCCCCATAAGCATCTAGGTGTAATGATACAAAGCAGCTGTAAATGGGACCTCCATATTAAATCTATTTTATCCAAGTGCCGTGTCCTTATTGCATGTCTTCGGACATACAAATACAGATTGAGTCGTAAATCTCTTCTTACTTTGCATAAATCATTTATTCTACCTCATTTTGACTTCTCAGATGTTATTTGGGACAACTGTACGAATAAACAAAGCCAAGATCTTGAAAACCTCAATTTGGACGCTATTAGGACAATCACTGGATCAGTTCGTGGTACTAATCATCAAAAACTATGCAATGAATCAGGACTAACGTCCCTTAAAGAAAGACGTCGTCGTCATAAACTCATATTGTATTTCAAAATTGTTAATGGCACTGTGCCATTGTATTTAGTTGAACGTCTTCCTCCTCTGGTTGCTTCAATCAATCCTTATCACAGACGAAATCCCCAGGAAAGACAAGTACCAAGGTGCAGACTGGAACTGTATAAATTATCATTCTTTCCTTCCACTGCTGTTCTTTGGAACAGTCTTCCTGATAACATTAAGCAGTCTGATTCTCTTCGTTTTGTTAAGCGTTACCATAGTAATACAGATACAGTTGTTCCTTATTATTATTTGCAAGACAGACAATCAGAAATAATAATTTGCAAACTGAGACTGGAAATGAGTGACTTGAACAGTGACTTATTTAAACGACACCTGTCAAACAGTGCAGCTTGTAACTGTGGTTATCCTGTTGAAGACGCCAATCACTTTTTGTTGCACTGCCCACTCTTCCAGTTAGCTCGAACTCAGACAATAGCGTTACTGCCTAATGACATAAAAGCAGATGCTAAAATTTTGTTATGTGGTGACCAAGACAAAACCTGCACTGAAAACTCTGCAATATTAATTACAATTGGTGATTTTATTTGCATGTCTAACAGATTTATCCGCTAATAAATTTCCTTCATCTTATTAATGATGTGACTTTTTTCACCATATGTTCAGCATTCTTTCTCCTTCATCTGCTACACTAGTGTATAGTCTGCTTCCAATGAGCTTACCTACTGTAGTGACTTAAAATCTCAAATATATTACAATCTTAAAAGAGGTCTTTGGCCTACAGCCTGCCCTGGCACAGATAGTTTGTTCTAATTGAATGTTTTGCCTCGGTGTTGGATTTTCCTTTTCCTTGCTTTGCTCTTCCCTCCCTAAAAACTTGTTTCAGGTTATTATTTGTTTTCAGATTATTTCTTGAATGCAAACGTTCATGTTCAATTTTTTGCAGCCAATCCATTGTTTTTATATTCAGTGGGCACCGTGTATAAGCATTTTGCTTGTTGTACTCGTCTTATATGTTGTTGCTGCTTTTGTGTGTACTTCCTGAATAAACTCGTTTAAACCAAATTA
>CM065728.1:4255508-4258008 GCA_033310375.1 Conus canariensis | reverse complement strand
CGAAAAAGTGTCGTCTGCCTTCCCAAGCGGCCTCCCCTCCCAGTTTTCCCTCAAGCTGTGTGTTCAGACCAAGCGGGGCCTTTCGATGGTGAGTGACGTGTGTTTTGATCGAGAGTGCTTTGATCGGGGAAGGTGTGTGAGTGTGAATGACAGATCGTTGTGTTTTTTTTTTTTACCGACCACTTCTTTCATTGTGTACGGAGACCAAATTGCCTCTTTACTTTTCGCACCTGCCTCGCGTTCACCGAGTGGATGAATGATACCGCGCCGCAATGAAAGTTCGGCCATTTGTTGGTGTGGGACGGAGCGGTCCGGTCAGTGGCTGGCTGGAGATGGGTCAGAGCGATTTGTCACTGTCCGACGTGTTTGTATGCACGGGCTGTGCCGACAGCTGGTGACATGATAAGCCGGGAGCCGTCTGCTTTTCTATGATTGAGAAGGGCTGTCTTTGAAGTCAGTTCGATGAGATGTTTTCCGTTGTTCTTGCTGTGATTTTGGCTTTTCTGGCTCGTTCTGTGATTGTGTGTGTGTGTGTGTGTGTGTGTGTGTGTGTGTGTGTGTGTGTGTGTGTAAAACACATGCACACGAGCACACACACACACACACACACACACACACACACACACACACACACACACATACACACTAAATACACACACCCACACCGAATACACACACACAACACACACACAACACATGCGCGCGCGCGCAACACACACACACACCACACACACACACACAACACACACACACACACACAACACACACACACCACACACACCCACCACACACACACAACACACACACACACACACACACACTGAATACACAACACACCGAACACACACCACACCACACACACACACACACACACACACACAACACACAACACTGAATCACACACCCACACGAATATACACACCACACCGAACACACTACACAGCAAGCGCGCGCACGCCACACACACACACACACACACACCACACACACACACACACACCACCCACACCGCACACGAGATTATGTATTTTTTTGTATTGGTTAACGTTTCGCTCTCTGCAAATGTTCTCCTTGTGCACTGCTGTTATTAGTTCATTACACTGTTTTTCTGTTGCCCTCAGCAGTTCTCTGTGATAGTGGCAGAGTGTTGACCGCTGCTCGGCACTTTGATGCTAAACTTCAAAATTACTATTTCGTCTACTTGAACCATCAGATTTGAAACTGATTAATTGAGAACCGAATGCCGTGAACAACACAAACACGAATCCATTCCAATGGTGTGTAACTAAAAGTCAGTTGTGTTTTGTTTCGATTCAGTTTGATGAAATCATAGGCGAAATGAAAACGTTACCTTGATTGAGGAAATAAAGACGTCCTGGGTTTGGTGTTATAACACAAAGAAAGTAAACAAACACACACACACACACACACACACACACACACACACACACACACACACACACACACACACATTTAATGACTTAGCAAAACGTCGGACAGAAGAAAAAGGAGGGGAAGGATAGGGGTTGGGGCAACTGCAAGAGACAGGCAATGAGAATGAAAAGTCAGGGTAATACATTATGAATGTAGTATCTCTCCCCCAGCAGTGTGTATATGCGCACCATCCATATTACCTGGCCCGAGGCCTTTGGTCCACTGGATCGGAGTCGTCAGGGAGTTACAACTGATCGGATCAGTTCAGTCAGTAGGTGAAATTAACGTCCTAGTGGCCTGAAGCCCATGAAGGACAAGGTTTCACTGGGTTTGTTTTCTCCTGGCATCAAGTAGAGGTATACCACATTCTACAGTTGTGTGGTATTCTCACCTCCAAGGGTTCAAAAACGGAATCCAGCTGCACCCCATAGCAGCCAGCGAAGGATAGAAAAGCAAAATGAAAAGAAAGTGTGGCAAAAGAAATAAGTTGTTGAAAACCTACAGTATACAATGTAGGGGACAATCTTTGAGCCTATGTTTGAGGATCCAGTTAGGAATGCAAGGGAGATCAAGAGTGTCAACAGTCAGAGCGGACAGCTCAAGCCTTGTCAGTCACGTAAACGGCTGACGGCGGCGTAAACTTGTGCAGAACAGCCTTCACTTGAATCTCCTAGGAGGTGCAGTCTCCCACTGATTGACCCAACAACACACACACACACACACACACACACACACACACACACACACACACACACACACTGAACACACACACTAACACACACACACACACACACACACACACACACACACACACACACACACACACACATACTGAGTCATGTTGTATTGATGAATTGTTGCCTTGCTGTTTTCTTCAGTGCTGCGTCATTTTGAACTTGCCTTGAAATGACCGACATCATATTTGTGGTCAGATATGTGTTAGAAGTGTGTGTGTGTGTGTGGGGGGGGGGGGGGGGGGGAGGGGGGGGGGCATGATTGATAACTGACGATAATTACGACGACGATGATGATGATGATGTGTGTATATACGTGCGTGCTCAAGTTG
>CM065728.1:4248008-4250508 GCA_033310375.1 Conus canariensis | reverse complement strand
CCCCTCTCTCTCTCTCTCTCCCTTCGCTTTCTCCCTCTCTCTTCCCCCCCTCTCCCCCCCCATCTCTCTCTCCCCCCCCCTCACTCTCTCTCAGTCTCTCTCTCTCTCTCTCCCAAGCCCCTTTCTCTCCCTCTCTTTCTCTCCTTCTCTCTCCCTCCCTCTTTCTCTCCCTCTCTCTCGTTCTGTCTCCCTCTCTTCCTCTCTCTCTCTCCTCCCCCACTCTCTCTCTCGCTCTCTCTCCCTCTCTCTTCCCCCCACTCTCTCCCCCCCATCTCTCTCTACCCCCCCTCACTCTCTCTCAGTCTCTTTCTCTCTCTCTCCCAAGCGCCGTCGGCTAGCTGGCTGGTGGTGGAGGGGGAGGGGGGCAGAGGGGGGAGATGAAGGCGGCAAGGTTGAAGTCGATTCGTCACAGGGGAGAAACACCTGTCTCTCGGGGGTCGTGTGTTGGGCGTGTGGTGGTGGAATGGTGGAGTGGTGGTGGTGGTTGGTAGTGGTCTGTGGTCCGTTTTGATCCGTTCCCCGGCCGTTTGAAATTCAAACGGTCCTCCAGCCGGTGTCCGACCATTGGAATCAATGGGCGAGTTTTGGCCTCATGATGGGAACACAAAGGGGACAAAAAGGAAAAGCAAAAAGAAGAAGAAAAGGGAAAAGAAAACGAAAGAGGGAGAAAAGTTTGTTCCGCTCTGTCCGGTACATGGGGAAGAGCTATTCAGTTTTTTTTTTTTTTTTTGTATTATTAGACAGAACGGTGCTGTCACGCAGCCCTAGAGTGTGTTGCGCGCGCGCCTGCAGGTACAGGCACGCACACGCACGTGCACGCGCGCGCGCGCATACACACACACACACACACACACACAACACACACACACACACACACACACACACCGTTGTCACCGCTTTGTTACTTTATTGTAATAGAATTATACAAAATCTTGTTGATCGTCTGTGCTAGCAGGTTAGGCTGCGCACAAACACACATACACACATACACGCGCGCGCGCGCTCACACACACACACACACACACACCACACACCCGACACACACACACACCCGCGCACGCACCGCGACGCACCACACACACACAGACACACACACACACACACACACACACACACACACACACACACACACATTACACACACATTTATGTGTGCGCGGGCGGGTGCTATTCTCTCTCTCTCATCTCTTTTTGTCTGCATCCTCCACCGCTCCCTATCACACACGGTCACACACACACACACACACACACACACACACGCGCGCGCGCGCGCGCGCGCACGCAGAGAGAGAGAGCGTTGACAGTCACAGACATTGAATGCAGGTCAATGACACATACACACTCAGAGAAATGGGAGGAGGTTCCCTCCGATTTCTGTGCATACACCGTACATGTCCTCACACACACACACACACACACACACACACACACACACACACACACACACACACACCGCGGGCAGTAGCTTCTCCATGCGTGGGGGGAAAAACTATTTGGACATGTCTGTGATATAGTTTGTTTTGCAGAGGACTGTACATTGAACAGTCAGCAAATCACTGTTATGATGATGCAACAACAAACTTATTAGGCGTTTATGATTGCTGTGATATGATCGAGGACAACGAGAACACATGAACAATCCATCAGACTCACAACCATGTCCCTCTGCGTCTGTCAGGTTTCTCGAGGGAGGTTTTTCTGACTCTGGGTAGATCTGTGCAGTTTCTCGGGTGTTTCAGACTCAAAGTCAGTAAAAGAAAGATGGCTTAAAAAGTCATTTGTGCAAATATCAGTGTATTTATTGATCTATTTATCCTGCAATGGCGCCTGGAGCCTCACGAGGGACAGGCGTCACTTTTTTCTTAAATTAATTGAATTATTATTATTCGGTATTATTGTTATGTATCTTTGGTGTAGCTATGATGATATAGTGCCTCCGTAGCCTTGCGGCATGTAGTCATGATAGTAGTCAACCCAGCTGACTCGGGCTGCAAGCTGATTGAAAACGGCATATACACTAATCGACATTCCAAGACTTTAGGATCAGAGCCAAACCAAGTCCTGCTACTAAAGACTGACCAAGTATATCACCAGTCACGTTTGAATTTGGTGACCTATATCCTAGGGACTAATTATGACAGTGAAAAAGGAAGTGTTTCGATGTTCAAACACGCTGCCGAAGGTAAATCATTTGAACCGAACGCTCAAGAACGCACTGTGTAAGCTCAAGAATGCACTATGTAAGATACCGTTCCTGACACACAACTACGACAAGTAGAAGATGGTGGTGTGTAGAGAGGTGGTGTTTGACTGTACAAGTGTGCTCCTTCCTTTCTTGCACTCTGACCGGTTGAAAGAGAGGAGGCTCGAAGTGCCCGCCTTCTGTGGTGCCGCGATCTGAACAAGCACATCTTCAGCCCATCATCGAGAGCATCAAGAGGCAGCGGAGGTCCTCAGCAGTCCAGCTCCCCCCTCCCACTCCTCCCGAACTCCGATGCTCG
>CM065728.1:4235508-4243008 GCA_033310375.1 Conus canariensis | reverse complement strand
ATATATATATAATATACATATACAAGAGAGAGATATCTTTTTTCAGCATGTTTGAAATAAACTGGTATATTAATCTCAGTTTTTTAAAACATGGAATGTATTTTGACGACGTGGCAGTCCTAATACGGACGGTCATCAGCTGGGCTTTGTATTTTGTACATTGAAAAAAAAAAGCAGTTTGATATTTGCTCTGTACTACCCCAAATATCCTTAACACTATTGTATTTAAAAGAAAAGTCTACTAAAACTGTTTTCAAATGTATTCATAACATGCGCCCCCCCCCCCCCCCCCCCCACGTCCCCCATCGTCTCTGTTTCTCTATCTCTTAATTTTTGTTTTCTTCTGAGAGACTACCTCCCTCCCTCCATCTCTTTCTCTCCCTCTCTTCAATTTTTAATTTGTCCTGAGTGACCTCTCTCTCTCTCTCTCTCTCTCTCTCTCTCTCTCTCTTCTCTCCTCCTCTCCTCTCTCTCAATTTTAGTTTCGTTCTGGGAGGCTGGCGTGTCAGTGGTAGTAGGCCTGCATGAGACTGCAAGAATGGGATTTACCGTTGCTGCTGCAGAATTTGAAACTTTTCGCGCGCCAGACATTGAATTTGGGATCATCACCTGAAATGCGTCTTATCCTTTGATGTCAAGCCTTCAGCTTTTAGTGGAGAAATCGCCGACATCAAAGAAGTTTCCTAAGCAAGTACTTTTTTTTTTTTTTTTTTCCCTTTTTTCAGGAAACCTCATATTTGACGACCAATACTCCAAAGGCTAATCTCAGGTCAATAGATGATAACTTTGATGCGTAATATGTAATAATCTGTAGCGAATGGGTGTCCAGAACATTAATGGTGTAACACAGAAAAATGTGTGATGTAAACTAAAACCAGAGGGAACGGCAAGAGTTGTCTGTCGTTACGAGCGAACGCGTCACGTGAAGGTCAACCGGAAGTACCAAGAGGTCTTCCGAAAATGGCCCTTATTCCAAATTTGTTGTCCAGCACTTACAACGCAGCTTGGCGGCAGCTGTCATCGTTGTATAGGAACACGATTGAAAAGAACGTTGAGAGGCTTCGCAAGTTCAATACAAAATGTGTTGACAAAGCGGTGTCATTTTATTTGCTTTTTTTTTAATGTAGCCCTCTTCACTGCCCCCATTACTCATTTTCCGTTGTCAAAACCCCCCCCCCCCCCCCCCCCCCCCCCCCCGTCCCCTTCCTACTAACTGACTGAAACCAATTTATTGTAAGATTAACCTTTCGCTGTGCTGACATTTAAGAAAACGTTACAAAAGGATGTCGCTTTTCTTTTTTTTCTTTTTTTTTCTAAAGAACTCTCGCCCCCCCCCTCTCTCTCTCTCTCTCTCTCTCTCTCTCTCTCTCTCTCACTCCCTCCCTCACACACACACACACACACACACACACACACACACGAAAAACCTAAAGTTGCAAAAATCAGAAAAAGACACAATCCCCCTTCTTTCTGTTTTATCGCATCATAGTATGCACCCTACCAACCTCTAACTCCCTCCCCCCCCCCCCTTTCTCTCTCTCTCTTTTCTCTCTCTCTTCCTCTCTCTCTCTCTCTCTCTCTTCCAACAGCATCTTGTCCTCCCTTGGGTGCTGTGCTTCTTTCACCTCCGTTTCTAAGGACTACACTTCAACATAACACAGCCTTTTACACGTATCAAGGACGTACATACTCGGAATATTTCAACACGAACGCGCAACGCTCTCTCTCTCTCTCTCTCTCTCTCTCTCTCTCTCTCTCTCATGCACACACTCGCGCGCGCGCGCGCGCGCGACACACACACACACACACACACACACACACACACACACAACACACACACACACACACACACACTATGAGCCTACATACGCTAGTATGGATAAACATCAATTCTAAACGGCTACATTTATCAGTATGCAATACACGGAAGAACAGCTATCACTTGAATATGGAACAAGCTGACATATTACTCTTGAGAGTAGAACGGATTGTGGGTGCATGTGAAAGGAGGAGGATTTGGCGGGGGGAGGGGAGGGGGGAGTGGGAAATGAGGATAAGCCGTGCTCTACGTGCGTGTTGGACATTGTTCCACACTGATATGATATAGCTAGAGCATAATATGTAACGTTTAAACAAACTCTTTCAGTCACGTAACTGGGAAAGAACACATTAGACATTGTCAGCAAAAGATTTTAAGACTTGATCTCATCATGAAGAGCTAAAATGAGTTCTTGCCGTAGTACAGTCAAATATACAAAACAATAAAAACAAAAAAGCAGAAAGAGGAATATCAACAATCTGACCACATGTATACACAATCATGCAGGTGCTACTTTAAAATATGTGCCTAGCCATCAATTAACCATTAGTGTATGTGTATTGTTAGGTTACGGTTTAGGACAGGCCCTGTTGCTTGTTGGATTAGTCATATCCCGTCTGTGCTTCCGAGCTGAATCTTCGAGGTATTGTTTCTGTCTCATATTTCAAGACCGAACTTGTGAGAATTTGATATGTTCAGATGAAGAGAGAGGGACTTCACAATTTACATGTGATATGTGTTTCTTGCAGCTTCCTTTGCCTAAATATCAGCTAAGTCATTGATTGCCACGTAAACTGGAGTGCCCTTGAACCCGTAACAAAGTTATGTCGGTACCCCGCATTATTAACTGGTGGATTAGAACTGTATGTCACATACCATGTCTGAACGACTAGACTTTGATTGACAATGTAGAGCCGTAAGAGGTGATTTTGAACCATGTAATGTAAGTATTGTTCTATATAAAACAGGCATGTCAAGAATTTGTTGCTTTCAACATGGCAAATGATTTGTAAATTTAACGAGACTTACCTGTAAGTTGAGGCAAAATTTAGAAAGAGAGGGAGTTAGTTACCGCCAAGGACATTGACAAACGAAGTACAGGACAAGACACAATGCATTTCGACCTCTTGGGTCTTCTTCAGGCAAAAAACCAGATCACATTTAACATTTAGGACAGTAAAAACAAAGAACGAAGATAACTGTCCGTTCTTTGTTTGTATTGTCCTAAATGTTAAATGTGATCTGGGTTGTTCTTTTTTTTTTTTTTTTTTTTTTTTTGCCTGAAGAAGACCCAAGAGGTCGAAATGCATTGCGTCTTGTCCTGTGCTTTGTTTGTCAATGTCCTTGGCGGTAACTAACCCCCTCTTTTCTAAATTTTGCGTCATTCTCCGCTCTCAGTCACTCCATTTTGAAACCGTAAGTTGAGATTAAATTGGAATTATCTAGAGTCTAGTGATGGGAATGAGCAATTACGTGAGATGTGATGCGCGCGCATCTAGCCAGTATTTAGACACGAATGACCTCTAAAATAAATTCAACAGACAATACCTGGGACGGTAAGCGAGAATCATCCAGAGCCGAGATGGGTGGGCACGTAATTGCTCGTTCCCATCACTAGACTCTAGATAATTCCAGTTTAACCTCAACTTACAGGTAAGTCTCGTTAAATTTACTAATTATCAATCGTCTAGCGATCGGTCATTCACAATGAAGTGAGACTTCAGAGTTAGAGGTCATGAGTACTGAATCAATCATAAAAGCAATATAAACAAGTCGATGGATTTTGTTTGTCTACATTTAATTACACAAGAACTGTAAAGTTTCTGGTAATCCAAAAACAATTTGTAATTTGGCATGCAATCACTTTCAATCAGTCACTGGGTCAAACTGTACCATGAAACATCAGTCAGTCACTGGGTCAAAACTGGACCCTGCAGCATTCCTACTTCTTATTTACAAAACTGTCTAGAGCTGATTGTCCCAAAGATTTCTGAAGCACAGGTTTGCAGTAGAACTTGGTAAAAGTGGTCTGTCTAGACCACCAAGCTGCTCTCATTATGCAGTCAATAGGCACATCTCTGCTGAATGCTGCTGAAGTGCTAGCTGCTCTGGTGCTGTGAGTTGAAAAACGGCTGATATCCACCCCGGCTAACCTCAAAACAGTTTTAATCCACCTGGATGTAGTGTTCTCTTGAGACTTCACTGTGGGGTTTGACAAATGAAATGAAGAGTTGTTTCCCTTTCCTCAGAGTCTTTGTCACTCTTAAATACTAAGGTGGGTAACAATACACAAGTTTTTATTTGCAAAAGACTCTAGTTCTAACGGCTGCACATGTGACCCTGGTTTAGTTTGCTTCAGCACAGCACTAAACACTAAGACACACGTGTCATCTTTAAATCTGACATTATCACATTTTAATGTGTGGATTGTTTGACCCCTCTGACCAGACAGCAGGGCTAACAACATAACCAGTTCAAGGGTCAACTGCTTAAGAGTCATCTTTCCTACGTCTGGCCAACCAGCTAAGTATTGTAGTACACTATCCACATCCATGTATCGTGATATTTGGGAATGGAGGGTCTTTCTTCAAACACCCCTTTCACCAAACGACACACTAATGGGTGACTGCGTGTGCAAATAAGCTGAAACTGCACTCCGGCTAAATTTACTGTACCGTGACTAGCCCCAGAATCATACATATCTGCCAGAAAATTGATTACATGACATAAGTTGGTGCTTTTATTCCCTTGCTATCTACAAAAGTTTTCCACCTTCTTATGTAAGAGTCATACGCTTTCTGGGTAGAGTTTCTCCAAGAGCTCATAACCAAATCAGCGGCCCTACTGCTTAGACCAGAACTAGTTAAAGAACACGTGAGATCCTGCAAACTAGCAGGTGAAGCCTCTTCTGCTGAATCAGGCGATGGACTGCATCTGGGTGGCTGGGAGATGCAACATGTTCTTTCTGCAGGTCAGACGCACTGGCCCTGCTGTCAACAGTTGTAACAGTACTGGATACCACGGCTGAGTTGGCCAGTCTGGGACCACCAACACACCCGAACTCTGATCTCTCTGCACCTTCTGGAGGAATCGGGTGACAACGCTGAAAGGAGGAAAAGCATAGAAATTCATGTCTCTCCAAGTTACACTGAAAGCATCAATAGCTTCTGCATCTGGATCTGGCTTGAAAGAGATGAATCTTTTCATTTGCGCATTCATCCTAGAAGCAAACAAATCTATGTCAGGTGCTGCATTCAGCTGTCTAAGAGCAGCTTAAAAAAGATCGATGTTCAACTTCCATTCAGTGTCCAGATTTACCTTCCTGGATTCTGCATCAGCCATCACATTTTCCACTCCTGGTATGTGGGCTGCACTGACAAAGATATTATGTTCAGTGCACCAAGACCAGATCTGAAACGTTAAATCGTTACAGGAATCAGAGTGAGATGTACCCATGTGGTTTAAGCATGCAATGGCTGTGGTATTGTCCAGCATGAGCCTTACATGTTTCTCTTGAAGCTGCATCTGAAAAGATTACAAGGCAAAAAATGCAGCTTTTAATTCCAAGTAATTTATATGAAACTTCCTTTCTGCTGGTGACCACACTCCTCCTGAAGAGACTTCTGCACACACGCAGCCCCAGCCATGAAGGCTTGCATCAGAGTAGATCACAATGTCTGGATCTCTGCAACAGACATCATTGAAAGAATCAGGAATATTGTCAATCCACCATGTCAACTCCTTTTTTCCAGCTTTAGGTATCTCCATCACCTGGTCAAAATGTCCTTTGTTTTTCTTCAGAGCTCTACACTTATCTTTTTCCAACTGCCTGTAATGCAGGGGCCCAAATTTAACAGCGGGAAAGCTGGCCACCATTAACCCAATGACTTTTGCCAAATCTCTTATGGATATCTCAGTTGCCTTCAGCAGGTTCTTGCAGCTTAGAAGCATTTTCTCTTTCCTTTCTGAGGTCAAAGTGACCGCCATTGAGACTGAGTCAATGATCACTCCTAAATACTGAATTACAGTAGTCGGTTGAAAAACTGACTTTGTGGGATGTACAATGAATCCTAGCTTATGTCATGTGTCCAGTGTGTCCATAACATTTTCCTGGCACTGTCTCTTTGAAATGCCCATAAGCAAGGAATCATCCAAGAAAGCTGTTGAGATATGTTCTTCCAATCTCAAGGTAGCAAAAACTGGCTTCATTATTTTTGTGAACAAACGTGGTGCCAATGCCCATCCATTTGGGAGCCCATTGTATTCGAAAATTTTTCCTTTCCATTCAAATCTCAGCAGCTTTCTGTGTTCCTTGCAAATGGGTACAGAGTAGTAAGCATCTTTCAAGTCCAATGATGCCATATAGCAGTTTTTGCTAACCAAAGCCAAAGCCGTAGCCAAAGTGTCCATCTTAAAATGGTGATATGTTATTTCTTCATTTAGACTTTTTAGGTTTAGGATCATTCTCTGTGATCCATCTTTTTTCTGCCGAGTGAAGATGGGTGACAACACTTCTCCATGAGTGTGCTCACACTCTGTTATAACTTTTTTCCAAATCAATTTGTCAATTTCTTCATCAATAACAGCTGTTTCTCCCAGCATTCATTCTGAATGAATATGAGGGTGGACATGACAAAGTAGCTAAATCTTCCAGATTACAGTCAGTCTCAATTTCAGCACCAGTCACTGATTTTAGAATGTTGGGGTCTGATGTCAGCGTAACCCAATTTTCTGTATATTTAGCCAGTCTTCCTGCTTCAAACTCTTCTGCTTCCAGTGTCAGCAACTGAACAATGCTATCTAACTGCATCAAAATCACTTACCTCAGTTACTGAGACTGAGAGAAGCTGTTCCTCTGGTTGCTCCCTTTGGGAAAGCTGTTGTAGCGATGCCCTTGTGTCTGTGGTTTTGGGTACTGATAGCCCCCACGTCTGGCAGGGAAATGCTTGTTCGAGACAGCCCCTAAAAAAGACCCTTTCCTGTTGCCCCCATTCCGTCATACTGGAAGCGACTAACATTCGGGTTGTTTCCCTTTTTCCCAGCAGACAAGGCCTTGTAGCCTATCTTCTCCATTTCATTTATATCTTTGAGGGTGGATGCAAGATTGTCGCCAAACAAATGTTCCGTAACGTCAATCGTTTCGTCGCACAAGCGTGGATTGACCGGTGGACACATCGCTCGACGACGGAACATAGCTCATGTGTGGCGTGTCCTAGGAACGCAATTGCATCTGTGCAGTTCCGTATTACTTCTGCATTTTGTCGCGAAGCCTCGTTCTGGTCTGCCACGCGAGCAATCGCAGTTTCGCAGTTGTTGTCTTGATAATGGCGCGCTGGGCGTGTGCGATCTTCAGATCCGATTTTTGTTGATCTGTTGAAAGTTTGGACCATACCTCCTTGTTTACCAATGGCACTACTAATTTTTCACAATTTTCCGGTCGATAGTGCGCCTCAAATTTGTCCTTCTGGACCTTTTCGCTCAGCTTTCGGCTAAAACGCGCATTGACTGTTGTTGCCAAGCCATCACTGACCTTTGAACCTAGCATTTCTTTTCCATTGAGCTCTTGTTCGATTTCATCGAACAACTGAGCGTTGTCTTTCTTAGATGTGCTAGAGGTAGAAGTACACGCATTTCCCTCAATCAGTGCCTTTTCACACTGCTGTAAATCTAACTCTTCTTGA
>CM065728.1:4218008-4230508 GCA_033310375.1 Conus canariensis | reverse complement strand
TGTGGTTAGATGTGTTCACGTAAGTCACAACACACTGTGGTTAGATGTGTTCGGGTAGTCACAACACACTGTGGTTAGATGTGTTCCGGGTTAAATCACAACACATGTGGTTAGATTGTTCGGTGAGTCACAACACACTGTGTTAGATGTGTTCACGTAAGTCACAACACACTGTGGTTAGATGTGTTCAAGTAAGTCACACACACTGTGTGGTGATAGATATGTTCACGTAAGTCACGACACATTGTGGTTAGATGTGTTCACGTAAGTCACAGCACACTGTGGTTAGATGTGTTCAAGTAAGTCACAACACACTGTGGTTAGATGTGTTCAGTTAGTCACAACACACTGGTGGTTAGATGTGTTCACGTAAGTCACACACATGTGGTTAGATGTGTTCAAGTAAGTCACGACACATTGTGGTTAGATGTGTTCACGTACGTCACGACACACTGTGGTTAGATGTGTTCAAGTAAGTCACGACACATTGTGGTTGGATGTGTTCGGGTGAGTCACAGTACACTGTGGTTAGAGGTGATTAGATGTGTTCAGTAAGTCACAACACACTGTGGTTACATGGTTCAAGTAAGTCACAACACACTGTGGTTACATGTGTTCAAGCAAGTCACAACACATCTCCATCCATGACATGACTTGAACACATCTGATGTTGACGTAACTCTTAGGCCGTTTTGACAGTAACCCTCAGACCTTCTTGACAGTAACCCTCAGACCTTGTTGACAGTAACAACGTGTGTGCAATACATGTCCAAAAGATTAGCGGTCACTGTCGGTACGCTATGAACAGACGACAATCATCAAGACAAGAGGGACGCTGAGCGCCTTCCATGCGTGAGGGGCCGTTTTCGCCATTAACTCGTTAGGCTTGTCAGGGTTGACAGTAAACAAGTTGGGTATTTTTTGCTCCCATAAGAAAACCTAACACAGAGTAACTTTTTATTCAAGACTGGCACAGCCTTTTAAACTTGAATAAAGTCAGACAAATACATAGACGAACAATCTAATAGTGGGGGAAAAAACAAGCGCAGGCCAACAACTGAACTATCTTCATAGTAATGACTTGGCAAAGATTTGGACTTAAGGGGCGGGGGGGGGGGGATTTGAAGATGGAGAAACTGGGAACATGAAATTAAGAAGATATGTTACAGATATGAAAACTTTCACTAGCTGCATAAGGGAACCATCGCAATCCCTTTTGAAGGCAGATATATTTGTATTGCCTGCTCCGAGGCCTTTCGTCCGCTGGGTCGGACTCATCAGGGAGACACGGCTGGTTGTGTCTGCGCTCCTGGCGTCAAATAGAGACACATCACAGTCCATAATACTGTGGTGTTCTCACCACCAAGGGTGCAAAAAAGAATCCAATAGCACCCCCAAAGCAGCCAGCGAAGAGTAGTAAATGAAACCAAACGAAAGTGTGGGGAGGAAAAAAGTTGCTGAAAAACTAAAGACATTATGCAAATAGTATAAAATGTAGGGGACAATCTTTGAGCCTACGCTTGAGGATCCACCCAAAGATGCAAGGGAGATCAAAAGACAAACACACAGACGGACAGAAACAAATACAAATAACCTCAATTTAATCAAAACAAAATCGGAAATGAAATGAAATGAGGCAGGGAACAGTAAACGATAAACAGTAAACAAGTTGGGTATTTTTTGCTCCCATAAGAAAACCTAACACAGAGTAACTTTTTATTCAAGACAGGCACAGCCTTTTAAACTTGAATAAAGTCAGACAAATACATAGACGAACAATCTAATAGTGGGGGAAAAAACAAGCGCAGGCCAACAACTGAACTATCTTCATAGTAATGACTTGGCAAAGATTTGGACTTAAGGGGCGGGGGGGGGGGGGGGGGGGGGGGGGGGGGGGGGGGGGGGGATATTGTAGATGGAGAAACTGGGAACATGAAATTGAGAAAATATGTTACAGATATGAAAACTCTTCACTAGCTGCATAAGGGAACCATCGCAATCCCTTTTGAAGGCAGATATATTTGATCTCCCTTGCATCTTTGGGTGGATCCTCAAGCGTAGGCTCAAAGATTGTCCCCTACATTTTATACTATTTGCATAATGTCTTTAGTTTTTCAGCAACTTTTTTCCTCCCCACACTTTCGTTTGGTTTCATTTACTACTCTTCGCTGGCTGCTTTGGGGGTGCTATTGGATTCTTTTTTGCACCCTTGGTGGTGAGAACACCACAGTATTATGGACTGTGATGTGTCTCAATTTGACGCCAGGAGCGCAGACACAACCAGCCGTGTCTCCCTGATGAGTCCGACCCAGCGGACGAAAGGCCTCGGAGCAGGCAATACAAATATATCTGCCTTCAAAAGGGATTGCGATGGTTCCCTTATGCAGCTAGTGAAGAGTTTTCATATCTGTAACATATTTTCTTAATTTCATGTTCCCAGTTTCTCCATCTTCAAATCCCCCCCCCCCCCCCCCCCCCCGCCCCCTTAAGTCCAAATCTTTGCCAAGTCATTACTATGAAGATAGTTCAGTTGTTGGCCTGCGCTTGTTTTTTCCCCCACTATTAGATTGTTCGTCTATGTATTTGTCTGACTTTATTCAAGTTTAAAAGGCTGTGCCAGTCTTGAATAAAAAGTTACTCTGTGTTAGGTTTTCTTATGGGAGCAAAAAATACCCAACTTGTTTACTGTTTATCGTTTACTGTTCCCTGCCTCATTTCATTTCATTTCCGATTTTGTTTTGATTAAATTGAGGTTATTTGTATTTGTTTCTGTCCGTCTGTGTGTTTGCCTTTTGATCTCCCTTGCATCTTTGGGTGGATCCTCAAGCGTAGGCTCAAAGATTGTCCCCTACATTTTATACTATTTGCATAATGTCTTTAGTTTTTCAGCAACTTTTTTCCTCCCCACACTTTCGTTTGGTTTCATTTACTACTCTTCGCTGGCTGCTTTGGGGGTGCTATTGGATTCTTTTTTGCACCCTTGGTGGTGAGAACACCACAGTATTATGGACTGTGATGTGTCTCAATTTGACGCCAGGAGCGCAGACACAACCAGCCGTGTCTCCCTGATGAGTCCGACCCAGCGGACGAAAGGCCTCGGAGCAGGCAATACAAATATATCTGCCTTCAAAAGGGATTGCGATGGTTCCCTTATGCAGCTAGTGAAGAGTTTTCATATCTGTAACATATTTTCTTAATTTCATGTTCCCAGTTTTCTCCATCTTCAAATCCCCCCCCCCCCCCCCCCCCCCCCGCCCCTTAAGTCCAAATCTTTGCCAAGTCATTACTATGAAGATAGTTCAGTTGTTGGCCTGCGCTTGTTTTTTCCCCCACTATTAGATTGTTCGTCTATGTATTTGTCTGACTTTATTCAAGTTTAAAAGGCTGTGCCAGTCTTGAATAAAAAGTTACTCTGTGTTAGGTTTTCTTATGGGAGCAAAAAATACCCAACTTGTTTACTGTTTATCGTTTACTGTTCCCTGCCTCATTTCATTTCATTTCCGATTTTGTTTGATTAAATTGAGGTTATTTGTATTTGTTTCTGTCCGTCATGTGTGTTTGTCTTTGATCTCCCTTGCATCTTTGGGGATCCTCAAGCGTAGGCTCAAAGATTGTCCCCCTACATTTTATACTATTGCATAATGTCTTTAGTTTTTCAGCAACTTTTTTCCTCCCCACACTTTCGTTTGGTTTCATTTACTACTCTTCGCTGGCTGCTTTGGGGGTGCTATTGGATTCTTTTTGCACCCTTGTGGTGGTGGAACACCACAGTATTATGGACTGTGATGTGTCTCTATTTGACCCAGGACGCAGGACACAACCAGCGTGTCTCCCTGATGAGTCCGACCCAGCGGACGAAAGGCCTCGGAGCAGGCAATACAAATAATCTGCCTTCAAAAGGGATTGCGATGGTTCCTGTATGCAGCTAGTGAAGAGTTTTCTATCTGTAACATATTTTCTTAATTTCATGTTCCCCCTCGTAAACTCCTCCTACTCTACCTACCATCCCGCCCCCCCCCCCCCCCGCCCCCCGCCCCTTAAGTCCAAATCATTGCCAAGTCAATTACATGAAGATAGTTCAGTTGTTGGCCTGCGCTTGTTTTTTTCCCCCACTATTAGATTGTTCGTCAATGTATTTGTCTGACTTTATTCAAGTTTAAAAGGCTGTGCCAGTCTTGAAATAAAAAGTTACTCCTGTGTTAGGTTTTCTTATGGGAGCAAAAAATACCCAACTTTTACTGTTATACGTTTACTGTTCCCTGCCCATATTCATTTCATTTCCGATTTTGTCAGGGTTTGATAACGCCCTCACGTGAGCCGCGTGTTGGCCTCCCGCATGACGTCATAACGGTCATCACCAGCGTCCTGCTCTCGCGCATGGTCGCTGTGGACGAGACGGGCAGAGGACAATGGGGCATTCAAATCTGTTGACCGTTGTCAGAGAGGAGGAGGGAAGTGGCGGTGGAGAAGGGAGGGGTGAAAGGGGGATGGAGAGAAGAAGGGGGTGGGGGGGGGGGGAGTGTAAGGATTGCGCTGTATACGTTTGAAGAGTGGAGCAGTCACGTGCCCGGTTGACAATTCTGAGCAGTTGGCTGGAGGCTTTTAGAGCCTCGTTAGCGGTTTTAACAGACTAAAGTCTGAGAAACCTTGTCCTTAAGGCCTTAGGCCGATAGGACGTTAATCTCACCCTCAATGGTCAAGGGGGGGGGGGGGGGGGGGGGGGGGGGGGGGGGGGGGGGGGGGGGGGGGGGGGGGTGGTTGGGTGGTGAGGTGTCGGCGGACTTGGTACCTCTTGTTTCACTTCACTGCTGGTGGCCCGTTAGTTCGCCACAGTCCGGGAGGGAATGCTGCAGTAGTGTTGATGTGAAGAGAGGCTCTGACCGGTGGCCGGCAACCATCAGTTGTTCACAAGTTGTTTATTTTGTCCTTTAAGGAAAATTGTTTTGTGGTGACACATTGCAATGTCACATCATAAAATACAATAAGAATAAAATCAAATTAATAAGCTTACAATTAAACATCAGCACTCACCACTTATCTACTTTACTTATCTACACATCACAATCCATCTTCAATCCACACACACACACACACACACACACACACACACACCACACACACACACACAACCGCGCATGCTCGCAGACGTACAGACACTCACTCACACACACACACACACACACACACACACACACACACACACACACACACACACACACAGATTCATAAACTAAAATTTGTTATCATATAATAGTTTTAAAACATTGTATGAACATAAGATCAAATGACTAGATCTCCATAATATACCCATCAACAGCATAACCACATGGAATATGTATGAAACCATTTGTTAGTACTATTTGTGCCTGTGTGTGGGCATGTACGCTCATGTCTGATTGTGTGAGTGTGCGCGTATGTGTGAGCATGTTTGTGCAAGCGCGTGTGCAAGTGTACCTGCGGTTGTGTGTACACATGCATGTGTGCGCGTGTGGGTGTGCATGTGTCTGCGCTTAAGCGCGTGAGTGTCTCTCTGTGTATGTGTGTGCGTGTATGCAAGAATGCATGAATGAGTACATGTATGTGGGTGCCTATGCTTGTCAGTATATCTGCATGTGCTTGAATGTCTGTCATGAGTTTGTGTAAGTGTACGTGGGTTCCAAAATTATGTTATTATCGTTATCATTATCAGCGCAATCGTCATCGTCATTACACCAACATCATAATCCTGAGATCAGTACGGAATGTGCCAGGTCTGTGCTGATCTCTCTGTGTATTTCAAACGCCAGTTTATATAGAACTGTAAGAGACAACAACAACAAAAAGTCGTTATAGAGTCCAAGTACTGAACGCAGCTAATAATTGTCAGACCTTCTTTGGTTTGTTTCTTTATTTGTTTGTTGTTGGGTTGTTGTTTTTGTTCTTTGTTTATTTTTTTATTATTATTATTTTTTAATTTGTTTATTTATTTTATTTATTTATTTTATTTTATTTTTTTTTTTTTATTTTTTTTTTTTTTTTTGGGGGGGGGGGGGGGTCATTTTTGTTGTAGTTTTGGCGAGAGCGTGACCTCATCATGTGTCAGTAACGATTGGACCAAAAATTTGCCGTCATCACCAACATCTCGTACGTACGAGACTTGATTTTCGTTGCTTCTGTTAGACTTAATCATTTTGTTCGCTTCCGTTTGTCTTTGCTGTTGTTCCCCCTTGTTTGTTGCCTTTGTCTTTGCTGTTGTTCCCCCTTGTTTGTTGCCTTTGTCTTTGCTGTTGTTCCCACTTGTTTGTTGCCTTTGTCTTTGCTGTTGTTCCCCCTTGTTTGTTGCCTTTGTCTTTGCTGTTGTTCCCCCTTGTTTGTTGCCTTTGTCTTTGCTGTTGTTCCCCCTTGTTTGTTGCCTTTGTCTTTGCTTTTGTTCCCACCTGTTTGTTGCCTTTGTCTTTGCTGTTGTTCCCCCTTGTTTGTTGCCTTTGTCTTTGCTTTTGTTCCCACTTGTTTGTTGCCTTTGTCTTTGCTGTTGTTCCCCCTTGTTTGTTGCCTTTGTCTTTGCTGTTGTTCCCACTTGTTTGTTGCCTTTGTCTTTGCTGTTGTTCCCACTTGTTTGTTGCCTTTGTTTTAAACAGCAACCTGAGGACGGCGAAATGGGCAATACAGCATACGCCACGTAGCGCTTTTTTAAGGAGGGGAGGGGGTGGGGGTGAGGAGCTTAATCAATATTATAACGATTAGTCCAGGATTGTTTCCAGTCCGTTGTGAAGGTGAGCAATCCGTGAGGGGAGTGGTGGCAAACTGGTAGTGGTGTGTGTAATAGAGAGGAGGGGGAGGATTGGAGAGAGAGAGAGGGAGAAAGAGAGAAGGGGAGTAGGTGGAGGGTGGACAGGAGAGCAGATAATCATACTTGTTTTTCCTCAGTTCGATTTTCTTTACATTATTATTTTCCCAACTAAATGTCCCATTTCTTCATTAACTTCAGTACGTTTTGAAGCGAAGCATATTCAAACTTAAGATTGTTGTTGTTTTTGTTGTTTCAACATGCCAAAATTCTTCTGTGGTTTTTCAGAAATTGTCAAAAATGAAGGGTGTATTGGTTGACCCCCCCCCCCCCTCTTTTTTTTCTTAAAAACAGTCCAGCGCATATGTTGAATAGGCATACTGATCCGCTCCTAAATAATTCTTATATTTTAAACGGCGAAAGACGATTTGTAGAATGTGACATTGATGAGAAATACGCCAGCCATGATGAGAAATACGCCAGCCATGATGAGAAATACGCCAGCCATGATGAGAAATACTCCAGCTATGATGAGAAATACGCCAGCCATGATGAGAAATACGCCAGCCGTGATGAGAAATACGCCAGCCATGATGAGAAATACGCCAGCCAGTACTACACGCGTCTCGGTGCTGGAAAATTGGACCCACCGTCCTCATTGGATCGGAAGTCGGTTCGGTAGAGAACTTTTTTTTTTAACATTTCTTTAATGAACAGATGTGTACATAAACAACTTATTGAACTGAAGCAACAACAAGCAAATGCTTATAATGTGCTCAGTGACGGAAAATTTAACAACAAAAAACACATCGGCGGATTGCATAATCAACATTGGCACGAAAGACAGAAAGAAAAATACTGAATATCATATGGGAAAATTTGTAGAAATCTTAGTTTAAATTAAAAGACAGGTAGAGAACTAGACAGAAATAGAATGAACCGGTCACAGGAACAACCTGTTTCCTCTGCCTACGAGCGCAGCAATGCTCGCCTCATCACGAGTGTCCTCGGGAGGGGAGGGAGGCGGGGGGGGGGGGGGGGGGGCAGCAGTACAGATTCCGTGGATAGCACACTGTTGTGACAAGTGTCGGGCTTCTGTCATGTCCTTCCTGATGTCAACCCACAAGCATCCGTCAGGCAGAATTGGCCGAGGGTTAAAATGAACAGACCCGAGTAAGATCCCCCCCTAGCAACGGGTCCAAGGCGCTCCCTCTCTCTCCCCAAGAATACCTATTTTCTCCAGGAAATTAAACTGTAGGTTTTACCGCCTGGCACTTCCTCGGCATGAGGCTCTTCTAGACGCTCTCCACAGGCCTGCCAGAACTAACAAGCTGTTGCAAAGCCAAGCCGTTCAGCCTGGATGGCGGTCGAGTGGGCAAACACGCATTCCCCAACCCCCTCTCCGGAGCCCGGACTACGCCCCCTTCAGCCCTTCATGAATCAGTCCCCCGGCGCCTCGTCGCCCCCCTCGTCATACCAATCGAGGGTTCACCCCCTTAATCTTCTCGCCACGTCCCCTCCTCCTCCGTCTTCTTCTTCTTCTTCTGTCCCTCGGGCTGTTCACCAGTGCAACGGACAACAGTGAAAGGCGGTGGGGAAATAGTGGAGCCGTCAACACGCACACAACAGCAGGCCCCTCCCGATGACTGGGGACAGTGGGAGGGGTGAAGTGGCGTACCGGCCCGACTATCGATTACCTGTAAGATCTCCTTTCAACACCCTCACTCCCCTCGGCTTGTCCCGGTCATTTTCAGGATTTTCAGGCTTTGAACTGGTTTGGGGAAGGGAGAAGGGGGGGGGGGGGGGGGGGGGGGTTATGTGAAGACCTAGACTCTAGCAGTGGTCTGATAGACGAACTGTCCGTCCCAGTCTGCTTGTGGCTACACGCCACAATTAGTATTTGGCGCTAAATCACTGTATAACCCATGTGAGCGTTTTGATAGTCCAAGGGCCACACCACCAAAGAAGGCCTAGAAAATGAAAGTGTCGGCTAGGACCCCGCATTGAAATTTTTTGATTGATTTGGAAAGAGGGTCAGTAGTGTATTACTTTTTGACATACTAGAACTTTGAACTCAATCTAGTTTGTGAGAGAAATGCATTTAAAAGTGATACTTCCAGTCAAAAAGACAAGTATTTTTTAAACAAGCGAAATCTGAAAAATAGTCATATGACATATTCCAAAACCAACTTTCAGACACCTCAGGTAATAAAATAATGTAAGTTCTAAGGTATTGGGTTCATAACAGGCACACAAAGGGAAAAAAGAACATAAAAAATAGTTATCAATTTACCTGATTCTGAGAAGGAATTATGTCCCTTAGCTGAACTGATGCAATCCTTATGTGCACATATATATTTCCATTGTAAGCAGCCCACATTCTATACAGTTCAAGTCAAGCATAGCACAAACATTCACTGAATTATGTTCACATTCTATGTTTGTTGTCACTTTAGATGACTGTCCACTGGTGAAAGTATGAATTTGGCATATATTGCTTGATCCTAAACAATACTGACTGTTTTCTGGTCTAAATGTTCAGCAAAGTCCATGCTTCTGCAGAGGATAGTGTTGACTGTTGACATGTCTGTAGCACTGCCATCAGTGACTGGAAGGTATGTCACAGAAGCACAGGCTGGCACTTCCTTCTGAACAGCTGCATTAAATCCAGTCCAGGGTGGCAAAGGAAGGCTTTCAAGTGACTGGGCGCATAGCTTGAGCACAAAATACAACATGTCTTGTTTTACAGTGGTCACTTTGGCATTTTGTTGTGCAGCATCAGTAGAACCTAGTTCTGCAAACTGAGGATCTGTCCTCCTCTTTTTAGAGAAATACACAATGTTAGTCTCAGCACACTCCAGTTTTCTTTTCCTGGAATTGCTGACATTAGAATTATGGGTAGTGGTATTTTCCACAAATGTAGCTGGCAAAGGATGTTGTCCACACTGAATTGCAATCCCATTCGCACAGTGTGTTGTGTTTTGTCCATTCATAGCTTCTTCTTGGAAGTCAATGTTGTCCCAAACCAGTGTTGCATATTGAGACCTGTTCATAGAAGATGGCACTGGATTTCTCATTTCAGCTTCAGCGATAGAAGTCTCATCTCTCTGAAGTGTTGCCTGTGAGATATGCCCAGTCCCATTCAGTATGTTAACAAGTCTTCCTGATCCTGTTATGTGTCTTACCGCCATCCCAAGCATGATCTGCTTTGGTGTGGTGTAATTCTTGTTTGCCAAGGAAATAATGTTTTGTGAGATGGATAATATCTTTTGCTTTACATCTCATGGAACATGCACATGATCCTGTTCAAATTCACACGTGAAACCACAGATCCAGGCAATGAAGTTGAATAATTCAGCAAGAACAATTTTTAAAAGATTGTCTTCATTTCCATCGTCTGAAGAAGGAGGCCATGAAGCTATTTTTGGAGTTGTTCTCAAAACATTCCTCACAGAAAGAGCAGACATGTAAAGTTGCTTCCATTCATTTTCCGAATCATCGCTTGCAGCTTCTGCAGTTATCTCTGACTGTTGCTTCCCAGTCACAAGCTTTTGTCTTACTGTTTCACAAGTTTGCTGACATTCAGCATTAGAGTCTGTAACAGCTGTATTCCTCTGGGCCTTAAGATCCTGAGTATAGATGACATCATTGTTAGACTCCTTACTCTCTAAGTCACTGTCTTCTGATTCATCACTGTTGTCAGTTTCAGTGTCTTCTTGTTCTGTGCTCACAACAATGTTCTGCCCAGCACTGGAAAAAAAACCCACCTGTGACTTGCTTTTGCACCTTTGCCCTGCAAAAATAAAGTAAGAGTATACTGCCTGAAGGCATGTTTTCAAATATGTGCTTTTACAATGTTTGCTCAAAGAAATATTTTCCTCTTCTTGACATATTTGCCTAACCAGTCTGTTGAGCTTAGTGATGGTGGCAATTCTTCCACCCTTCCGCAGTTATGGTTCTATGACATTCATACAGAATGAATCAAATTATTTCTGGAATGGGCGTGGTGAACACAGGGTAGAAGTTGACTCGGATGAACCATCACAATCAGTTGTTTTGGCCTTCACTGTCCCCTTGGATGCTGTATGCATCAGATTCTGTACCAGGAGTGATACCTGTGAGAGCAACGAAGATTGATATTAAAACTAAGACAAGAGGCTCAGAGTGAGGGAGGGAAGGGGGCAAAAGGAGAGGGAGGTGACAGAGAGAACAGGGAGGGAGAATAATAGAAAAAGTTTTGAAATATATATAAAATATACTGGTGAATTCTTAAAACAAAATAAATAATAGCCACATAACCACAATCACATCATCATCCCTATTATCATCATCACTTTTTAAAAAAAAATACAATAACAAAAAACCATCACAGCAATTGGTAACTCTCAAAAGGCAGTAATACTGGCACCAAAGTAAAATGGGGTAAGGAAGAAAGTGGATTGAGATTAGCATACCATGAATATGGAAAAAAAGGATTGCACTATAGTGAGGTTCCACCACCAAAAAGGTAGCTTGAGAGTGAAGGTACAAAAAGAATGTAAGACTAGGAGGAGAATGGTGACAGGATGAATGAATATGAAAGAAAACTGATGAAACATTATGACAAAAAGGGATGTTAGATGAGAGAAAAAAAAAATCCCAAATGAGAAAGTAGGTCTAACTTACTATTTTGTTGTTGTTCAAACAAGAATCTATGAACATTTTCTTTCTGTATCTGTCAGTCTCTTGAGCACACTACTCATGTGCACAGTGACACACATACAATGACACCTGTCATACACTTCTCAACAAAAACAAAAAGAACAGCAGCAACACACACACACACACACACACACACACACACACACACACACACACACACACACACACACACACACAGGTGCCCAGCGTGCGTGAAAGAGAGAGAGGTCTTCAGTGTGAAAATGGGGTGAGTATGTGAACTTACTTTGCCTCCACAGCTAGAAAGTCTGGTCTGTACTGAATGTCATGGTGGACATCAGCTCTCTGAAGACTGACAACGGCATCATAGAATCCTTCTGCTGAAGGGCCTCCCTGTTGGTATCAGATAAACCGATTACATATCAATGCATATTTATACACACACAGACACACACACACACACACCACACACACAACACACACACACACACACACACACACACACAGAGCTAATGTTTGAACCAATCAGGATATACAACTATGCATTCAAATATCCATGCCCTTACATATGATTAAAAGTGAAATTTTAATATTCATACACCCATCAAAAGTAAAAACTTACCTATGCTACAGGTAAATCATACACATGACACTAAAATTTATACTGATTGTCCTTATGTCGGTCACATCTTTCATTTCTAGAAAATAAAGCGACATATCAAATTACCAAAATTTTGTTTTTCTGGATTCTGCACACTGCATAGATTTTTAAATGCTGAATTCATGCTTTGTCACATTTGTTTTTGATGATCAATGCTTATTATTATTACTAGTATCATCATCATTAGTATTATTACTAGTTTGACAGTGCGCACTCGCACTCAGTAATGTCTTAAAATTGTATTTTGGAACAGTTGTACAGGTTTGTTTTGATTTGAATATAAAGGACAAACATGTATTAATTAAGCAACAAGCAAAAAACAATATCTTTGTCAGTTGTCAGACTGGGACCCGTCAGACTAGCACACTCTCACATACCCAATGTCCATGGTAAAACGCATTCAGTGGCTACTCA
>CM065728.1:4205508-4213008 GCA_033310375.1 Conus canariensis | reverse complement strand
AACTGATTCTGCAAACCAACAGGTGTATCCGCAAGGAGAACAACATCATCAGCAAACAACATTAAAAATAGCTCAGTAGCCCCTGGTAACATTTGAATCCCATGTTTTCCATTCACTGAAATATCTACTGCAAGCGCGTTAATAAAAAAAGCAAATAACTGAGGACTGAGCAGACATTCTTGTTTTACACCACGTGGACAATTGAAATAATCAGTGTAAATACCCTTTTCACGAACACATGCAAGGACAGAATCATACATTCCTCGCACAGCTGCATACAACTTCCCATTCACACCACTTTTCCTTAAAACATTCCACAAGACATTTCTATTCACAGAATCAAAAGCTTTCTGGAAATCAACAAAGGCAACATATAATTTTGTCTTTTTTAACAGGTATTTCTGGACTAAGGCATACAATGTAAATATGTGGTCTATTGTACTGTATCCAGATCAAAATCCTGCTTGTTCTCCTACAATTTTCTCCTCTCTTTCTGCCCATGCAGTTAATCTTTTATTAAGAATATGTGTATAAATTTTGCTTAGAACACTTGTCAGTGCAACCCCTCGGAAATTATCAGGATTGTTATTATCTCCTTTTTTGTGAATAGGGATTATAATCGATTTTGACCATGCCTCGGAAAGATTCCCTTATCGAACAGTGAGTTAAACAGAGTTACTATGAAATCAATAACCAACAGAGTTGGTACATTTGAACATTTCACAAACAACCTTGTCAGGACCAGCGCTTTTGCCACATTTCATATGACTGATGCTGTTTAACACCTCATCTCTTGTTATCACATTGTTAAATAATGGTTCTTCTGTACATAGATCTTCATTGTCTACTTCTATATTTGAGTCTTCGGAGTCGTTGTTAAAGCCATTGAATACATCAAAAAAGTGATCATACCACTGCAGTGAGGTAATTTCGTTGTAGATGGCTGGTTTTCTACTAATCGATCTAATTGTTGACCAGAATAGTTTGGAGTCATGAACTTATTTCTTAGCTTGTCTAATCGCTTCTCATCGAATTCTCTTTTCTTCTCTCTTTTCATTGTTGTGTATTCTTTTCTTTCCTTAACAGAAAGTGTTTTACGTTCTTTTTTCAATTTACTTAATTTAGCTCTTTGATATTGCTTCAAGCATCTTTTGACAATTCTTTTCTTTTTTCCACACTCGCTGCTCGCTGTCAAACCAATCATTCACTTCTCTCTTCTTTTTTCCCACAGATCTCACCATACAACTAGCAGCACTACATAAGGCATTCATAAACAACTCTAAACATGAGTTAACATCAGTGTTAAGGAATTGTATGGCTCTTTCGATACACTGTTTAAACTCTTGTGAGTTACGTTCCTCCCTATAGGTTTCTGCACATTCTTCAGACCATATAATGCGCTTTTCTTCGCAAAACACTGGACTTTCTTCTTTCTTATCAATGCTACCAATTTTCCATTTCATTTCCAATGGCAGATGCCAAGAGAACAAACAATCCCCAACCTTCATACTGCAATGTTTGAGCAGGTCTTGTGATACAATAAAATAATCAATAACACTGCAACCACTAGGCGACACAAAGGTGAATTCTCCTTTTGAAGTGTCCCCATACGTTCCATTCACAATTTTAAGATCAAACATGAAACATAAGTCCAAGAGAGATTTGCCAAACTTATTTATGAATAAATCCTTAGAGCGTCGCACTGAAGTATTTTCTATATTTGCGTTCATATTTTCTATACTGTTAGAGTCACACTCGTCATCGTCACTATCATCATTATCAACATCAACAACGTAATCAACATCATCATCCTCGTTATCAGCAGCAGCAACAGCTGCTGCAGCATTATCATCATCATCATCATCATCATCATCATCATCATCAACTGTGTCAGTGTCAGTGTTCAGTCTCTCTCTCTCTCTCTCTCTCTCTCTCTCTCTATATATATATATATATATATATATATATATCCATCTGTGCGTGTGTGTGTGTGTGTGTGTGTGTGTGTGTGTGTGTGTGTGTGTGTGTGTGTGTGTGTGTGTGTGTGTGATATCCCTGTTGTCATTTGTTCTCCCCTGCGGTCCAAGACGAGATAAGGCTTCCCCTCTTCCCGTCTGTTGCGCAACTCTTCCCTGAGCCCCCCCCCCCCCCACCTCCCATCCCCACAACCCACATCCCTCCTCCATCCGCCTCGCCATCCTCTTCTCTCCCAGACCCGGCGCCAGTGGCTGAATGGGGTCAGGTTACCATTGGAACCGACAATAGACACAGGGCGCGTTTATAGATTGGTCCAGTTTTAAAAGTGAATGGTACCGGCCCCCCTGCCGACCGACCAACACAGCCCTCTTTCTTCCCCCCCTCCCCCCCAACCTCCCCCCCCCCCCACAGCCCTCTTTCTTCCCCCCCTCCCCCCCCCCCACCTCCCCCGTCACCTCCGTAGAGGCCCTGGGTAGAAACAAGTCCCGTGTTGTCCTCACACAGCGGGATCTGGCTCCTCACACCGTGTCGGTCAACGTCGCGCCACGTGGAGAGAGAGAGAGAGAGAGAGAGAGAGAGAGAGAGAGAGAGAGAGAGAGAGAGAGAAGAAGGGGGGGGGGGAGGGGGGAGGTCGGTCAAAGAACTTGTCCTACCGTCTGAAGACCCATTCATCCAGGTCCCGGAGACTGACCGGGGCGGATGGATTGGTCACACTGGGCCGGGGTGTTCGGTGCTAGGGGCGGCGTGCGTCACGCCGAGATCCCCATGGAGAGGGCCTCTTTGGTTAGGAGAGCAGGACAGACAGTAAAACTCATCAAGCGCCGCTGGCCGAGGGTCTGTGAAATGTGCCAAAGCTGTGTCCGTGGGGTCAGCAGGATCGCAGAGTCCTGTCCCCCTCTGTGGGGCCTGTGTCTTTGGCAGGATGTTGTCCGTGTCAGTAGGATCACAAACACTACCCCCCCCCCCCCCCCTCCCCGTCTGTAGGGCCTGTGTCTTTGGCAGGATGTTGTCTGTGTCAGTAGGATCATAGACACTAACCCCCCCCCCCCCCCCCCCCCCCCCGTCTGTAGGACCTGTGTCTTTGGCAGGATGTTGTCCGTGTCAGTGAGATCATAGACACTACCCCCCCCCTCTCCCCCCTCCCGTCTGTAGGGCCTGTGTCTTTGGCAGGATGTTGTCCGTGTCAGTAGGATCATAAGCACTAGCCTCCTTCCCCCCCCCCCCCCCCCCCCCGTCTTGGCCTGTATCTTGGCAGATGTGTCGTGTCATGGTCATAGACCCCCCCCCCCCCCCCGTCTGTAGGCCTGGTCTTTGGCAGGATGTTGTCCGTGTCAGTAGGATCATATGCACTAACCCCCCCCCCCCCCCCCCCCGTTTGTAGGGCCTGTTTCTTTGGCAGGATGTTGTCCGTGTCAGTGGATCATAGACACTACCCCCCCCCACCCCCCTCTATAGCCTGTGCTTGGCAGAGTTTCCCATGCTCTAGCTGACCCCCCCCCCCCCTCCGTCTGTAGGGCCTGTATCTTTGGCAGGATGTTGTCCGTGTCAGTGGGATCATAGACACTACCCCCCCCCCCCCCCCCTCCCCGTCTGTAGGGCTTGTGTCCTGTTTGGCAGGATGTTGTCCTATGTCAGTAGGATCATAGACACTAACCCCCCCCCCCCCCCCCCCGTAGGGCCTGTGTCTTGTTTGGCAGGATGTTGTCCTGTCAGTAGGATCATAGACACACCACCTACCCCCCCCCCCCCCCCCCCCCCCCCGTCTGTAGGGCCTGTGTCCTGGTTTGGCAGGATGTTGTCTTTGTCAGTAGGATCATAGACTCTATCCCTCCTCCCCCCCCCCCCCCCCCCGTCTGTAGGGCCTGTGTCCTGGTTTGGCAGGATGTTGTCTTTGTCAGTAGGATCATAGACACTACCCCCCCCCCCCCCCCCCCCCCCGTCTGTAGAGCCTGTGTCCTGGTTTGGTAGGATGTTGTCTTTGTCAGTAGGATCATAGACACTACCCCCCCCCCCCCTCCCTCTGTAGGGCCTGTGTCCTGGTTTGGCAGGATGTTGTCTTTGTCAGTAGGATCATAGACACTACCCCCCCCCACCCCCGTTTGTAGGGCCTGTGTCCTGGTTTGGTAGGATGTTGTCTTTGTCAGTAGGATCATAGACACTACCCCCCCCTCCCCCTATCTGCAGGGCCTGTGTCCTGGTTTGGCAGGATTTGTCTTTGTCAGTAGGATCATAGACACTACCCCCCCCCCCCCCCTGTCTGTAGGGTCTGTGTCCTGGTTTGGCAGGATGTTGTCTTTGTCAGTAGGATCACAGAACACTACCCCCCCCCCCCCCCTATAGGGCAATGACAGATGTCCTGACAGTAGAATCATAGACACCACCACCACCACCACCCTTTATAGGGCTAAGACAGTGTTGTCCGTGGCAGGAGGATCAGAAACCCCCACCCCTCCCCCCTTTGTATGTCAGTGTCTTGGCAGGATGTGATCCGTGTCAGGAGAGCAGAAGCCTGTGTAACCTGTATCATCTGGAGGAAAACATTGTATTTGTATCAGCTGGATCTTTTCCGTGGGGCTAGTGGGAGGGAAAAGAGCTGCGCAGTCTCAGTCTGGCAAGAAGGGAAAATGGTGTTTGTGTGTCAGCAGGAAGGACAAGGGTGCATTACCTGTGTCAGCAGGAGGAAAAGAGTTGTATTGTCTGGGTCACCAGGAAGGAAAAAGTTTTTCTGTTGTCTGGTCGGTAGGAGGACAAACGTTGCGTTGTCTGTGTCAGCAAGAGGAAACGTTGTGTCGTCTGTCTCAACAAGAGGAAAAGTTGTGTCATCTGTGTCAGCAAGAGAAAAAGTTGTGTTGTCTGGTCGGTAGGAGGACAAACGTTGCGTTGTCTGTGTCAGCAAGAGGAAAAGTTGTGTCGTCTGTCTCAACAAGAGGAAAAGTTGTGTCATCTGTGTCAGCAAGAGGAAAAGTTGTGTTGCCTGGTCGGTAGGAGGACAAACGTTGCGTTGTCTGTGTCAGCAGGAGAAAAAGTTGTGTCGTCTGTCTCAGCAAGAGGAAAAGTTGTGTCATCTGTGTCAGCAAGAGGAAAAGTTGTGTCGTCTGTGTCAGCAGGAGGAAAAGTTGTGTCATCTGTGTCAGCAAGAGGAAAAGTTGTGTTGTCTGTGTCAGCAAGAAGAAAAGTTGTGTCATCTGTGTTAGCAAGAGGAAAAGTTGTGTCATCTGTGTTAGCAAGAGGAATAGTTGTGTCATCTGTGTCAGCAAGAAGAAAAGTTGTGTCATCTGTGTCAGCAAGAGGAAAAGTTGTGTCATCTGTGTCAGCGAGAGGAAGAGTTGTGTCATCTGTGTCAGCGAGGAAAAGTTGTGTCGTCTGTCTCAACAAGAGGAAAAGTTGGAGGGAAAAGTTGTGTCATCTGTGTCAGCAAGAGGAAAAGTTGTGTCATCTGTGTTAGCAAGAGGGAAAAGTTGTTTTGTCGCTCAGTTAGAGGGAAAAGTTGTCTCGTCTGAATCGGTAAGAGGAAAACAGCACGTTTTATCCGAGTCTGCATAAGTGTTGTTAGGAGGAAAAGGTTGCGTGGCCTATGTCGGTAACAGAACAAAGCTGCGGCGTCCGTTTTAGCAGAAAGGAGATTAAAAGAAAAGAGAAAAGAAGCAGAGCTCCTTTGATGTGTAACACAAGACGTTGAAAAAAAAGAAATTCGGAAAACCCATTGCAATCCGACGTGAGCCAAGTCAGTGTGCGCAGAGTTTCCGTGGATCAAAGTTTCGAGCGCTGATGACAAAAGACGTGGTGATTTGCATTGATTCGAAAGCTGTTTTGTTTTTTTTCTTCTGAATATTGACCATACGATAAAAGAACTTCTTCAAGTTCTTTTTCCCAAGTACTTTGATTGGTTGCATTTTTTGTGGTGTTACGAGCGGGTTCTGAGGTTCACAGAAGACCGAATTTCTGAGAGAAATCACGAGCAGCAAGCTTGCTTGTAGAGCATCGTGAATGGTAATTCTTGCTTGTAGAGTATCGTGAATGGTAATTCTTGCTTCTAGAGCACCGTGAATGGTAATTCTTTCCTGTATAGCATCGTGAATGGTAATTCTTGCTTGTAGAGCATCGTGAATGGTAATTCTTGCTTGCAGAGCATCGTGGATGATAATTCTTGCTTCTAGAGCACCGTGAATGGTAATTCTTTCCTGTATAGCATCGTGAATGGTAATTCTTGCTTGTAGAGTATCGTGAATGGTAATTCTTGCTTGTAGAGTATCGTGAATGGTAATTCTTGCTTGTAGAGCATCCTGAATGGTAATTCTTGCTTGTAGAGCATCGTGAATGGTAATTCTTCCTGTATAGAATCGTGAATGGTAATTCTTGCTGGTAGAGCAACGTGAATTGGTAATTCCTTGCTTGCAGAGGATCGTGGGAATGATAATTCTGCTTCTAGAGCACGTGAATGGTAATCTTTCCTGTGATAGCATCAGTGAATGGTAATTCTTGGCTTTCGTAGAGTATCGTGAATGGTAATTCTTGCTTGTAGAGTATCGTGAATGGTAAGTCTTGCTTGTAGAGCATCCTGAATGGTAATTCTTGCTTGTAGAGCATCGTGAATGGTAATTCTTGCTTGTAGAGCATCCTGAATGGTAATTCTTGCTTGTAGAGCATCGTGAATGGTAATTCTATCGGGAATAGAAACTCAAGGGAAAGAGGACGGATTAGTTCAGCGGGGAGAAGGCGGAGAGGAGGCAGGGGTAGGGGACTGGAGAGGAGGGGTATGGGCTATCATTTTCATTCATTCATGGGTGAGATTTACGTCTTATTGGCCAGAAGGATCGCTGCGCCGCCTGACACTGACCTCTCACATCAGTGTCCTTCAAAGGAGAGCTGCCACCTCTTCCTCGGCGTCCGCTGCTATGCCATACTCGCAGCGAACTGTCGGCTATCGTCGGAAATATTTGAGCTTTACGTCCTCATAGCGAAGGCTTTTAGGGACATGTCTTTCATTCACGGTAGCCTTTAACGCTAAAAGGCTATCATCACTACGCAGGCTTATATGCAGCTCGGTAGATAATGATTGACTGAGAGATTCCTCAATCAGCGTAGTCGCCGACGTTCCAGTGAGTGAGTGTGTGTGTGTGGTGTGTGTGTGTGTGTGTGTGTGTGTGTGTGTGTGTGTGTGTGTGTGTGTGTGTAAATGAGGGAAGGGGACTGATGAAGGACTCCCCTGTACCCCCCGCACCCACCCTCCCACCTCATTCTCCTGCGAAAATCACCCCTCAAGAACGGATCTACTACCGTGTGGCATCGTCACAAGAGAGGCCTGGGGGAGAAGCAAGGGTGTCTGCTTTCAGCAATGGCAGGCATCATTCCTGTTACACTTCAGCCAGCCGCACGTGCACCGCCTGCACAACGTAGGCCCCCCACCCCCACCCCCAACACACGGGCACTGGCCAGAACACTGGTCACTTCAACGGTTGGCAAGCAGCAGTTGTGGCAGCAGGAAAATGAAACGAAGGCTGATGATGTCCGGCAGTTAGTTAA
>CM065728.1:4143008-4200508 GCA_033310375.1 Conus canariensis | reverse complement strand
CTTGAAGAAGACGAATGAATGAGATGTGCAATATGAACCAGAAAAAAGGCACTTAGAGCACACAAAGAATCGACCTGATGGAAGACAAGTTGATGCAGCAGAAGGCTGCTTTTGTTCCTGGCACGCAATCTTTCGAATTTGACAGCATCAGAAGGCATGAGACTTCTTAAGAAATAAAACTTTTCGCAGGAGAGAGAAGAGAGAGAGGAGAGAGAGTATTCTGCAGTAACAGTAACATTTTAAAGGCCTCTGTGTGTGTGTGTGAGAGAGAGAGAGAGGAGAGAGAGAGAGAGAGGAGAGAGAGAGAGACTGTGCTGCATTGATGTCGAGGGTGTTAATTTGGCTGCAAGCTTTTTCTGTGAATCAACGCGGTCACAACTCTGGCATGGCCGTTTGCGGTCGGCTGGGCTGTAAGCATCTCTCTCTCTCTCTCTCTCTCTCTCTCTCTCTCTCTCTCTCTCTCTCTCTCCTCTCTCTCTTCTGTGAACCAGCCCCGTTAAGAAGAAAAAAAGAAGACACGGGTGATTGTGACTCGGGAAGCCGACGGAAGTGAAAACGGGTTATGATGACAGTTGTTTGGCACTTCCATCAATCTCCGCCTTTCCTCCGTTAGTGCTTTCGCCGCATGCTGGATAGATGACTGCGCAATAATATTAAGAAAGCATCACCATACGAGCGTTGGATGTCTGTGTTCATGAAGGTTACCTGTCTTCATGGTGATTAGCTGTCTTCATGAAGGTTACCTGTCTTCATGGTGATTACCTTATGCCGCGATATCCACCTGAAACACAAGGAGACAGATTATAACGAAAGGATAAAAATTCACTTTTTTTTTTATTGGTGTGATAGGAATAACTAAGACGGCAAGTTCACATTAAAAAAAAAACAACAACTACTAAACGAGCAATAAATAAATTCATAGATGATATCGGCTTTTGAAGAGAACAAAGCGCTATACAGATCATAAATAGATAGTGTCGGCTTTTGAAGAGAACACAGCATCACACCGATTCCCAACCCTGGCTTCCCGCTTCCTCCCTTTCGCAGGCCGCTGGCTGGCCCTCGTGCTGTAAGCTCCGTGGGCAAGGAGCGTTGGCAGACCCATCGTGAAGATAAGGCTGATGATCGCGGGTAGGTTTGCTGCGTCTGCGCTGATAAGCTTCGTATTCGGGGTGGATCGGTTCGTGCTCTCACTCCGTCCCTTCCCCCCCCCCCCCCCCCCCCCCCCCCCCCCCCCCCCTTCCTCTCTGTCTCTCTCTCTCACCCACCCTCACCCACCCCTCTTCCGCACACTCACGCTGTCCCCCTCCCCTCCCCCTACTCCCCACCGCTTACGTCACATTCTTTTCCTACCTCGCGCATCTGTCACCCCCCCCCCCAATCCCCACTGTTCCTCTGTCAAGTCCACTATCACCACCCCAACCCCTTCGCCTGTCTTTGAACGTCAACACCTCTCGGGCGTGTCGTGGCTGGGTGTGGCTTCTCTTGTTGCGGAAGGACACGGGGGGGGGGGGGGGGGGGGGGGGGGGGGGGGGGGGGGTCGGCGTGACGATGGTCTCCATCAGTCACAGTCGTGTCCACTTTGTCTTTGAGGCGGTCTTGTGACAGAAAGGACGCGTCACCCGAAACTCCACCCCCTCAGCGATCGAACCTTGCGCGCGCCAGATACGTTGAAAGCACCAGTTCTCGTGACAGTCAGTCCGGTGTCTGACTTCTACGTGAACAGACGTGAGTTGACTCGATTCATTTCTCCGTTCTGTGTGCTCCGTTTCTGGCTGGATTTGGAAAAGAAGTGTGATCGGCCAGTCTTAGTCTCTCTCTTGCATTATGATTGCCTTGAGTCTGTTATGTTGCCATTTTTCAAAAAGGGGATGTGAATCAGCCTGGCAATAATAGAGGTATTAGTTTGTGTGATACAGGAATTAAAGTATTGGGGACAGTTCTAACTAAACAGAAGACTGCAGGCACGGTAGAAAGACGGAGCGGCAGGTCAGGCAGGGTATAAGGGGATACTCTACTGTCGGTAACACACTGGAGCGTCAGGTCAGGCAGGGTATAAAGGGGATACTCTACTGTCGGTAACACACTGGAGCGGCAGGTCAGGCAGGTATAAGGGATACTTACTGTCGGTAACACACTGGAGCGGCAGGTCAGGCAGGGTATAAAGGGGATACTCTACTGTCGGTAACACACTGGAGCGGCAGGTCAGGCAGGGTATAAAGGGGATACTTACTGTCGATCGCCTTTTTACCTTAATGGCTTGTGTGCGAAAGCAGGTTCCCTCAAATCGTAAACTTCAAGTTGCATTTATTGATTTCGAGAAGTGTGTCGATGCTATTAAATTAAGGGAGACCTTTCATAGCCAGTATTGTTAAAGAATAGAATCAGAGGTCAGCTGTATCGCAGTGTGAAAAGTATGTACGTTAGTGTGAAAGCGCGTGTGCGGTGTGGTGCCAGGCTTACGGAGTATATTCAGTGTTCTTCTGGCGTTCTTCTTCTTTCTTCTCTCTTTGAGTGTCCACCTTCATCCAGTTGAGGATTCTGACACTTGTGAGTATGACCGTTTGTTGTTGTTGTTTTTTTAAATCCCGCCATTTAAGGCAGCCACACTCCAACTTCAGGGAAGGTGCATGCTATGTGTAACGTGTCATCCATACCAACGGCCAAACTGGCCTACTCTTCCGAAAGTTGGTAATAAGATTTTACGTCTGCACAGGATGTTGTGCGTGCGTTCACACACGGAACCTCGGTTTATAATCTTGTTCGAAGGACTAAGCAGGGTGTTAAGCAGGGTGATATCTGTAGTCCGATTTTTTTTTAAATGGATGGATTAGTTCTCGAAGTCATCAGTAAAGGTAGACACGGTGTTACGTTCATGCCCGATGCTCTTGAATTTAATTATCCTCTTGTTAGCTGATAATGTTCTTCTTTCAGAAACTGTAGTTGGCTTACAACCCCAACTGCTTACGTAGCGTACAAAGAAGTCTTCGAATTAAGTCTAAAAGTCAGTCGAAGGAAAAGTAACATTGTCGTATTTAGACAGGGGGGTTATTTAGTTGCGAGAGAAAGATGAATATTTGAATCATAATGATGGTTCTGTTATGCCTGTTGTAAATGCGTATAAATATCTTTATCTATATGTCTGCTAGGCTTAGTTTTGTTGCTGCATGTAAAGATATTTCTAGTAAAGCTAAGAAAGTACTGTTGTGTATAATGGAACAGCTCCGTACGAATAGTTATTCGTAAGTTGTATCTGTAAAGTTGTTTGGTCAGGTTCAACCTATTATACAGTACAGCTCCGAGATATGGGGGATTACAAAATGCCTCTCAGCATTGTGAAAAGTGCATTTATATTTGCTGAAGAAGTTTCTAGCTCTCTACGTTGCTGAAGAAGTTTCTAGCTCTCTACGTTGCTGAAGAAGTTTCTAGCTCTCTACGTTGCTGAAGAAGTTTCTAGCTCTCTACGTTGCTGAAGAAGTTTCTAGCTCTCTACGTACACCTAAAGATCTAGTCACAATGAACTAAACAGATATCCTGTCACTGTTAATTCGATTGTAAACTGCGCCCGTGAGGACTTCAAATCCCCGCAGAGCTATCTTGCTAAGGGATTTGGATAATACAGGTAAGAGTACTTGGTTTGCGAATGTACGATTATGTTTACAGCAAAACGGTTTTGGAAATGCATGGAATTTATCAGGGTGTGGGGATTGTGTGTAGGTGTTTGCGTGTGTTTAAACAGCGATTGACCAATTGCAGATGGCAAAATATGAGTGAGCAGCTGAATATCAGTGAACGTTTTAATACTTACAGTATGTTCTGTGACTCCCCACGCTGTGTTCCGGAATATCTATCTCAACACATCGACAATTGAAGTTTATTATGACAGGATTTCGTTTTGGTACCTTCGCCTTGCAGGTGCATTTTTTTAAATACAGGAGGCATGAAACAGGATCTGTGAACCCCATGATGTCATGTGTCTGTTGGAAATGAATCACCATTTTACATTGTGCTGTCCTTTCTTAGACGAGTTTAAGAGAACAGTATATTGCCCCTAAATTTTACAAAAATCTTATACCTTCCGTTTCTGTTCATTAATGTCTTCTTATGACAGCGACACCGTAAGGAAACGTGTCTTTTTGTATCAGGCATTCAAGGTTAGGGCGGTCATTGTATTATTTTTTTCCATTGTGATCACAAATGCTGTATTTTATGTCTTAATATACTGTCTTTAAATTTGTTAATCAATATTTCTTGTATACGCCCCTTCTAATAGGACTATGGCCTTTACAGAACATGTTCGAGTTCCAGTTCTTTCGTTCTCCACCCCCCCCCCCTCTCTCTCTCTCTCTCTCTCTCTCTCTCTCTCTCTCTCTCTCTCTCTCTCTCATGAAAATCGGATTATGAGGATCAAATTGTCGCCGATAGTTTGATTATCTTGCGAGGTATTGTTTGTTTGCAATCTCGGCGTTCGGATATGCAGTGCTTGGTTTACTATTTCTTTACCCCAGTGGTTATGGGCCTTATGTTTGACAGTTGAATCTCTCTCTTTCTCTGGTTTGCAATGTATATGTGTTGATGCATAATGCTATACGTGTGTGTATGTGTTGCATGTGTGTTGTTACATTGCCACGTATATTATATAGCAAACAGTTGTTACATTCAATCAGTCTACACAACACAACACACACATACACACAATATAGATAGACTGCCCACTGAGTACATGCAGCATTTTTGCAGACACACGTAACAAACGAGCAACACATCAAACCAGCTTGGAATACATAAGAAGATATTTCATACATGCCCAGAGAAAAAGGTCGGATACATGGGGTTTATAATACTGATTAATGTAAAGTACTTACAGTTGAAAGAAAAATGGTAAATACCGCCATGTAATGTAAAACAATAAAAAGTTTACCAAGGTTCTAAGTATGAAAATTGAAAAGATGAAAAGGTCGGATACACGGGATTTGCACACGCACGCACGCACGCACTCGAGCTCGCTGTGTCTGGCTCACATATATGCAGGGTTGGGAGACCTTCCGTATTGATACGGAACTTCGTCTAGCAAATTTTCCCCCCTTTTTTTTCCGTGTGCGCGTTCCGTGTTTCGATTCAGGTTTTCGCGCCACTCGTATTTGAAATCCGCCATCTTGTTTTCAATACGTGAAGACCATATCATTGTGCATTATATTTTGTCAAAAATGGAGCTGATTAACGACGAAGCAGAGGCACGGAAGATCGAAAACGACCTGAAGAAAAACAAGTGGAGAAATGGATGAGATGGACAAATTGAATCGTCCGTTCCGAAAATGGCTGCGGAAAACAAATGAAGTGGGCGCTGCTTGGTGTATCCTGTGCAGTCGGAACCATGTTTTTGGAAAGGACATGCCAGAACAAGTTCGGCAACCGAACCACTTTGTGATTTGTCTCCCAGAACAGAGTCAGACAATGAAACGGAACGCCACTCCCACAGACATAAGAAGCTTCTTTGCAAAGAAGTAAACAAACTAAGGAACAAACGGACAGCAATCGGATATAATCAACTGATTTTCATTTCTAAGACTTGTCTCTCTGCTGTTACTGATTTCCATTTTCAGGATTTAACCCACGGCAGCTTCTAGTTTTCAAAACTTGCCCCTCTGCTAACACTGATTTTCATTTTAAAGACTGACCTTGCTGCAGTCACTGACTTCTGTTTCCAAGACTCGCACCAATGTGGTTAAAAAAAAAACAAACCAACTGATCCCACTGATTTCTGTTTCCAAGAATCGCCCACTGTTGTCATTGAAAAGCTGACCCCACTGCTGTCACTGACTTCTGTTACCATGATTCGCCCCACAGCAGCCACTAATTTCCAGTTCCATACTCACCTTGCTGTTTTAGCTGATAGCCTTTTTCAAGTTCACTCATTGCAGCCACTGATTTTCTTCTCAAGATTTGTTCAGTTGGGGTTACCGAATATTGCTTCCAGGTTCATCCACTCTAACCATTAACATTCATTTTTCAGATGCCCAGTGCCACTGGCCACTGATTTCTGTTGTAAGACTTGGCCCACTGCAGCTTTTGATTTTGCTCAGTGTTATTTCCATCCAGTGCTAGTGCAGACATTGACTCTGCTGAATTTAAGCCACGTAAGACTAAAAACAAAAACAGGACTCATTCTTAAACATGTAAATTAAGTGAATGAAATTTGGCCATTGTCTTCTATTGATATCACTGGTGAGTACTATATATACATTGCATCCTATTTTGTATTGATGATTTACTGAATTTAAGATGTATTCTAAGTACTTGGCATATCATTTTCAGTTTGATATTGAAGCCGCAAGTCATATTTTACCATATTTGGAGTCTTTTTGTATAGAAGTTAATTAACTTTGTTTTCAAGGAAAGGCCACAAAAGTGTCTTGGCAAGACAAAATTTTGTTCAGCGTCTGGGGGCAAGGCCTCCCAGATCCCCCAGCAGGGCGTTGCCCCTGCACCCCACTGGGGGCCTATGCCGGCCCCCAGACCCCCGCCCCTGTTTCATTTTCAAAATGTGGCAGGTCTGAGTATGCAAAAGCTCCGGAAGCCAGACTGATCCATGGTTCCGTCTGTATTTCAGGAAGACAGAAGGGAAAAGTCAAGGAAGTCAAACTGCAGCAGCATGAACAGACGTCTGTGGAAGGATCCCCAGGACTCCCAGTCCCGGGTGGACAACGAGAACGGCAGTTACCTGCTGCCCCTGCACAGGGTGTACGCCGCGGGCTCCCCGAGGAGCAAGCCGCTGGGAGAGCTGACCAACACGCCCCCAAAGAGAGGGACCGAGGCAGACGGCAGACTGATCCCACGCGAACAGCTGCACGAGAACTCTCCACGCAAGGTGGTACGACGGTTGTCTTTGGAAACCAGACTACGCTCCACGGCCAAACACTCCCCGGCCAAACACTCCCCGGCCAAACGTTCCCCGGCCAAACACTCCACTGCCAAACCCTCCCCTGCCAAACACTCCCCTGCCAAGCGAGCCCCGGCCAAGCGATCCCCGGCCAAGCGATCCCCAGCCAAACACTCCCCTGCCAAGCGATCCCCGGCCAAACGTTCCCCGGCCAAACGTTCCCCGGCCAAACACTCCCCGGCGAAAAATCAGGAGAACTACCCCGTTCTACCAAAGGCACTACTACGAGGGAGAGACGACAAGCCGAGAGCTCAAAACGGCCAGAACCTTAGGTTTTCCATCGTCAACATACTGAATGCCAGAGCTCTCAAAAGTCAGGCGACCGCAAAATGGAAGTTCAGGACAGTGGGCTCCGTCATTGTTCACGCCCAGGAACCCTCTGCTGTTCCCACACAGGAGCCAGATTCACACACCTCAGGGTATTCTGACGATTCCAGGCAAGATCATTCTTCGTCGCACGAGGACGCTCTTGACTTGAGCACGCGGCGGGAGAAGGAAACACGCCCTGTCCCCCCACCGATGCCTTTCGTCGTGCGAACGGATTCCACAGGACCTCTTCAAGCCGTCCACACAACGTCCATGTCCGCTTCCGCGGGTGTGTCCCCGCTATCCCTGCAGTCTGTCTTCGGAGGACCATCTCAAGGACCAGCCCGCAGCATGCCCTCGTCCGACCAGCCCGAGTCGTTCGGACCTTCCCCACCCAAGGCAGTGAGCTCTGCTCGACGTGCGGCGATCACAAGTTGGACAGCCGTTACGCAACGACCAGAGGATTGTCCGCTTACAGCTTTGATCCGAGCGATCATGCGCTGGACCTTAGGTTGAGGTCGCCGGTTCCGATCCGCCTCTCTGGGCCCGAAGCTGTGTCCCAGGTAGGCCTACCTCTTCGTGCAGGTCCTAGCAGCCTACCTCCTCATGCAGGTCCTAGCGGCCTACCTCCTCATGCAGGTCCTAGCGGCTTACCTCCTCATGGAAGTCCTAGCGGCCACCTCCTCATGCAGGTCCTATCGGCCTTACCTCCTCGTGCAGGTCCTAGCGGCTTACCTCCTCGTGCAGGTCCTAGCGGCTTACCTCCTCATGGAAGTCCTAGCGGCTTACCTCCTCGTGCAGGTCCTAGCGGCCCACCTCCTCATGCAGGTCCTAGCAGCCTACTCCTCATGCAGGCCCTAGCAGCCTACCTCCTCATGCAGGCCCTAGCGGCCTACCTCCTCGTGCGTGTCCTAGCGGCTTACCTCCTCGTGCAGGTCCTAGCGGCCTACCTCCTCATGCAGGTCCTAGCAGCCTACCTCCTCATGCAGGCCCTAGCGGCCTACCTCCTCGTGCGGGTCCTAGCGGCTTACCTCCTCGTGCAGGTCCTAGCGGCCTACCTCCTCATGCAGGTCCTAGCAGCCTACCTCCTTTTGCAGGTCCTAGCGGCCCACCTCCTCGTGCAGGTCCTAGCAGCCTACCTCCTCGTGCAGGTCCTAGCGGCCTACCTCCTCATGCAGGTCCTAGCGGCCTACCTCCTTCATGCAGGTCCTAGCGGCTTACCTCTCTCGTGCAGGTCCTAGCGGCCTTACCTCCTTCGTGCAGGTCCTAGCGGCCTACCTCTTCTCTGCAGGTCCTAGTGGCCTACCTCTTCTTGCAGGTCCTAGTGGCCTACCTCTTCTTGCAGATCCAGTGGCTATCCTCTTCTTGCAGATCCCAGTGGGCTACCTCTTCTTGCAGATCCCAGTGGGCTACCTCTTCTTGCAGGTCCTAGCGGCCTACCTCTTCTTGCAGGTCCTAGCGGCCTACCTCTTCTTGCAGGTCCTAGCGGCCTACCTCTTCTTGCAGGTCCTAGTGGCCTACCTCCTCATGCAGGTCCTAGCGGCCTACTTCTTCTTGCAGGTCCTAGTGGGCTACCTCCTTGTGCAGGTCCTAGCGGCCTACCTCGCGCAGGTCCTAGCGGCCTACCTCCTCGTGAAGGTCCTAGCGGCCTACCTCCTCGTGCAGGTCCTAGTGGCCTACCCCCTCATGTAGGACCTAGCGGCCTACCTCGTGCAGGTCCTAGCGGCCTACCTCGTGCAGATTCCGGCGGCCTACCTCGTGCAGATCCTAGCGGCCTACCTCCTGGTACACCCTCTAGCCTGTCCATCACAGCTGAACGGCTGGACGCTACGTCCCCGTATGCTCGCCCAACAGTTCCGAGGAGGACGTCAACTGACGGCGACGTCGGGGCCGTCCTGCAGGCTCGGACCGACTCCAACGACAGGCACAGGGACCACCTGAGCCAGGTGTCAGACAGGCCGACTACGTCAGTCGTTGGGGAAACGGCGGCTAACAACATGCCGTCGTCGTCGTCGTCGTGTGAGCAGGCGGGGCCGTCTACGGCGGAGGATGGCGGCAGCAGCGGAAGAAGCCAAGGAGTTCAGAGCGAAGGGAAACAGGTCAGTGCGTTGTCTCTGTCTCCCGTGTTTTTGCTCATCGTTCCCCGTTTTTCTCCCCTCAGTGTAGCGTACTGTGTTGTAGTCACAACATCTCTTTCCCTCCCCTCCCACTCCTTTTCCTCTCTTTCCTCTCACACGCATGCTCTCTCTCTCTTTCCGCACGCACACGCGCTGTCTCTCTCCTCCCCACTCGCACTTCTCTCTCTCTCTCTCTCTCTCTCCTTTTCTCTCTTCTCTCTCTCTCTCCTCCTTCCCGGACGCACAAACTCGCTCTCTCTGTCTCTCCCCCCTCCGAACACGCTCTCTCTCTGCACCTGAAGATATGTGTATGCATTGTATGTGATTACCGTTTGTAACCTGTATTGTGATTGAGGACCCATCAGAACGGGCCAGTGGCCTGATTAAAAGACTTCATTCATTCATTCATTTCTCTCTCTCTCTCTCTCTCTCTCTCTCTCTCTCTCTCTCTCTCTCCTCTCTCTTTCCCTTCACACACACACACACACACACACACACACACACACACACACACACACACACACACACACACGTGTATTCAACAAACAAACTGTGTGGTGTTGGCAAGGCAGGAGGAGGAAGAACAGTCATTCGCTGGCGGAGTTGTCGGCGGTCGTTTTAGCACTCTGCATCACTTCCAGACATCACTTCTGTCATTGCATTGTTGTTGAAGGGAGTAGATAAACGCCTACACATGCTTACTTAATACTATAACATTCTTATTATAAGTTGTACAGAACTGATGTTTGGAACTCTCAAAAAGAATAAGTGTTTTCAAATAATCTGCTTTTGCGTGCATGTTTAGATGTTGAAAAAAAATAAAGCATAAACAGTACACAGAAAGTTGTTGACCCACACACACACTGTCACAAGTTTGTTACTGTTGATGGAGTTGTGGGGTTTAGTCTGCCTTGAAGTTGGCAAGGCTGTGGTACCTCTGAGATGAGCTTTTCAAAAAGTCTAAGTTTGTGTGCCCCATCATGCTCCGTGTGATCTTCTGGTTTGGCCAGGTCGTTGTCAGAAAGATGGAGCAAAAAAAAAAAACAACAAAAAAAACAACAACAACAACAACAAAGTGTGCTAAGAAATCTGCCTCTTGATATGGTGTTTCTGAATCCTGGCATTTCAATAATGGGATCAGAAAGTAGATCAGCAAAGTTCAAAAGATGATCTCTCTGAAAGGCCAATCAGCAGTAAAATAGCCACAAACGCTTTCATTTCATCAAAAGTCACATCTTCCCACTTCGTCAGACGTGAAAGTTCACATGCTTTCCCTCCCCTCTTGTCCTTCGTTTGCGCAGCATACCTGTAGAAGTGTACCATCTCATCATTGGTGAATAATCTGAATAAATCGCCTTCAGAAGTGTCATCTGAAAGGTCTTGTGGGCCTGTACTTTCTTCACAATCTTTCAATTACTCGTGATCGTAACCATAACACTTGAAAAAAATTCACTGTTCCTATTCCAATACATGTAAACGCAAATGGCTGCATGAAAAAGTAAGCCTCGTTCTGAATAAAACCAAACGAAGTCATTTGCGTATTTGAAGAGGCAGCCAATCATCGAGTGAAGCGAGTTTCGAGTGACTATTCTGGTGCCCTAGGGCAACGTGACTACCACCGGCATGGTGCATTGATGTACAGGCAGCGTGCTAAACTTAAGAATTCATTATGTCTCTCTCTCTCCCCACACACGTATCCAACAAACAGGTGTTGTGTCAGCAGGGCAAGCAGAAGAAGAAGAGCCAGACACTGGCGGAGTTGACGGTGGCCCTCACCGAGAGAGGCAGGAGGCCATCATCGACTTCGCCAACAAGCGACTGGAGGCCAGTGGCATCGAGGGTGTCCTGGCGGTCCATCCCACCGTGGTGGAGATCTTGAAAGTAGGTTCAGATCTTCTGCCAACGACTTGTGTGTGTGCGTGTGTGTGTGTGTGTGTGCGTGTGTGTGTGTGTGTGTGTGTGTGTGTGGTGTGTGTGTGTGTGTGTGTGTTGGTGTGTTTTAAGCTTGTATTATCTGAAATCATAGGGAGTGTGGAGGTGGAAGAAAGTTTAGAATCGAAACTTTTAAAGCGCGCACCTGGCTGTACTTTTCAAACGCTATCGTTAGAACTGTACATATGCATTTCAAATTCACTCCCCGTTCCATCTACGTCAAGGTGATGAGGTAGCACATATATTTCAAACCAATTGTGAGGAGGGGGGGGGGGGGGGGCGGAGAGAGAAAGAAAGAACAGTCCTACAGTGAAATGCAAGTCTTAAGTCTTTTGTTTATTAAATTGTATGGTTTACTGCGGTAATTTCATACTACTAATTCTACTTTGTCTATTCCGAGCGAAATATGGATAGCGTTGATTGTTAATTTTTTTTTCTTCTCCAGAAATGCGAAGCCGAAAGTTCACCGGTACAACTGGTGAACGAAGGCTTTGCCATCAAGGACCCTTGGTGGTGTGACCCCGCAGTCGACGTCAAAAGTAAGTCGTCGCTGTTATCCATGTCATCAATCAGTTGCTTATGTTTACTACTAGTCAATTAGCTGACTGAATGGCCTGTGTGTGTGTTTCATTTTCTTTTATGTTACGATTGTTCGAAACCCTATGTTCGCTGCTGGTTGGTTAGGCTGTGTAGTTGTTTACTTTTCATTTCAATTGTGATTATATGTGAATGCATCTTTTATTAGATGAAATTACAGGAGTTTTTTTTTTCTTTTAGAAGTTTGAATCGTTTCTACAGCGACGGATTACTATGTTGAACTTAACTTTGTGAGAAACTGATGATCTTCACTGAAGTAAATATGAAATGAGGCAGGGAACAATAAACAACAAACAAGAAAGGTAACTCTTGCTCCCACAAGAAAACATAACTCCAAAGGAATGCTGCTTACGACACGGAATCGCCTAGCAGACATGACAGCACAGAGCACACAGAACATACAAGGAAACATCCAAAAGAAAAGAATGTTCCAAGCTTGTTCATATACCTACACCGAACACATCTGCACACATGTACACACATGACACTATGTGTGTGTGTGTGGCCAAGATAAAAAAAAAAAACAGTTTTGTGTGGCAAATATACAAAGAAACATAACTGTTAGCACTCTTGTGTGTGTTTCTGCGTGCGCGCGCGTCCTTGTATGTATTATATTTCAGCATAGAATCTGAACAGTACTGAACATGTGAGTTGGGGGCTGGTGCTTGTACTCTCTCTGTTAGTGTTAGGTGCACGGCGAGACATCGCCACAGTATCATTTCCAGTCTATTACTTGGATTCTCCTCCCGTTCGTTATCCCCCCCCCCCCCCTTCCCTTCGTTACTTCCCCTGTCTTCTTCAGTAATGTGCTTGTGTTGTATAATTTACTTTTAATTCAGTAGAATGTTTATCACACGCACACAAGAACCCATTGTTTTCTCGTGGTAGCCATGTTGCATTGCACGGTTGTTGTCGTTTTTTCCAGCGCGGGAAGACGTGCAGGAGGACGGGACTAGGGGGGTCAAATATTTTTATAACGACAAGGAGCTCCACCAGAAGGACCGCCGTGGGGCCAACCGAAGTGCACGGCGCGAGAAGAAGAACAGCCCATACATCTGCATCTTCTGCGCCGAGCGGTATGCCGATGCCACGGACCTGACGCGACATACCAGGACCCACACTCGTAAGGAATTCTCTCTGTCCGCTTTTCTCTGTGTGTCTTTCTGTTTCTGTCCCCGATTGTGTGTCCTCAGTCTGTGCCTGTTTTTGACTGTTGTGTGTTCCTCATGGAAGGAGACAGACACGACTATGGCTTGGGGGGAGAAAGTAAGTGAAGGGACAGTAAACGTATTCTGCAGCTAGCTAAGAAGATCCCTGTGTACTGCAATGCCGTACGTTGCATATTCACTTAATTGGCTTCGAAGTGAGGCGATTGAAAGCGAAAAAATTGTAGCGTATTTCTACGAAAAAAAAAGACATTTCCGCATGTATTACAGTTTTCAGGACTAACATCTCAATTATATCATTATTACTATGGTCCTATTTCCCATACACCCCTTTCCAACGACTTCATTTTCAGTAAAAAGCCATTGTGCATCGATTCCGAGAAAAGGCGTGGTTGCTTGTTCTTAGTATTACCTGTCCTATGTGTTGTGTGATTTTGGCTGAAGAAGACCCAAGAGGTTGAAATGTATCATGTTCGGTTTTGTGATCTTCTCGTTTATTGTCTGCGGAAATATCTTTTCTTTTCAAAAATTTACTATTTTGATATTGGAATACTCGATCTAAGTACTCCACGGTCGAAATTCAAGAGTTGTGCTGTGTATACATGATTTTTTTCTTTCTTTTTTTCCTTTTTTTTGTTTGTTTTTGTTTTAGTAGTTTTGGTATAAGATTTGACAGGGGGAGAAAAGAGATGAGATGAGTAAGTATTGTACAAATAGGGTAACTCTTGCCCCAATGATGAAATGATAATAGGCCCATAATTCCAAACGAATGCCGCTTGCGACACGGAACCGCCGAGCAGAAATGACAGCGCAGAGCGCACAGAACAAAGAAGGTGGCGCCCGCGAAAAAGAACGTTCCAAGTTTGCCTGTATACCCTGTACCCACCACATCTACACAGCAACAACACCTGGAGAAATGAACACATACAAAGTACCATGTATTCAAGACTGCCACAGCCTTTTCGATCTTGAACATTGTCAAAAAAATACATTCATTAGCGGACAGTGACTAATATAGATAACCTCGGTTTGATTGGTAGGGGAGCGGGGGAGGGGTGTGTCTCCTATTTTATTCCACGTGCTCTGTGTTGTCATTTCTGCTAGGCGATTCGGTGTCATAAGCAGCATTCGTTTGGAGTTATGGGCGTGTATTTATTTCATCATTGGAGCAAGAGTTACCTTACTGCTTGCTTACTTACTTAGGCCCATAGCTCGAGGGTGAGCACAGGCCATCGACAACACTCCGCCATCGCACTCGGTTCTGGACTCCTCGCTCAATGCCTGTCCAGTTGGTCCCCTGCCTCTTTATCTCTGCCTCGGTGTCTCGTCTCCAGCTGCTGCGAGGTCGGCCTCGTTTCCTTTTCCCCTGCGGGAAAAGTTACCTTACTTGTTCGTTATTTACTGTTTACTGTTCTCTGCCTGATTTAAGATTTCCTCTCAAGATAAGATTTAAGATATACAGGATATTTTGAAGTCAGTAAAAGCATTTCTGATTGCAAACCTTCGGCTGTAGATGAGGTAACAGTCAAGAGGCCAGAAAGGCCCAAAATACGTCAGTAAAAGCATTTCTGATTGCAAACCTTCGGCTGTAGATGAGGTAACAGTCAAGAGGCCAGAAAGGCCCAAAATACACCTGAAGATGTTTCAGGATGGAAAATACCTTATCACCGAAATACTTTTTTTTCTTTCATCTGCGTCTAGAAAGAGACAGGCGGGATTGGCAGTTTTGTGCCCCTAGAAAATGGCAAAAAAGCAGGTATGAATTTGACAAGATTCTCAGACATTGGGCCACTTAATTTTTTTTGGTTTTGTTTTGCAGGCGTGCATCCCTACAGGTGTGACATCTGCAAAAAGGGCTTCAAACAGAACGTGTCTCTGGAGTCGCACCTGAAAAAAGAACATGGCGCGGAGAAGCCCGCCCGAGACTATAAGCAAATCAAGCACTACATCTGCGAGTTGACAGGGGAAATGTTCATCGACGTGGACAAGTTCATCCAGCACCAGTGCGAAAAAGGCCACCTCAACATGGCGAACAGGGCCAAGGACCGACGCATCATGAAAAGACCGAGCCTGGGGTCGCCACCGAAAAAACCGCCCTTGAAATAGACGCTGTCGTGAAAGGCTCTGGCCAAGCCCTTCGTTTATGAGCATGGCCTAGTAAGGCAACGGCTCATAAATGATCTCCCCTGGCAACGGCTCATAAATGATCTCCCCTGCTTTTCAAGCTTGGGAGTGCAGCCCGCACCCCCCACCGCCACCCCCATGTCTGTCCTCAGGAAAAGAAGACTGTAAAAAGAAAATTTACCAGTGAATTGGTGCAGCTCTGCTGCCTTGTCCAACGTTGTTTTACAGAAATGTTGGCTTGTATGGCGGCGGACATTTTGCGGCGCCACGCTTCTGAAAGCTTCAGTTGCAGTTTCAGTTTCTTCAAGGAGGTCGTCTCTGCGAGCGAACTAGTCCATATATACGCTACACCACATCTGCTAAGTTTTGAGACCACACTGCCAAGTGGTGGCTTCTGAAAGAAAACATTGTGGAACGCGTCATAAGTCGCAGACAAGACAGTATGAAGACTGCCAGCTGTCCCACAGAAGACGGTATGAAGACTTGTCACCTGTCTGATAGAAGACAGTATGAAGACTGTCACCTGTCTGAAAGAAGAGAGTATGAAGACTGTCACCTGTCTGATAGAAGAGAGTATGAAGACTGTCACCTGTCTGATAGAAGAGAGTATGAAGACTGTCACCTGTCTGATAGAAGAGAGTATGAAGACTGTCACCTGTCTGAAAGAAGACGGTATGAAGACTGTCACCTGTCTGAAAGAAGAGAGTATGAAGACTGTCACCTGTCTGAAAGAAGACGGTATGAAGACTGTCACCTGTCTGAAAGAAGAAGAGAGTCTGAAGACTGTCACCTGTCTGAAAGAAGACAGTATGAAGACTGTCAGCTGTCCTATAAAAGACGGTATGAAGACTGTCAGCTGTCCTATAAAAGACGGTATGAAGACTGTCAGCTGTCCTATAAAAGACAGTATGAAGACTGTCAGCTGTCTCATAGAAGACAGTATGAAGACTGTCACCTGTCCCATAGAAGACGGTATGAAGACTGTCACCTGTCTCATAGAAGACAGTATGAAGACTGTCACCTGTCCCATAGAAGATATTATGAGGCTGTCACCTGTCCCATATATAAGAAGACAGTATGAGGACTGTCAGCTGTCCCATAGAAGATATTATGAGGACTGTCAGCTGTCCCATATATAAGAAGACAGTATGAGGACTGTCAGCTGTCCCATATATAAGAAGACAGTATGAGGACTGTCAGCTGTCCCATAGAAGACAGTATGAAGACTGTAAGCTGTCCCATAGAAGACAGTATGAAGACTGTAAGCTGTCCCATAGAAGACAGCATCAAGTCTGTAAGCTGTCCCATAGAAGACAGTATGAAGACTGTCACCTGTCCCATAGAAGATAGTATGAGGACTGTCACCTGTCCCATAGAAGACAGTATGAAGACTGTCACCTGTCCCATAGAAGACGGTATGAAGACTGTAAGCTGTCCCATAGAAGACAGTATGGGGGCTGTCACCTGTCCCATAGAAGACTGTATGGGGGCTGTCACCTGTCTCATAGAAGACTGTATGGGGGCTGTCACCTGTCCCATAGAAGACTGTATGGGGGCTGTCACCTGTCCCATAGAAGACAGTATGAAGACTGCCACTGTCCTGTCAGAATGTCTGTCACTCCAGCTGTCAGGTTGTTGGTCCTCTTTTCAGGTTGTGTCTGTCTCTTGGGTCTTCTGTACCCGTCATCGTTTCTCTGTGCGCGTTTCTCTATCCGCAGCAATGGCTCAATGTCTGTCATATCTGTCTGTCTCTCCGTCCGTCCGTCCGTCCGTCAGTTTCTGTCTCTCTCTCTCTCTCACTCTCTCTCTCTCTCTCTCTCTCTCTCTCTCTTTCGCTCTCCTCACTCTCTTCTCTCCGTTTCTTGCTCTCTCTCTGTCTCTGTCTCTCTCTCTCTCTCTCTCTCTCTCTCTCTCTCTCTCTCTTGCTCTCTCCCCCTCACTCTGTTTCTCTCTCTCTCTCTCTCCTCTCTCTCTCTCTTAGTAATAGTCTTGAGAAATAGTAGTGCTGTTGACAGTAGCAGTAGTAGTCGGTAGTAGTGGTAAAGCACTGTTTGTTAATTAGTTTGTTAACTTAGTTGTGTAGCAAAACCAGGAAGATAGAGCGCTGGCTGAAGTGGTTAGCCTTGAGTAACATGAAGTTCTTGAGGCTTCACTCCAACTCTCTCTCCTTCACTTTTGTCTGTCTCTCTCTCTCACTTTGTCTGTCTCTCACTTTGTCTATCTGTCTGCCCCCCCCCCTCTCTCTCTCTCTCTCTCTCTCTCTCTCTCTCTCTCTCTCTTTTACTGTCCCTCTGCATACCTAACATCGTTTTTGTTGAGAAAAAAAAAGAAAAGAGAATCAGAGAAACCGTCCAATACGTTTGACTTGTATTCTAGGGAGAAAACGTTGCTCTCTTTTTTTTTTTTTTTTTTTTTTTTTTTTTTTTGGAAAAACCAACAGAGATAACCCGGTGTGTGTATTTATCAAATGCATGTGTTCTTTTCGTTGTGACATTTTTCACATTATATTCCACATGTACAGGGATTCTATATGCATTTGGGGTTTTTGTCACTGGGGTGCTGGATTTGATAATCATATTGTTCACACGGGAAAAGGCAGCAGTTATATATTTCAATTTTTTGTTGTTGTTGTCGTATTGAGTAGCTATTGAGCTGGTCCTTGAAATATGCATTGTAATGTTGTTTTGAAAGTTGTGTGGTGTGTTGCCTATCTTTCTTTTTCTTTCTTTTTTGTTTCTATGTAATAAGGTTTTTTTTTGTTTGTTTTTTTTTTTTGTCTCTGATTTTTTTTTTTTTTTTTTGAAATACCATTCCGGTGGAACTACTCCCATCCCGCTCACTCCGACTCCTCGTCCACAGCCACACCTAGGCTCGTTCCGTCGCAGCCCCGGCACAAGCAATCCACAGGGAGCATACAGTTAGTCAAGTCATTACGAGGCAACCCACCGGAGGAGTCACGGCACTGCTGCCGGGTCACTTTGGAGGTGTTCAGTGGCGCCTGTTGTGATCCCACAGGACACTGCCTACAGAGTCCCCTGCTGATGACACTGATGGCCTAGTCGCGGAGCGCGTGCGAGTGAGCGGGCCCCCTCCAGAAGGCGCCATCATTCCGTCCAGCGACAGTGCCCGTGAAGCTGGCGATGCCGGCGACCTTTTGGAGAACTCGCCAAGGGCGGAGACGTAGATGTGAAGAGGCTGTCGAAACTGAGGTTACCATGAGAGCAGGGTATTAAGGGGCACAGAACCCACGACCTCCCAGTCGGGAATCCGCGACACTAACCTCTGTGCCACGGCAGTGTTGAAAGTTTTGTTTAGTATAGCACTGTTATGAGATAATGTTGCTGTACGAGCTTTTTTAATAACGGTTTTGTGAACATTTGATTATCTTGCCTTAAGAGGGGAAAACATTCCAACCAGCACCCAACGCAACCAGGGACACCATTTGTATCGACAAATCTGGACCAAGGATTGTAGCCTTGCGAGCGTGTTTTGTAACACAAATGACAGCTAAGTCAAATGTTGGTCTAAATACCTGAACGTTTTTTTGTTTGTTTGTTTGTTTTTTTTTGTTTTTTTTTAACCTTTTGCTTGTTTTAAACTGTGTTTCCCACACACATTGGTCACATTCCACGTGGCCGAGTGGACAGTCATTCCGGTGCTGGTCTGAACGAAGAACACTGACTTCAACAACAGTCGAAGCTAGTCAGTCCATTTGTGTGCATAATATTTACAGTGAATGTCTCAACAAACGTTCCGATGATGCCATCACTCGTGTGTGCATAATATTTACAGTGAATGTCTCAACAAACGTTCCGATGATGCCATCACTCGTGTGTGCATAAGCGTGGAGGTGAGTATCATCATGGTCCAGAGTCAGTGCCATTTTTTTTTTTTTTCAAATGATGACCGCTGTCCACGCCTGGGACAGTCCCATGGAATGATGTCCAAAAACTGACATTCTGAATCGTGAACTGTTGTGGTGATGACTGGACGTTACATTATGCTTTGAAATAGGGCAGCCGTTTCCGCCATCCCGTTTCGTTCTCATTTTACTGCTGACTTTGTTTGTCTCTGTCCGTGAGGTCACAGTATGTATGGTCGTTATCGTTTTATTCGCCTCATCTTCACTTTTAAAACAATTGTTACTCGTTGGCTGTTATTCCGTAGTGCTGCTGTTAAAGGTCGTTTTGCGAGTTTTTTAAGTCGTAAAGATGTCTGCATAATAATCCTAATAACGCTCTCAAAACAGGCCTCATTTACAAAAAAATCCTAACAAAGTTTACAATACAGAAAAAAGATACTACTCGAAGATCGACCGGGTTTTAAAAGCACTTGCAAGAATTTTTATTTTAGTTCACATGTACACTCACGGATTCTCGGTTCAAAAGTTTCATGGGAAGGATTGGAGAGGGGGGGGGTGGGGGGGGGGGGGGGGGGGGGGCAGGGGCAGGCAGGCTGTGCACGTTATCGTTATCTCCGAATAGAAAATCTCTGCTGGCTGGCACGAGCCGGGAAGTGAACCCCGGACCTTACCGGCCGGGCCAGCCCGGCCCTACAGACTGACCGAGATTTCTCCTCGGCACCGGCAATGTCAGTGAGGTTTCCACAATCTATAATTTCAGTGATGTTCTCACCACGAAGGGTTCCACAATGACTGGGGGGGGGGGGGGGGGGAGGGGTATACAGTCATAAAGATGTCATTCCTCTTGGATTTTTTTTTAATGCTCTCATGATCCTGTTTTGTAAACATTGAATGGATGGACCTTGTGGATGGAGATCATGTTGTGTTTGCATGGACATTAAAATTATACTATCACCTTTTAAAAAGAAAAAAAAAGAAGAGGAAGAAAGAAGGAAAGGAAGATGGAAAGAACGTGTTTGTTGTCATGTCATTTGGTTTGCGTGCGTTCCTTGCTGGAACCAATTGTTTGGAGGTGCTGAAGAACTGGGGTATGTGCAACAATTTGTACTTTTTTTTTTGGTTATTTTTTTTATGGAAAGTAGCTTATTGTGCATGGTTCCTTTTTGCGAAATACATTTGGTCTTGTACAAAAGATACGTTTCATGTACTTTTGTGCTCCTCCCTCGCTCTGTCTCTGTCTCTATCTCCTCTCTCTCTCTCTCTCTCTCTCTCTCTCTCTCTCTCTCTCTCTCTCTCTCTCTCTCTCTCTTTCTCTCTTTCGCCCCCGCGCGCGTGTGTGTCTGGGCGTAGCTCTGTTCGTGCGTGTGTGTGGGTGTGTGCGTGCGTGTGTGTGTGTGTATGTTTCATTGAGAGTTGACATCAACGAGCGACAGCCCTGATATGGCTCTTCGCGGTCGGCTGGACTATAAACATAATCCTCTCTCTCTCGGCCCGTGTGTGTGTGGATCCCCCCCCCCCCTCTCTCTCTCTCTCTCTCTCTCTCTCTCTCTCTCTCGCCCCTGTGTGTGTGGATCTCCCCCCCCTCTCTCTCTTCACACACACACACACACACACACACACACACACACACACACACACACACACACTTGCATTCTCACATACATACAGCAAGACAACAAAGGATACGTATACATTCAAACACGCGTTTCTCAGAAAAGTATCACCGATTCTTGGTGACAGTAGGCCTACGCCACGAGTAGGGGGGGGGGGGGGGGGGTGGTAAACAACGTTAGGCAGAGCAGTTATGGGTGCTCTGCAGTATCTAAATCTCATACACATACTTAGTCCAACATATAAACCATAAGCCTACAAGTTTTACCAAGGTCATAATTATCACGTCATTTTTGTACTCCCAGTTCTTATAGAACAGGAAGTACTTTAGAATGGGAACGAAGAAACGCTGTCTGTGGTTCTGTCTGTCTGTCTGTGTGTCCGTGGTCAAAATGAGTTCCACTCGCTCCAGACAAAACTACTGGGCCGATCTTTCTAAAAATGTGTAGGTATGTTCATTATGGGCCACGGATGATGCCCGATGTTTTAGTTTACCGCTATAGCCGTTACTAACGGCTGTAACGGCCTATAACGGTTTTTCGTCTTTATGGGATATCTCAGAAAGTACTTGGCCAATTTATAAGCGGTTTGGATGATCTCGTGACAAATCGGAGCCTCTGTCCATATGTAAGTGATGTAATGCTGAAAATGGATTAAACAACCGTTAAAAAACCGTTATTCTGCCGTTATTTCTTATATATAGGTGGATTTTAATGAAATTTGGTATATAGAAAGGTTATCACACACAAATGGCACTTCTACATAGTGTTTCAAAATCTGACCGTTAAAAACCGTTATTCTTGACATATTGTCCGATTTGGATGAAATTTGATATGTACACAGGCTTTAGCCCAGTGAGGACTAAAATACCGGTTTCAAAAGTGTATATCAGTTATATAACCGTTAAACCGTTATTTTGCCGTTATTTTTATATATTGGTGGGTTTTAATGAAATTTTGTATATAGAAAGGTTATCACACACAAATGGCCCTTCCATGTAGTGTTTCAAAATCTGACCGTTAAAAACCGTTATTCTTGACATATTGTCCGATTTGGATGAAATTTGGTATGTACACAGGCTTTAGCCCAGTGAGGACTAAAATACCAGTTTCAAAAGTGTACATCGGTTAAATAACCGTTAAAACCGTTATTTTGCCTTTATTTCTTATCTCATAAAGCACTTGGCCGATTTATAAGCGGTTTGGAAAACTGGGAGTACGTTTATATGCTTCGCATCTTGTTACAGAAATCAAAACGTGAATGAGACGCGTTAACAACGCCGGGCTGGGATTCCTATGAGCCGATAGAGAACCCGATTAGACCCATGTCGAACAACACGAGTCTCTCGCCCGTTTGTTGATGACACTCGACCAATATGATCACCTGGATGAACGAGCGCGAGAGCAAAAATTTCGCCCAGTTTTGGAGTTGAACATGCTTAGCTGTTCAAGCGAGACACTCGCACCGAGAAGCTGATACATCAGCCGATCTGAGCAAAGGTGAAGGTCGTGTGTTCTGGAACCCACCATCTCTCCTCTAAGCACTTTTTTTTGTTCTTCAGTTTTGAATGTCATTGTTATTCTACGACACCAAGATTGAGAATTCGTTCTCACATCGAGATTCTGTGTCTAAATGGTCATTCCGTACTCTTTACTAAACAAACAAACAAACAAACCTATGACACTAGGATCGAGAATTCAATCTCACATTCAGATTCCGTGTCTGAATGGTAATTCCGCAGTCATTACTGAAGAAACAAAAATGAGAGAGAGAAAAGAAAAACAAAGTTGAACGATCAGTAGGACAAAACAGCATGGAATGAACCACTGAACTGGGCAATGAGTTCTGCGTCCGAGGTTCTTGACCAGTCAGTCTGCATGTTTCTTCTTTCCTGTCAAGTCCAGCGCGATGTTTGACGTCACGACCTTGAAACAGCGAGGCGAGAGAAAGTGCGAGGCCAAGAACCCAAACCCTAGACTGCATTGAAACAGGCCACACCCTAAGTGACTGCAAGTCTCAGCTTCATTGACCTGCCGATAAATCGGATCACGTGATCGATGAGTTAGACCTTGTGCATCGAGACCCTGGTATCATAATTATAGTGGAAGCATATTGATCTTCCTTCGTCAGAAGTCATAATTACTACCTGATGGGAAACAATCACCTGCGGCGTGACTGTTTGAAACAACAACAAAAAAAGAAGAAGAAGATGAAGAAGAAGGGGGGGGGGGGGGGGGGGGAGAGAGAGAGAGAGAACAGTTATGACGTGAAAATCATTTTCACTGTTTTTGACACTATTCAGACGTCATGTGATGTACCTAAACAAAACAAAACAAAAAAAAAAAAAAAAAAAGCACCCCTATGACCTCACGGCGCAGTTTGACGCCAGCAGTTTAAAAACAAGTAGGCCTACGCTTTGCATTAATTTCTGGCATGTCTCAGATGCCTGTTACTTTGACACGAACTCCTCAACAGCGAAACAGCAGCTGTTCATGAGCAGTGATAGGGAATGGCGTCGCCAGAAATATTCTCAAAAGTAACGTTTTACCTTTGCCGAAGTTTAAAAAAGCATCGACATCGATTTATTTCACCCATACATTCAGTCGTGGTTTCGTCATTGTGATCACTTTCCGTATTTTAACGTAGCCTATTCCCCCATTCCCATCCCACCCACCTACTCTCCTACAAACATGCACACATTGGTACAGGACACCTACAAAGCTCAGCTCGAAACTGAAAGTACTACTCAGCATAGCTGGGTCAAAACCAGCTGTAGATTTTACGTACAAAATACAGACAGATTGTTACCAATTTAATTGCAAAATTGATTACAGATGGATCAAAAACACCATGTAGTTTATAGCCCTGAACCACAACCTTCTCTCTCTCATTTACACACACACACACACACATTCACACACACACACGCACGCGCGCGCGCACACACACACACACACACGCGCGCACGCACAGACGCACGCACGTACGCACGCACGCACGTACACACACACACACACACACACACACACACACACACACACCGCCCTTCTGGAAATACATGGGAGCCCGTGTTCCCACTGTTCCTTATTAAAAATGACCCCTCACTGCCAGTGTGTGTGTGTGAGAGAGAGAGAGAGAGAGAGAGAGAGAGAGCATGCGGAATAACATGATGCGCTGAATAAGAAGACAAAGAGTAGTTTTCCACTGTGCACCCCCATCCTCCACCCCTATCTTTTCAACCCTAAATCAAGACGACTATCGACGACAGAAATGATATCAATTGTTGTACGAAAAAACGGTAACAGTCTCATCATACGGATTACCAAACCAGTGTACGACTTCTTTTAGTCGTCGATCTTTTTCCTTGTACACCCTCCCATACACCAAGCGGATTTTCGAAAACAAACAAACAAAAACACGAAATTATTGAAAAAGCATGCTCCGATATGTACTTGAGTCAGGTGAAAGGGGGGTGGGTGGGGCGCGAGGTGAAAAAAAATCAAGCTGCTTTAAAAAAAAAAAAAAAAAGAAAAAAAAAAGAAAATTGCACGCGTTGCACGGCTGCACAAACGAACCGAGTGAACATCGCTCATGTTTTATCAGATTTCTCTTGCCGTCAGTACGGGGCTTGAGCTTGAGCGACGGAGAGAAGTACTGTGCACCGTTCTGTCGTCGTATTCATTCAAAACTGTCGGTGTATTCAATCAAAACTATCATCGTAATCAAACGAAAAACGAGTCTTGTTGTGCCGTTCTACGCTAGGTCTCCAATGAGGCCATAGACAACCAACCTGCTTCACACACGCGTACGAAGAGAGCCTTCTGTGCGCTTAACTGGGCGAAATTTTCTTGGCTTGAAAAGCAGAAAGTCTGTTCGCCACCAAGAATTTCCGGAGCAAGTTCGTTCCGTGAAGGTAATGCCCTCTTTTGGTTTACTCTTTTTTTTTTTTTAATACTGCCTTGTTAGTCTCTTTGTTTTATTGTATTTCGTTTATTATTTTGTTTTGTCCTTTACTGTTGCCTTGTGTGTGTGTGTTGGTGTGTGTGTGTGTGTGTGTGGGCGCGCGCGTGCGTGTGTGTGTTTCCCCGCATTTATACTAAGACCGAAGAAAGAACAAAAAAATAAATAAATTCAATGAATATAACGGCATGCCAATTTGTGTTGTAAATGAAAAGAAAGAGAAAGAAAGAGAAGAATTTTTTTTGGGGGGGGAGGGGGGGGGGGGGGGTGCGCTCTCCCTGTTTTCCGTCGCAATATAATCAAATTGGTTCAGCGACGTATGCAGCCAGGTCCAGATCCAGATGACAACTTGGCTGGCCGTACACCACTATCCGGAGTAGACACTGCCTGTTCTTTCTGCCACTGTGTCTTTCTTGGTTCGTGTGTATGTGTGTGTGATGGGGTTGGGGTAGGGTAGGGGTGGGTGGGGTGGAGTGGAGGGGGTGGCCACTGGTTTGTATATTATTTTCACTGGAGGTGATGATACGATGAATGAAATGGAAAGCCTGGCGTCCGTCAGCATGGCGTAATCTTTACCTGTCATAACGAAAAGATCCGTTTTCATGTCACCGCGAATTTTTTTTTTTTAACCCTTTTATTTTTAAGATGCTGATCGATGAGAATGAGGATGACGAAGACGATACTACAGTTTTCATTCCGGTCTGAGACTGCGTGACAGGGCTGTACTCTACGCTCACTTTCATAATAATATCCTGGCGTCAGTCTGGCCCGAGAGATACAGATACCTGCAGTGTCGGTCAGAAATTTCGAGCAACGCTCCCAGAGACGCATCCATTAAATGGATGAAACTCGACTGTGTGGTACCAGTCTTCTCCAACTGAGCCCGTAGCAAACTCAACTCTGGGTAGGAGCCGGTCGGGGCAGAAAAATCCCACATGACTCGGATTGGAATCGAAGCCACGAACTCCCAGCCAGGAGTCCGCGACGCTATCCATTTCGCCACGGCGGCTGGTCGGTGCGAAGGATTTGCTGAGTACGATTTCCAGATGGGTGTATTCTGTTCATTCTTATTCTTGTTCAAGGACAGGCTTTGGTCCTTTCTTCTTTCTTTTTGTTTTGTTTTTTTTGTTTTGTTTTTTGTTTTTCTCCTTTTGAAGGACAGGGTTTTCTTGCCACGTGAATTGACAACCCCTAAAAGGCCGTCTGTGATCAGTTGAGTTATTGGTAAACTCAATCTGCAGCAGAACTCAGAAAAGCAGCAAACGAACAGGTAGGAGAAGCTACGCAGATGTCGGTGGAATTTCGAACTTCAGTTGTGTGCGGGTCAGATGGCCGTCTTCGGTTTTCATTTCGCCTGAGTTGACACTCCCCAAGCGTAAGAACTGCAGGTACAGCGCATTTAGCTTTCTTCATGTTGGCCCGAAAGGAAATCGTAAACGAGTCAGCGAACAGTAAGCAGTAAATAACAAACAAGTAGGGTAACTCTTGCTGCTCCCATGATGAAATGTATACACGTTCATAACTCCGAAACGAATGCTGTTTATGACAGCGAATCGCCTAGCAGACAGAAATAACACATTGTTTGTTCCGCGTGCTCTGTTTAGTCGTTTCGGCCAGACGGTTCGGTGTCGTTAGCAGCGTTCGTTTGAAGTTATGGGCAAGTGTTTGTGTCATGAGAGCATGAGTTACTGTACTTGTTTGTTATTTTGTTTACTGTATAGAATTTCCCGATCACGGGGGAGGGGGGGGGGGGGGGGACTGAACGAGGGAAGGGGAGGCACTGGGCTGTAGTAGCAGGGACCGCAGAACTGGCCATTCCCTGTCTGGTGCCAGCGCCGACTGGCAGCCCGGACCATCATCACGGGACAGTATGATGGCTGCTCTGGCAAGGGGCTGTTCGGGCTGGGACCAGAGACATGGGAAAGTGCGTACTATAATATTTCTCTGACAGGGACGAAGCCTGGGTTTCCACGCCTAGAGCTTGCCATTTTCTGCGATGTTTTGTGTAAAAAAAAAAAAAAGTCGGTTTTTAGACACTAGTTTAGCTTTGTTTGTTCTCTTTGTCTGTGTCTCTGCTCTCTTTCTGTCTCTCCCCCTCTCTCCCTCTCTCTCTCCATTTCTCTCTCGCTCTCTCTTTCTCTCTCTCTCTTCTCTCTCTCTCTCCTCTCTTTTTCTCCCCTCTCTCTCCCTCTCTCTCTCCCCCACTCTCTGCCCCTTCTCTCTCTCCCTGTCACCCCCCTCCCCCTCTCTCTCTCTTCTCCTCAGCAGGCCTGACAGTCCTGTGGACGTTTTCTTCACGGGAAGTTTGAGCACGTTAGTTTATCGTAGTTATTCCCAGTTTTGAGTTTGTGATCCGTTTCTTTGGGCGACAGTTCTGATGAGGGTGTGTGTGTGTGTGTGTGTGTGTGTGTGTGTGTGTGTGCTTTTTTTGTTTGTTGTGTGTGTTTTTAATTAGATTACATTGATTAGGAGTTCGTCTGCAAGTACTCAGACCGGTGATTCAAGGCAGCTATCTCCCTCTGTCTCTCTCTCTCTCTCTTCTCCCTTTCTCTCCCCCTCTGTCTGTCTGTTGTCTGTCCTCTCTCTCTCTCTCTCTCTCTCTCTCTCTCTCTCTCTCTCTCTCTCTCTCGATCCACATCTCTCCCCACCCATCGTGTGTATTTAGTGTCTAGTTCGTCTGGGTCAGTTCTCCAGCGAGAATTTTCAGGTTCCTCATTGTGATTTATCACTGCTTTGACCCGGCTGTCAACGGCCTGTAACGGTTTTTCTTCTTTATGAAATATCTCAGAAAGTACTTGGCCGATCTTTCTGAAAATTTGTAGGTATGTTCATTATGGGTCACGAATAATGCCCGATGTTTTAGGTTACCGTTATAGCCGTTACTAACGGCTGTAACGGCCTGTAACGGTTTTTCTTGTTTATGAATATCTCAGAAAGTACTTGGCCGATCTTCCTGAAAATTTGTAGGTATGTTCACTATGGGTCACGAATAATGCCCAATGTTTTAGGTTACCGTTATAGCCGTTACTAACGGCTGTAACGGCCTGTAACGGTTTTTCTTCTTCATGGAATATCTAAGAAAGTACTTGGCCGATCTTTGTGAAAATTAGCAGGTATGCTCATTATGGGTCACGGATGATGGCCGATGTTTACCAGAATAGCCATTACTAACGGTTACACCAGCCCAAGACGGTTTTTCCTCTTTATGGAATATCTCACACGTATTCAGGATAAACTGGGAGTACGTTTATATGGTTTGCATCTTGTTTTTTTTCTTCTAAAGAATGATAAACCATTTTCCCCGCAGAAATTGGGAAGATCCTTAAGGATGATGCCGATTGACTATTTTTTCTTGAGAAAACAGGGTGAACATCGTGATCGTGAAGAAAACAGCTATCATTCCATGGAAACCAGTCGTTGCCCACAGATGCAACATCTTTACCCGGTTTTCTCTGAAAGTTAAAAGCTGTTTTCCTGGGGAAGGTGGGGCAGGGAGCGAGGGGAGGGGGGAGAGAATTATCGGCTTATGAAGCCAATGTGCTCCCATACATTTGTTGGTTCGTTCTCCTCAAAGCTGGATCTTTCAAGAAGGAATGACACGAAGAATCCTGAAAGACAGCAACAGTAGTTGATACTCCCAAGTTGTAAGACTTAAAACATCGGAGCGCTTTTTAAATACTTGTTCGCATTCTGCTCGTCAGTCATCGAAAAACAGAGCGCACGTGTGTGTGTGTGTGTGTGTGGTGTGTGCGTGTGTGGTGTGTGCGTGTGTGTGTGTGTGTGTGTGTGTGTCTAAGTGTATAGGCATGTGTTTGGGACGAATTGTAACCGAAATAAGCTGACATCACACGGTAATTGAGGCTTTAATGAAAACCCTCTTCTTCCGCCTTAGTGTCTATGATGTCCAGGACCATCCCTCCCCGACACGCACCCTGACTGTCGCTCCTCCGACCCGCACGTGTCGTGCAGAAGCTCAACAAAGCATTGTTGACCCCCCGCTCCTCCTCACCCCCCTCGCCAACCCCCTCTCTTCCTACCCCGCTGTTCTGCCTCGCTGTTCTGTATGCCACAGTCAACACTGGCAAACAACCGAGTTTGAAGTCACCCGCCACCACCCTCACCCCCAACCTTCTCTCTCTCCCTCTTCTCCAGCCACGCCTGTATCGTCAACATTGTCACGGCCGGCCCGTCCCTTGACTAAATTGTCCAGGGGGGGGGGGGGGGGGGTTTGCCTCGGAGACCTTTCGGTGACATGCGACCTTTTCTGTGTGGCTTTTGCCGTTTCTGACCGCTGCGTTCTTTTCATTTTCTCAAACGAACTAGTTCGGCATCCCTTTTTTTTGTTTGTTTTGTCAAAGCCCATAAGACGTTGGCATAGCCTAGACATCCCCGGCTTCTCGTTAATTTGCGTGAATGACAGTAAGGAGCTGTTTTAGACCCCAAACGCCAGCAGTCATAGGTTTAGGGAGCGTCTGAATATTCCACGCTGGGCGTTTCAAGTTGGATTGCTCGCTTTCACACACACATATACACACGCGCGCGCACGCACGCACGCACGCACGCACGCACGCACGCACGCACACGCACACACACACACACACACACACACACTGAGGAAGGAGTGGTCCCGATGGAGTCAGCTCAAGAGTCTTAACAGAACTCGCGGAGGAAATAGCTCCCATACTCACTGCCATCTTTCAGTCATCCCTCACTACTGGTCAAGTTCCATCTGACTGGAGGGATGCGCTCGTCGTACCAATCTACAAAAAGGGGGAGCATTCCGACCCAGCAAATTACAGGCCTGTCTCCTTGACCTGCATCTCTTGCAAACTGCTGGAGCACACCATCGTGAGCTCTGTGATGGAGCATCTAGAGCGGAACGACATCCTCTATGCCCGGCAGCACGGGTTCAGGAGACAGCGATCCTGTGAGACCCAGCTCCTAGAGTTCATTGATGAGTTGGTAGACAGCATGGAAGAGGGACGACAGACTGATACCTTGTCATGGATTTCGCCAAAGCATTTGACAAGGTAAATCACAGTCTCCTCTTACACAAGCTTCACCACTACGGCATCAGGAGTGAGGTCAACCGCTGGATCAAGGGATTCTGTCAAACTGACGTCAAGCAGTTGTAGTGGAGGGAGCCCAATCAGAATGTCAGGGTGAGGTCAGGTGTACCACACGGATCAGTTTTGGGACCTTGCTTGTTCCTTGTATACATCAATGATCTTCCTGAGAGCCTGACTTCACCTTGTAGGCTGTTCGCTGACGACACTGCAGCTTATAGAGTAGTCACATCCCAGCGAGACCAAGACCAGCTACAAGAGGACCTCCGTCGCCTTGGAGAATGGGAGAAGAGCTGGGACATGGTCTTTCATCCAGGGAAGTGTACTGTTCTTCCTGTGACCAGAAGTCGGCGACCCCTTCACTACCAGTACAAGCTGCATGGACACAAACTCGACACTGTGTCATCAGTCAAGTATCTCGGCGTCACCATTGAGAACATCAGCTGGGATACTCACATTGATGCCATCACTTTGAGAGCAAGGAGGATGTTGGGATTCCTTCGTAGGAACTTGAAAGCTGCCCCCGCAGAGCTGAGAGAGAGGGCTTACCTGACATTTGTCAGGCCCCTTTTGGAATATGCCAGCTCTGTGTGGGACCCCCATACACAGAGGAATGTGGACAGAATAGAAGCAATACAGAGAAGGGCGGCTCGCTTCGTATTGAACCGCTACCACAACACCTCAAGTGTAAATAGCATGATTTCTCGACTGGGATGGCCCTCCCTTCAGCGACGCCGGCAGATGGCACGCCTGACGATGCTGTATAAGATTCAAAATAACATGGTCGCAGTCAGCCACAGCAAACTACATCCAGCTCCGGTCCGCCAAAGAAGAGGACATGACAAACAGTACTCTGCCATCCAGTGCCGCACACAACACAAAAAGTGCTAGAACAATCAGAGACTGGAATGAGTTGCCAGCAGAGACTGTGGCCGCCCCCACTCTTGACACCTTCCAGTCAAGGGTGCAACTGCTGCTCTGATTCTCTCTCCTTTTTTTTCCCCCTCTTCGCCGGGCGAGCCCCATCCTGAAAGTGTCAAAAAAAAAATCAAATAGTTGATTGTGGACACTCAAAGGAAGAAGAAAAAAAAAAGAAGGAAGAAGACACACACACACACACACACACACACACACACACACACACACCACGCACGCACGCACGCACGCACACGCACGCACGCACGCGCGCGCGCGCACACACACACACAAGCACACGCACACACATACAGTGTCATTGGCAGTGCATTGTCTTAGGCCCCAGGACTGCCTTTGATATACTGCGTGATCTGCGCATGCCTCGTGTTAATTCCAGTTAGCGGTGACATCTTCGTTACGGGACTCCTAAGTTCCTCAATCCTCAAGACGTCATCAGAGTGGTCTGGGCATAAGCCGTTTCAGATCATTGTATCTGGTGTGGGCATTAGCCGTTTCAGATCATTGTATCTGGTGTGGGCATTAGCCGTTTCAGATCATTGTATCTGGTGTGGACATTAGCCGTTTCAGATCAGTGTATCTGGTGTGGGCATTGTCCGTTTCAGATCAGTTTATCTGGTGTGGGCATTAGCCGTTTCAGATCAGTTTATCTGGTATGGACATTACCCGTTTCAGATCAGTTTATCTGGATATAACCCGTTTCAGATCAGTTTATCTGGTGTGGGCATTATCCGTTACAGATCAGTTTATCTGGACATAACCCGTTTCAGATCAGTTTATCTGGACATAACCCGTTTCAGATCAGTTTATCTGGTGTGGGCATTATCCGTTACAGATCAGTTTATCTGGACATAACCCGTTTCAGATCAGTTTATTAGGTGTACATTCTTTTTTTCACACACCGGGGCATTTATGACTACTACTGAATTTAAATTTTAAAGGTTTTGACAGTAATTAACTGAAATTTCTTGCACGTGACTTTTGACTATGAAAGGATAGTATCGGATTAGAACGGTACAGAAGGATTTGCCTATGGCACAAACGGCACGAGAGAGAGAGAGCCGACGCATGCATGCACACATACATACACCCCAAACACACACACACACACACACACACACATGCACACGACGACACAAGATGGCGGAAATGATCAACCTCTAGTTCTAGAGCTCGCAAAGTTATTGTGAAGATCTGATTAATATGACGAGATCAACCAGATCAAAAAGCCTTGACGGTAGAGTGACTTCTGGTGCACTTAAAATGGGGAAGCTGAATGGAAAAAAGAGCGAGTCACCTATTTGCTCGGGAAAAGAAATTTTAGATCGACCAATAGATCCAGAGCAAACGGTCTAGACTGTGCTTGACAAGACCGATTCGGAGAACGCCAGTGCAAGTGCTACCATGCCGGACTGCGTTAGTGTCGATTCGAATGCAGATTTGAAAGATATTATTCTAAGATTGTGTGAACGAATCTCGTCATTGGAAAAAAACGGTGTTAGATCAGAAAAAAACAACTCAACTGTCTACTCGATAGATCTAACTCAGTCGTTAAGCATTCGAACGTCCAAACACAAACGGAGAATACCATGCTGTCTACCTATGCAGAAGCCACAAAGTCCATTCCCCCAGTACCCAGTAAAACCAACCTTTCACCAAAACCAACTGAGCTGTCCTCTGCCAGAAAGAAAAATGAAAAAACAGAAAAGATGAAAAGAACACCAGCCCAAAAAGCAAGTGACGTCAAGTCTATCAGTGACGTCAAACAGGAGCATGCCAGACAACAGAAGGCCTTCGTGGAACAGAAGGAAAACCAGGACCTACCACGCGTCGTCTTTATTCACGATTCAGTAGTCAACAAGGTCGGTGAAAGGCGATTAGGCAGATCCCATGGGTTTGATGCTATGTCGCGCAAGGCACACACTACGGAGGAAATCTGTCAGGCATTTGAAACAGCCCTTCAGTCTACCGTAAAGCCACTTGATGCAGTTGTAATCCACTGTGGAATAAATGATATCCGGAAAATGGACCCCAAAGTGTGCACTATGAAGTTTGCGAAGTGCATTAAGGACATCGCAGCAGAACACAAAAACATGAAGATCGTGATCAGCAAAATTGCACCCGTGAAAGATCCGGAGCTCCAAATCAAGACGGACGTATTCAACGCTTTGACAGAGTCAGAACTGTTCTGTGTTGACAACGTGTCGTTCGTCAGTCATGCTAATCTGGAGACCAGCAATAGATACCTCATCAGAGACGGCCTTCATCCCACAGCAAACGGCGCCAGTGTACTTGCGGGAAACATCGGAAGGCACACCAGGAACTTATTCTGGAAGCGACCAAGAATGTCAGCAAGACACCCAAGAAGACCCCTACCCATGGATTATCAACTCTTCCCAGGACGTCCATCTTTTGTTGGTGACCACCCACGATGTTTGTGGAACATCTATGATGTAATGAGAGACTGGTAGAATCTCTGTAAGGAAGACCATGCTCAATTTTGGACTACTTCTGGAAAATTGGAACAGAAAAGAAACTGAGCTTGCAATAACTTTGCTCTCTTGTTATTGGACTAACTCGGATTTTTTCTTTTTCCGCCTCTTGTCAATTCTATTTATGTTGTAAAGAAAAGGTTACTGCTGTAAAAGTTAAGTAAGCATAATCCTGCTATTTGTAGTTCTATGTAGTCATATTTAGTATTGTTAGTCACCTTTCAGTGCATCACTTGCATTTAATCACTTTTTTTTTTCCTTTCTATGTTTGGGTTTTGATTATCTATACTGTTCAAAAAAAGAAACGCAACAAATGATATTTTGGAATACGATGCAATATTTGCATATTCCCAACATAAATGATGACAAATAGCAGAATTGATTCACCCGTTCCTCTGCCATGTCAGTGTACAAGTTCAGCGCATGCCGTGCGATAAACACGTGCTGGTGGGCTAAAATCTAGCGCTGTAAACTTTCGACTGTCGACGGATTTGCAGACGGGAAATTCACGTGCAAAGCACAGAATACAATACTGACAACACCTCAATAGCAGGGTATAAAAGGGGTTTGGCTTCATTGAAAAATGAAACCAGAAACGAAAGGAAAGAATGCCAAATCCGAATAGCCAACAACGAGAAAATGCGATAGGCCGGTTGCAGGCCGGACAGAGTCAAGCGGCTGTTGCCAGACATTTCAATGTGGCCAGAAGCACCATCAGTAGGCTTTGGAACCGGTTTGGAACGACGGGGTCAACAGCAGATCGACCTCGTTCAGGACGGCCAAGGTGCACAACCCGAGCCCAGGATCGCTACATTACGCTCCGCCATGTTCGGGATCGTTTCCTGTGTGCCTCCTCTACAGCCCAGGCCATCCCTGGCCACAGACGTGTAAGCGGGCAAACCGTACGCAATCGTCTACATGCTGTTGGAATGAGGGCTCGAAGACCTGTCCGAGGACCCGTTATGACTCAGCGTCATCGCCAGGCACGACTTCAATGGTGCATGCAACATCTTCCCTGGGCTGTTCATCGTGAAAGGAGACAGGTTTCATTCAGCGACGAATCACATTTCCTGCTGCAACGCCATGACCGGAGGAGGAGGGTCTATCGCAGAACGAATGAACGCTATGCACAGAACTGTGTTGATCAGGCACCTCCCCATGGTGGTGGAGGGGTAATGGTATGGGGAGCCATCAATTTCAGTGGCAGAAGCCCCCTAGTACTGGTCCAGGGACGACTTAATGCTCAGCGCTACATTGCAGAAATCCTCCAGCCTCATGTTCTTCAACTCCTGGCTGCTCCTGGTTCCATATTCATGCATGACAATGCTCGGCCACACTCAGCCCGCTTAACACGACATTTCCTGGCTGCCAACAACGTCAATCTCCTTCCCTGGCCCTCTATGTCACCGGATTTAAACCCAATAGAGCACATTTGGGATGAGTTGGATCGCCGAGTCCGTGCCCGAGTTAATGCCCCTACAAATGAACAAGAGTTGCTGCAGGCTCTTCAGGAGGAGTGGGACACCATTCCACTGCGCGTCATCCGCAGCCTGATGCGATCCCTGCCCAGACGACTTCAAGGTGTGATTGCTGCACAGGGAGGACACACACGCTACTGACGTTCGAAAGGTGTGAGCTCTTCTGTAATGACTTTTTGGCACTGTTTTTTTCAATACAAAATCAGATAAGCCATTATGTTTCAATCATCTCCACTTTAACGGTGTTTTGCAGTTACCTGAAAATGTACAATGTTTTGAAAATAGTAAAGGCAGGTGACCAATTGCTGCTGTTGCGTTTCTTTTTTTGAACAGTATATATTGATATAACACATGTTAGTTAAAGATTTTAAAGTGCTGCAATGGAATTGTCGATCCATCACAACCAGTACAGACCAACTAGTACAACACCTATCTGGAGTAAAATACAACATATTAGCTTTGCAGTCACTGAATGTCCGCAAAACTAAACTACCTAAGCTTCCTAATTACTATTTTCCACCAATGACCCCAAACATTAATAATGATGAAAAAATAAATGTGGCAATATATGTTCGTGAAGATGTAAAATATGCCCCATGTGCCAGTCCTGCCCCACCAGACATTCCTGGGTTGCACTCATGTGCAGTCTGAGTTCAAATTGATTATAATGTAGTAACAGTCGTCTCTGTTTACTTACCTCAAGGCCCAAACGATCGTAATACAGAATGGCTACGCTCATTTCAATTAAACCAATCTACCAAATATTTAATCACTGGTGATTTTAACGCCCATTCGCCGTTTTGGAAAAAAGAGTGCCAGGCAATCACCAATAATCGTTTTATTGAAAATATAGTGGACTCCTCTCTTTACCTTCTCAACGATGGCAGTATTACTCGTATTCCAGACAACCCTAAACATAATCCTAGTGCCATCGACTTATCATTCATATCTCCTGAGCTAGCTATATCATGTGATTGGCAAACACTTGATGATCCATTAAATAGTGATCATCTCCCTATTGTCATTTCTCTTGAACGTATGAGACCTGAAACAACTGATGTATCGCATGACAAAGTTCCTAAATATTGTTACAAGTTTGCTAATTGGAATAAATTTTCATATCTACTTAGTTCATTTAATGTAAACATAGAAAATCTTGAGAATCAAGATGTCGATACATTATACGATCATTTTCAGAATGCAGTACACACTGCTGCGAAAGACTCAATTCCGACTGTAAAATCTGTAAAATCAAAAAAACATTCGGGTAATGTCTGGTGGAATGGTATATGTCAGCAGGCAAAACAAGAAAAAATAGAAAAAACAAAAGATTACAAAAGAGAAACAAATCCCAAGAAAAAAGCGGAGAAACTTCTTGAGGAAAAAAAAGAGCAAAAAATCACCAAAATAGAATAATTGCACAAGCAAAAAGGCAGTATTGGTCGTCTATATGTCAAAATGAGGTGTCAAGCTTTAAAGATATTCAGAAAGTTTGGACACAATTAAAAACGATGAAAAATGGAATTAACCTTCCACATTGTCCGATTAATTTAATACAATCTGAATTTCCATCAAATTTTGATAAAGCTGAAGCCTTTGCAGACTTATTTGCGAACAACAGTAGCGTTGACAGCTTATCCTTGGACAAGAAAAAACGCCGCGAAACTGAAGAAAAGAAAGACATCTATAATGGCCCCAAACCTACAGAAAATCACTATTTAAATACCGCTATAACATTGCAGGAAGTCCAAGAGTGTATCATAAATCTGAATAAAAAGACATCAGTGGGATTAGATGGCATTTCAAATGAAATGTTAGGTCATTTCCCGCAAAATATAATACATTTTCTACATTTGTTTTTCCAAAAATGTTGGGACAATGGAAAAATGCCCTTGATTTGGAAGGACTCAATTATTATACCAATTCATAAACAACGCATGTAAATTGATGGAAAAGATAGTGTTAAAAAGGCTAATACATCATTGCAACAAAAACAGTATTCCTATCAACCAAGCTGCATTCCAAGCAGGCAGATTTACAATTGAACACTTAATAAAAATTACAACACACGTAAAACATCAATTTGCACGGCGTAAGAACATTCTCGCCACCTTTTTTGACATTCGTAAAGCATACGAACAAGTGTGGCACAAACGACTAATGTACAAAATAATAAAACATTGGAATCAGCGGGAACATGTACAATTTTATTCAAGATTTTCTACACTGTAGGCACATTCAAACAAAAATAGGAAATACATATTCCAACCCAAGACCTTTACAAATGGGTTTACCCCAAGGTTCAGTAATTTCTCCAATATTAATATTTTAATTTCTGATCTTCCTAACAGTCTTTCTAAAGATATTGAAGTGGCTCAATTTGCTGATGATATATGCCTATGGACAAAAGTGACAATGAAAAAAAACACATCAAGATCACTAAATTACATCAGAATAAAATATCAACATGAACTAAATAAGATCAATAACTTTTTAAATGAGAACGGCCTTTCTCTTTCCCCAGAAAAAACAAATATGATTCTTTTTACTTCTGGTTACGATCCAGGACAATTTCCTACTTTTACGTTGGATGGCATTGTTTTAAACTATGTAAAAAGTGTTAAATTCTTCGGTGTTATCTTAAGCAGCAAGTTAACTTGGAACACTCATATTGAATACATTTTAAACAAAGCAAGAAAAAGCTTAAATTTCCTAAAAATAATTAGCAATCTTGGGGACAGGATTCGAAATCATTAACCATTTTAGCAACTGCCCTTATTCGCTCCAGACTAACTTACGCTAAAGAAGTATTTTTTAATGCACCTCAATACCTTTTAAATAAACTTCAGAGCACTGACTGCAAAGCGTATAAAATTGCCCTTGGGGTTCCCACACATACATCTAACTTAGGGACCTATAATGAAGCAGGGGTCTTGCCCCTTTCAGAACTTCGGAAAGCTTCCACTTCAAAATTTGTCTTAAAGAGCTTCTCACAAAACAATTTTTGCTCAGAAGTAGTATGTTTAAAATCAGAGAAGGATTTTGGAAACGTGCCAAAAACATAGTCAGCAAGGTCTATTTACTCATTTTCCGCTGATCTTCTAAAGGATACCAAAATAGATAAAAATAACATAGCCCAAAAGCCCACGTATTCACCTATTCCAAAATGGGAACACTGTAAAGCCTCCTTTGATATTGATTATACAGATGTTTCAAAAAAGGATTGTCCACATATCTTAAGAACATCTGCTTACACTCATTTAGAAACTAAGTACAATCATCATCTGAAAATTTTTACAGATGGCTCAGTGCTAGAAAATAATAACACGGGAGCAGCCTTCATAATCCCTAGCCTCAAAGTACAAAAGCTCTTCTATCTTGGTAAACAGTTATCGATATTCAGTGCCGAATTACTTGCTATACTTAAATCGTTAGATTTTATTCTAAATTTTCCAATAAAAAGTTCACAAATCTTAATAGGTGTTGATTCTAAAGCAGCAATCTACTCGATCAAGTCTGCATGTCCTTCAATCCGACTTGATATGATATTTGAAATTCATCACATTATTCACCTTTTATACATGCAAGGCATTACTGTCACTTTTTATTGGATCCCCTCTCATTGTGGTATAGTACCCAACGAGCGTGTAGATCAACTTGCACGAAAAGTAGCTCAAAATGTCTGTGACGCAATACCAAAGTTCCCTTAGATTTGAATGAATGTTTTTCAGTTATAAATTCAACGTTAAGAGAAAAAGTTAAACCTCATTGATGAACTCAGACATTCAATATTATCACAATTGTATAAAATTTAGTGATGGGTACAATGGGAAAACGTTCAAACAAGTCTCCTCCTCGTCTAGGGAGATTGAAAGTTTAATCCATAGATTCCGTTTGAACGCATTGAAAACAAAACATTGTCATAATGTTAAATGTATGTGTGGGAAATCCTTAAATGTCAGTCATTTGCTGATTCAATGCCCAAGAGCAAGAGAGCTCCTAAGACATTCGGGTATTGATGGTTACACTAATCTTTATACAATTTCACATCAGACAACTCTGAAGCCTACAATCTCCCTTTTTCAATCAATGAACAGAAAACAGCTTTACAAACCTGCACTGATTCTGCCCCTGGTCTGGATGATATTCATTATCAGGTTTTGAAACATTTTCCAGAAAACTGTCTCCAGACCCTTCTTAAAGTATACAACCATATCTGGACCACAGGGTGCTTTCCGCCCTCCTGGCGGAAAGCCCTGATCATTCCAATTCCAAAGCCTGGAAAGGACCCTACCAACCCTTCCAACTATCGTCCAATAGCTCTGACTAGCTGCCTCTGTAAGCTGATGGAAAAGATGGTCAACTCCCGTCTGATGTGGAAGCTGGAAACTGATGGCCTTTTGGCCAGTGAACAGTGCGGTTTCCGGAAGTACCACTCGACAGTTGACCATTTAATCCGTCTGGAAACCACCGTCCGCAACGCCTTTGTCAATAAGCAGCATGTGGTTGCTATCTTTTTTGATCTAGAAAAAGCGTACGACACCACATGGAAGTCAGGAATTCTTCTGGACCTGCACAGACTTGGTTTCCGTGGTCACCTGCCTCTGTTCATACAGAACTTTTTGGCTGATCGACAGTTCCAGGTGCGTGTTGGCACCACACTCTCTGACATCCATGGGCAGGAGTTGGGTGTCCCTCAAGGGAGCATCCTTTCTCCTGCTCTTTTCAGCATTAAAATCAACGACATTGTGAAATCGGTAAGCCAGGGCTCTGAGTCCTCTCTGTTCGTTGACGACTTTGCGCTGTACGCAGTTGGAGCTTCTTACCCCAGCGTACAGCGTCGACTCCAACTTTGTGTCAACAAGATCCAGCAGTGGGCCGAGGAAAACGGGTTTACCTTCTCACGTACCAAAACTCAGTCAATCCATTTTCACAACTTTCGTCAATTTTTTGCTGATCCTGAAATTCGTCTGGACAAGTCCACCATTCCAGCTGTAAAAGAAGCCAAATTCCTTGGAGTTATTTTTGATCAAAAACTCAACTTTCTCAGCCACATCAAAAATCTCAAAACCTCTTGCCAGAAAGCTCTGAATATTCTGCGGGTCGTAGCACACACTGACTGGGGCGCTGATAAGAAAACTGCTGCATCTCTACAGAGCCCTGGTCCGCTCCAAACTGGACTATGGTTGTGCTGTGTACGGCTCTGCAAGACCCTCTTATCTGAAACTCTTGGACCCTATCCACCATCAAGGGCTTCGTCTCTGTCTTGGAGCATTCCGCACCACCCCTGTGTACAGCCTGTACGCAGAGACAGGTGAACCCTCACTGTCCTACCGCAGGCTGAAAATGTCTCTAAATTACTATATCAGACTGTTCTCAGAACCGCAGAATCCTGCCTATGACTGTCTTTGACCCCCAGTTTCAAAACAAATTCGAAAACAACCCTAACTGTATTCCGCCGTTTGGTGTTCGTATGCAGCCTCACGCGCGGAATGCAGGTCTAGACCTAGGAGTTGTGTCGGATTTTTCCAAGTTTCCAGATCAGCCTCCGTGGACCTTTTTCACACCAGAGATTCGTTTTGATCTTGCAGCTTTTCGTAAAGAGTCCACCAGCTCTCAGGCATACAAGGCATTGTATGCTGACCTCTGTTCAAAATTTCCATCCTGTCAGAAAATTTTCACTGACGGTTCCAAGTCTGAGGATGGAGTGGCCTGTGCAGCCTATTGCCCTGGTGCTCCTTCTCAGATACTGTTAAAACATACCTCCAGATGCCTCTGTCTATTCTGCTGAACTTACTGCTCTGGTTCTGGCATTGAAAATAATTTCACAATCTACCAAGAGGGACTTTCTGGTTCTGTCAGATTCACTGTCAGCGTTGGAGGCTATAGCTGGCCGCAACCTTCAGCACCCAGAACTTTTATATTTCTTTGAACTTTTTAGCAAGTTGAAAGCGGATGGTTACAACATTATTCTAGCTTGGGTTCCTGGTCATGTTGGCATCGGAGGGAACGAAATGGTTGATCGTTTAGCCAAGAATGCCACAAGAGAGAAATTGTCCAATATTTATATCCCTTGCTCAGATCTGAAACCCAAAATTAACGATTATGTGAGAGACCTCTGGCAGGAGGATTGGAACACACAGACGGATAACAAACTCTTTCAGATCCGTCCAAACCTTAAGGAGTTCCTCCCATCTACGTCTGGTGGTCGTAAAGAGGAAATGGTTCTGTGCCGGCTGCACACCGGCCATTCGTATTTTACTCATTCCTACCTTTTAAAGAGTGAAGAAGCTCCGTGGTGCATTCCATGTCATGTGCCACTCACAATGAAACATATTCTTTTAGAGTGTTGGGACTTGCACGATGTGAGACACAAACATTTTACAGCGGAGTCCATGAGGATCCTGTTCAGGGATGTCCCGCCTGACGTGATCCTTGAATTTTTGAGAGAGATTAACATTTTTCATCTGATTTAAGATTTTACGGAAGAAAGATTTTTAACGAAGTTTCTGGTGCGTTTCTAGAAGATGTCATTTAAAGAGATGTGTGAAAGGTGGTTTTTTTTTGTTTTTTTTTTTTAAATGACTTGTGAGTTGATTTTAACGTGGTGACAGCCCTGATGTGGCCCCTTGCGGTCGGCTGGGCTATAAGCAACATTATCTTATCTTATCTCCTCTCTTCTTCATTTTTTTTTTTTTTTTACTGTGCACAGTTTCCTTTGACGGTTTAGTGTTTTTTCACCCCTGTTTTTGACCCTGGGCGGTCGACTCAGGATTCTTAACACCAAACAAAGATGAAGCTGAACGCTCCTCAGTCGCTGGAGCAGGTGATCACCAATTTGGCCGTTACTCTGGGGGCCATCCCGTTGTTGTCTTTCCCCTGGTCTGTAGGTCACAGCAGGCGCGTCAACACAGACCTGGAGCACCCTTGGAAAGGACCCCCCTCCCCCCCTCTCTCTCTCTCTCTCTCTCTCTCTCTCGCTCTCTCTCTCTCTCTCTCTCTCTCTCTCTTTCTGCTCGGCGCCCCGCTGACGTCAATACTCACACAGGATGAGCGGAGTCGTTCCTGGACCAAAATTAGTTTTTCTAGGGGGTGTTTTTGCGGCGAGGAGCTAATATTTAATTAAGTGAGCCTCCCCCCCAGCTCCACCGAGCTCCTTCTCTGTCGCTGTCTTCTTCACCCACTCCTCCACGGCGCTTCCTCGGGCTGTGTCATGATCGTTCTCAGACACCCGTGTTTCAAGGTAGGGGTGGACGTCCCCCGGGATGTTTGTTTGTTTGGTTTTGGGGGCCTGGATCTTCACGTTTACACACCACGGTGGCTTGGATAGCGCCAGTTGTTGGACCGTTTTTCGGGGTGGTAGGGGTGGGAGTGGTTTGTGGAAAGGATGAGGGGATCTGCTGTTGTCTTTGCATGAGCCTTGGGTTTTCGGACACGGGAGAAGGATGGTCGGTCTGAAGTGTTAATTAAGGTGTGGGCCCAGACGTGCGCGCGGCGGTGCCCAGAATTCGCTGCTGGCCTGGGTGCTTCTCGTTGTTCATAATGGTATTTTCGGACCTTTTCTGATGGGAAAAAAACCAGTCGTATGATAGTTTAGAAGCTTTAATGGCCGATTTTATTCTTGCTGATCCGTATTACGCTGAGAAGTTAGTTTCTCAAATCGAAACAAGAGACACACGCCCGCGCGCGTACCTATGCTTGGGCGCGCGCGCGCACACACATACACGCACGCACGCACGCGCGCGCGCGCGCACACACACACACACACACACACACACACACACACACACACACACACACACACAGGGAGAGAGAAGGAAGAGAGAGAGACGGGACAGAGGGCGGTGGATGGAGGGGCAACTGGTTTTCCAGTAAACGTGGATGCATTAAAAGGGAAGATGTGCCAACAGTACTGGGTGTCTTCCTACAGCTAGCCACCCCGCCCGTAGCGTTTTCTGTAGGGAGCGAACACCGTTGATCATGCTATGGGTTGTTTCACAGACATATATATGTACAGACGAGGTTTGTGCCCCGCCACAAGGGAGATCACTCTTCAGATCTGAACAGGTTTTGACGGGACCAGTTGAAATCTTTGGCATCTATGGTTTTCATACATTTTTTTTTTCTTCTGACGAATGATATAAAATGTTCGAGGGGGGGGGGGGGGGGGGTTGACGATGGACTGTATCGATCTGAGGTTTTCTCATCTTAAATATGCCGCACCCTCTGCTTTAAGGGCAACTTCACGACCTTTTTCATTTCTTTACAGTGCTTGCATAGCCGTTCAGAAATCACCACCTCCACCACCACTACCACCCCGCCCCTTCCAGTTTTGCTTATAATATTGGGACGGCGGAATACTTCTATACTGGGCACAGCTAGACCGCAAATGGAATACTAAGGTTGGCCCAGTATACTGAGTGATTCGTATTGCGTACGCAGGCTGATACTCCTGCGGACACCCCCTGTATAGAAAGGCAAGGATTAATCCCTATCTACCCAACAAAGGAAGTGGAGTTTTGTGTGTATGACCTTTTTTTTATCCCGCCATTAAGGCAGCCATACTCCAACTTCGGGGAAGATTGGTATGTCGATTCCGACCTAATCTTATCTCCTGCTAAAATCGTGGCGGGGGTGGGGTCGGGGTACATTGGAAGGAGGGAGGGGGAAACATGGCGGTGGATCTTCATACAGAGAAATTGTTTTTTTTCTTGTCTGATCTCACACACACACACAAAAAAGCCGACATTCATCCTATTTGTATTGAAGGAGTGCATTACAAACGGAGTTTTGTGGTGGGCACCCGACAAGACTTGCAGCTGACCTCTTGGATTCTTGGTCCTCTGGTCGGATGTGGTTTCACAGAAACGGGTCAGCAGATTCCAGGCCCAGAGCTGCTTCAGCTACAATGAAAGAAAAAAAAAGACCTGAAAGATTTTGAAGACATTAATAGGGTTGACAGATTTTGTTTAAACTCTCTCCAACAGTGTGTCAAATTATCAAACTTTGAGCAAGAAGTGGACATTTGATTGTCTGTTGAGGCGATGTGCATGTTAGGGCCCGGCTACTTTTCACTGATAAGAGCAAAACAATGTGTAGCATCACCACGTGGTGCGTATGTCCTTATAATATTTATTGAACTTAAAAGTGAATGGGGGAAAAATGGCGGAAATCTCTCCTCGGAGCCCTCAACTCTGTCCTAATGATCCGCTTGGTAACGGAAAATAGACTGACAGTCGGATAAGAAACTTGCAGGAGAGAGGGAGGGGGGCGGGGGGGGGGGGGGGAGGAGAATCAGACCTGCTGAAACGAAATTTACCTTTTTTTTTTCTCCAAAAATGAATATTTTCATTTTAATTTTGCTGCAACCCAGTTGTCCACACTGATTGAAGGTTTCCAAACATGCATTTAACTTTAGGTAAACTTATTGATAGCATTTTTTTTAATTGAAAACGTGTTGCAAATGAAATGGGGTCGGAGACAGAGTTACGTTCAGGTTTGACCAATCATATCACTAGTGATATAGTGATATGAGAGAGACGGGAATAGCTATCCTAAGAGAGGTGGGCGACAGAGGCTTATCTAACACCACACACACACACATACCCTTATCCACCAGAACGACAAACGGTAGTAAGGCGGGGGGGGGGGGGGGGGGGGGGGGGGGGGACCAAAATGGCAATTTTACGCTGGGCCTCAGCGGGATCGTTCCATCTCGTAACACCGTTGTCTGTCGGGACTTCTGAGGCACAAGTCAGCTGTTTCCTGTTTGGTCCGACAATGGTCCAGAGTTTTACGACACCCTTCACACGGCACCAACAAAAAGTGCAAGTGTAAGGGGGACGGTGGGAAACTTGAAAGGTGACATCCCAGGGAACCGCTTCCAGGTTGAAAGGTGTGGGCAGGTTTTGAAACGAAGCGTAGACACAGAGAGAGAGAGAGGTGAGGGTGAAGTGTGAGGATTTGCCTGGCCCAACCGTGACACTGTGGGAACCAGGGGGTGGTGGGGTTAGGGGGGGGGGGGGGGGGGCAGGACGGTACGGTGCGGTAGCCCAGACATGTTTACAGCCTGTAGCGCCGTGCAAGGTTCTCACCGGTGTTCTCTCCCGTTTGGTCAGTTTTACAGCTGGGCAGGTCGACACCTTCGTGGGTTGTAAAGGATGTTGCGCCGTCTGCCTGTTTTGTCTGTCTGTCTCTCTCTCTCTCTCTCTCCCTCTGTCTCTCTCTCTCTCTCTCTCTCTCTCTCTCTCTCTCTCTCTCTCTCTCTCTCTCTCTCTCTCTCTCTCTCTCTCTCTCTTATTGACTGCCGATGATGGCAAACTAGGTCCAATCATATCCAAACTAGTGGCAGGTTCAGTTTGCACAGAACGTTTTGCAGTGACCACAGTTTACAACCTTATTGACATCTAGATATCGATAAGCATCTGAAATATATTACAACTAGATTTAGGCGGGGGATTTCTGATCTGGTGATACACCGTTATGGACACAGAACGTTATAAATGTCGGTCAAACGACTTCATTTGTCCCCTATGTATTGAAAGCGAAGAAAATGAGGTGCATTTTGTCCTCTGTTGCCCAGCACTTGGACGTACACGTGAAACGTGAATTAAGCCTAAATATCACAGGATGTCTTCACTGTTTGAACTGAGTTTGTTAATGCCATCGACGGTTCCGGAAGACGGACATAATCTTTCATTTTTTTTTTTTTTTTTTTTTTTTTTTTATAAAGGATTTAAAATGAGAGATGCGGTGACTACATGAATACGCTCTATATAATTAGCTTTCGTTTTGAATTTGCTACATGCCTTCATTCAGGTGCATGTTCACATCCCCTTCAAGATGGTCCGAGGCCTAAATGAATGTAACATCTTGACACTCTCTCTCTCTCTCTCTCTCTCTCTCTCTCTCTCTCTTCTCTGTCTGTCTGTCTGTCTCCCCCCCCCCCCTTCCCCTCTTTGTAATCAGTTTGAAATAGAGTTGAAGCATTATAATGATGATAACAAACAAACAATATGAATGATGATAAACAATCTCTCTCTCTCTCTCTCTCTCTCTCTCTCTCTCTCTCTCTGAGTGTGTGTGTGTGTGTGCGCGCGCGCCAATGTGTGTGTGCTTGTGTGTATTGGTTTGCCCTCTCTGTCTTTCTGTCAGTCTGACTCTCTCTCTCTCTCTCTCTCTCTCTCTCTCTCTCTCTCTGTATATATGTCTCTCTGTCTGTCGGTCTCTCTCTCTCTCTCTCTCTCTCTCTCTCTCTCTCTCTCTCTCTCTCACACAGATAAAATTTCACACAGATAAAATTAATTCCTTCCTTTCGATAAACAGCACGCTAACAAATGACTCATAAAACAATGTTATCATTAAACACATACGTGGTAAACTGGTTTGAATCCTAAAATGCCATGTCGTGGGCCCGTGAGATCCGAAGTTCGAATCCAGCACCTCATGCATCATGATTGTTGGAAGAGGACTTCTCCAGTCTCCCCATAATCATAATCTTGCGTGCGTGCGTGCGCCTTTAAGTGTGTGCGTGTGTGTGTGTGTGTGTGTCCGTCCGTGGTCAAAATGTGTTCCACTCGGTCCAGACAAAACTACTGGGCCGATCTTTCTGAAAATTTGTAGGTATGTCCATTATGGGTCACGGATGATGCTTGATGTTTTATTTCACCGTTATATCCGTTACTAACGGCTATAACGGCCCATAACGGTTTTTCTTCTTTATGGAATATCTCAGAAAGAACTAGGCCGATCTTTCTGAAAATTTGTAGGTATGTTCATTGTGGGTCACGGATGATGCCCATGTTTTTATTTTACGTTATATCCGTTACTAACGGCTATAACGCCCATAACGCTTTTTCTTCTTTATGGAATATGGGCGATCTTTCTGAAAAATTGTAGGTGTGTTCATTATGGGTGACGGATGATGGCCGAATGTTTACCAGAATAGCCGTTACTAACGGCTATAACGGCCCAAAACGGTTTTTCTCTTTATGGAATATCTCACGCGTATTCAAGATAAACTGGGAGTAGTTTATTATGCTTTGCTCTTGTTTGTTTTTGTTCTGTTTTTGTTTTTGTCGAAAGAATCGCTTACTTCTGTGATAGCTGGTCCCGATAATTCATTCACATATTACATCGCCATGCAGTTTTTAAGAATTTCTCTGTCTGTCTGTCTGTCTCTCTCTCTCTCTCTCTCTCTCTCTCTCCTCTGTCTGTTGTCTGTCTCTCTTCTCTTCTTCTCTCTCTCTCTCTCTTCTCTCTCTGCACACACACACACAGCACAACACAACACCACACTTTCACACAACACCACTTTCACACACACACACACACACACACACACACACCACACACACAACACTTTCACACACACACACAACACCACACACAACAACACCACACAGAGAGGAAGATGGGGAGTGGGGAAGCAGCCAAGACTCACGTCATCAAGGGTGCCGCAGTGGTGTGGTCGGGGTTCTCATGCCTTTGTCTTCTGACACGCAGCCGCCAACACACACACCTGGTACCCACACCAGTACCCACACCCGACTTGCACCCTCACTCTGCAGTGACAAAGTCCACACCACCCGGCAACCCCGGTGTAATTAGCCACGATGGAGAGTGTGTGTGTGTGTGGGGGGGGGGGGGGGGGGGGGGGAGGGGGGGATGAAGCCTTCTTGGTCCTCCACTCCGGGTATTGTCCGTTGTCATCTTAAACTCCCCACCCCCCCACCCCCATCCACCCCCACTTCATCTTTCAATTACCCCCGTCAAATCCTGCCAATTAGCCCGAAGACGGTTGTTTGGTCACAAGTCCTGTTGTACACCCGTGACACTTCCCCCTCCGCTTCAGTATTTGCATTGCAGGCGACGTCCACCGGGGGGGGGGGGGGGGGGGACTGCCATGTTGACAGAAAGCGGCAAGCCTCCCCCCCCCCCCCCCTTTCTCTCTCTCTTCGCAGCCCCCGCAGAGACTTGTGAAAGGAGGAAGAGGCACGGGGCAGCGGCCTGGGATGTGAAGGACTGGGGTGGGACAGGAACGGGAGTCTCCTCAGGCGGAGCGGACAGGGAGGACAGTAGGTCACCGTGATCACCGTGACAGCTTCTTTTCTGGAGAGGTCCAGCGTGTCTTCCTGCCCGAGGGGCGATCGATGTGGATCCATGAGGGGGGGATGGGGGGGGGTGGGGGTGTTAGTTGAAAGTCGACCGTAGGTTGCGTTGTTGTGACAGAGAGGAGCCCCCCCCCCCCCCCCCCCCTCTTTTTTGTTCTTTTTAGGTTCAAAAGGGGGGTGGTGACTGCAGGCGGAAATTTTAAAAGGAGTTCAAAGTCACTCCGCCGGTTAACATGGACAAATAAATTAACAAGGCAAAGTGCTTCGTCTGGTAACTTGTTTGCCTGTGTTAACCGGCGGAGTTACTTGAAATTCCTTTTGAAACTTCCTCCTCTTTTTTTCTTTTGGTTTGTCTGTTTTGTTTTGATTTGTTTTCCTGATGTTGAAAGCCCGGTTGAAGTCTAGACAAAAACTCCATGGACCGGGAAACTGGCGAGTTGAAAAAAAAAATGAATGTTTGAAATATTTTCTTAAATCATTAAACGAAATAAAGAGCGGGAGAAAAAAGAAGGCAGTTTGTCCCTGCTATCGACACAACAGCTCCCTGCTATCCCACACAACAGCTCCTGCTATCCCACAAACAGCTTCCTGCTATCCGACACAACAGCTTCCTGCTATCCGACACAACAGCTCCCTGCTATCCCACACAACAGCTTCCTGCTATCCCACACAACAGCTTCTGCTATCCCACACAACAGCTTCCTGCTATCCGACACAACAGCTTCCTGCTATCCCACACAACAGCTTCCTGCTATCCCACACAACAGCTCCCTGCTATCCGACACAACAGCTTCCTGCTATCCGACACAACAGCTTCCTGCTATCCGACACAACAGCTTCCTGCTATCCGACACAACAGCTTCCTGCTATCGACACAACAGCTCCTGCTATCCGACACTACAGCTCCCTGCTATCCGACACAACAGCTTCTGCTATCCGAACAACAGCTTCCTGCTATCCACACAACAGCTTCCTGCTATCCGACACAGCAGCTTCCTGCTATCCCACACAACAGCTTCCTGCTATCCGACACAACAGCTTCCTGCTATCCGACACAACAGCTTCCTGCTATCCCACACAACAGCTCCCTGCTATCCGACACAACAGCTTCCTGCTATCCCACACAACAGCTCCTGCTATCCGACACAGCAGCTCCCTGCTATCCCACACAACAGCTCCTGCTATCCGACACAACAGCTTCCTGCTATCCGACAAACAGCTTCCTGCTATCCCACACAACAGCTTCTGCTATCCCACACAACAGCTCCCTGCTATCCCACACACAGCTTCCTGCTATCCCACACAACAGCTCCCTGCTATCCCACACAACAGCTTCTGCTATCCGACACTACAGCTCCCTGCTATCCACACAACAGCTTCCTGCTATCCGACACAACAGCTTCCTGCTATCCGACACAGCAGCTTCCTGCTATCCACCACAACAGCTCCCTGCTATCCAACACAACAGCTTCCTGCTTCCTGCTATCCCACACAACAGCTTCCTGCTATCCGACACAACAGCTCCCTGCTATCCGACACAACAGCTTCCTGCTATCCGACACAACAGCTTCTGCTATCCGACACAACAGCTCCTGCTATCCGACACAACAGCTTCCTGCTATCCGACACAACAGCTTCCTGCTATCCGACACAACAGCTTTTTTTTTCTTTTTAAAAAGGAAATCAGTGTCTCTGTAGTGTATCAAGAGATTCACCAATTTTTTGTTTCCCAAGATTCATTTATTGTGGGTATCAAATCTAAAAGCACTTGTTTGACAACGTTTTCATTCATTCGTTATATGGTGTTTCTTTCAAACAAATACGCAACAGCTTTGATGGTGCGTCTGGGAGCCGGGGGGGGGGGGGGGGGGGGGGGGGGGGGGGGGGCACGAAGTTTCTTTCCAACGTTCATCCGTGATGGGTAATAAACTTTTGCATTTTGTTAGTTATTTATTCGTTGGTTGTCTGGTTTTAGAGTTAAACCAGTACACAGATAGCAAAGAGGATAGTTTCGTGGTGTAGAACGGGTAGTTCGGTTCCAATCTTCATTGTGTTTGGGTAACAATTTGAATAATTAGTTTACAGCTCTTTCACAAGTCCGACGGTGGTTCACGTTCATCATGCATTGCCGGAGACTTGATCGTTGTTTTTGTTGTTCGGATAAATGGTTGGATTTCCACCCCGCGAAAGTCGATCGGTCTCTCTGTTTTCGTTTAGTTTAGGTTTTTTTCCCATCTGATCCCCCCCCCCCCCCCCCCCACTCGGGCCCCCCCCCCCCCTTCCCCAGCTCTACCATCACACCACCTCCCTCTCCACCCCACCCCCCTCCTTCTTCCTTCCTCTTCTTCAGACTGAAGTTTTAATTATCTCGAGCTCGTTCAAAAAAAAAAAAAAAAAGACTTGCATTTGATTTCATTATCGCAACATTGTTTAATCCAGGAAATCGCTTTAAACACACAGTGTGTTAACCATTCGTTACCACACACCAACGACAGCACCGAAACCCGCTTTATGCTGGCTCTAGTTGCAAAATGAGGCGACTGCAGGCGGGAATCTAAACGAATGTTAAATGTAATTCATTGCCAACCGCCAAGAAAACGTAGACACGCGAATCACAAGACAAAATACGACGCGTTTCGACCTCTTAGGTCTTCTTCAGGCAAGATACAAAACACTCAGGACAACGAAAATGAACGAGTAATATTTTTGTTATTGCTCGCACGTTTTCTTGACGGTTCGCTGTTAATTACATTCCAAGTCGCTTAATGCTGGCTCAACAGCTTGTGAGTTGACCAGTCCATGTCACTGGGTTTACTTCAGTTTCAAAGGAAATCAGGGTATATGGGCAAGCGTGGAAATCCTTTTTTATGGGGAGGGGGGGGGGGGGGGGAGGTCTCTTTGTTTGTTCTGTGTACTCCGTGTTGTCATGTCTGCTAGGCGATTTGGTGTCGTAAGCAGCATTCCTTTGGAGTTAAGGGCTGTGATTATTTCATGGTGGGAGCAAGAGTTACACTACTTGTTTGTTATTTTAGTTTCGAGATCAGTCCTGTTTTTGTTTTGTTTTGTTCTTTAATTCCATTCTGTATGTCATAAGCACTTGAAATCTGTTTCACGGCATTCAGTCGTCACATTTGAAGCTGCGGGAAGATTCATTTTGTCTAATTGCATTGCCGTGTTCACACCTCTCCTCTACTGTTGAGAGACTTGGACCACGAACTACGACACACCGCACAGTTTCATCAACGATGCTTGCGCAAGATCTGCTGCATACAATGGCAAGACAGAGTCTCCAACCTACAGGCCCTGAAGAAGTGTGGGCTGCCAGCATTGAGTGTATACTCATCAAAAGCCAGCAACGATGGACAGGACACGTTGTCCGTATGGAGGACAGAATTCCAAAGATGCTGCTCCATGGACAGCTGAAGGAAGGACAATGTGACCAAGGAAGGCTTATCAAGAGATACAAAGGCACCTTGAAGCCAGCCTCAGAAGCTGCAACATCAACACTGCTTCCTAGGAAGATGTCGCCCTTCACAGAACACAGTAGAAACAACGGTGTATCCAGAGCAGAGAGACACACGAGCGCTACACAGCAGCCGCCATCCAGGAAAGGGGGAATCGGAGGAGAAAAACGAGTCCATCTTGCAGGACTCCATTCCATGCAGTGTTTGTGGAAGACTTTGTGCCTCAAGAGTTGGGTCTTCATTCTCACATGAGGACCCACATCAGCGGATGACCTGCCTGCCTACTCATCCGTTGGATACGACGAGAGAATCCAATCATTTCACACCTATGCATTTCACCTTGTCTGTTGTCACGTCATTTCAGACCCACGAAGACGCGTGCTGACTGATGTTATTTGTCTGAGGCTCCCCGCTGTACAAGCTGTGTGGATCATTTAGGTTCGCCGTCAAACGTTCAGTTCTCATATCCAAATTACAGAAATCACTTATGTTGACTTCTTCTGTGTCTGTCCAGCAAGCAACGTTCACATCCAAACAAAAGACTGGACATCATCCTGATTGTAGTTTCAACACACACGCACACACAACACAAACGCGCGCGTGCGCGCGCGCGCGCACACACAACACACACACACACACAACACACACACACACACACACACACTTGTGTGTGTGTGTGTGTGTGTGTGTGTGTGGTGTGTGTGTGTTTTAAATTTTTTTCTCCGTTGCACCGCAGTCGTTCCTCAGAATGGACCGATCGTGTCTCAGTGACGGCAGCTTTGTGTAATTTTGTTTTGTTTTATGTTTATGTGCGCGGTTAATTTCAGGAACAATTTACTGAAGTCAAATGAAACAAACTGCAGCGTTACGGAAACACGACAAAAAAGCAGAAGAGCAGACAAAACAAAGTGTGAAGTAACGCAATTTTAATGCACAATACAAAACAAGACAAGAAATTTCGGCAATATGCCTTCCTCAGCGACAAAACAATAAAAACAGTACAGACATTAACATGCGCAATACTCCCATTGTGAAGCCAAAGTGGTGAATGAAACACAGTGTCTGTACTGTTTTTTGTTTTGTCGCTGAGGAAGGCATATTGCCGAAAATTTCTTGTCCTGTTTTGTGTCGTGCATTAAAACTGCGTTACTTCACACTTTGTTTTGTCTGCTCTTCTGCTTTTCCCTCAATTTACTGAAGTGAAAAGCAACAGATGGAAGATCTTCTCTCTCTCTCTCTCTCTCTCTCTCTTCTCTCTCTTTCTCTCTCTTCTCTCTTCTCTCTCTTTCTCTCTTCTTTCTTGTGCGTGGTGGGCGTGTTGAAACTGTACAATCAGGATGGTGTCCAGCATAATTCTTCGAGGGAAAAAAAGGTTAATCACAACAGATATGATGGGAATTAACGCTAACGGGATAAGCCAAGAATAAACTTGTAAACCAGCATCAACATGAACAGGAAGCCAATGGGGCGCCCAGTGAAGAACAGTTCACCTGGCTCTCCTAGTTCTGTCAGCTGCGTGTCAAGGCCTGGACCTCTGCAAATGGCTCCATGTCCACCAGGTTGGTGTGGGTGTGTTGGTGTGAGTGTGGGTGTGGTGCGGTGCGGTGTGGTGTTGTGTGTGTGTGGTGGTGTGGTTTGGTGTGTGTGTTGGGGTGTGGTGTGAAATGGATGTATTGGGTGGGGGGTTTGTGCGCGGGAGCGACCCGGAGTGTAATGGTATGCATCTCTTTCTTATTTCCTCTTCTCTCTTCTGTAGTCTTCTGTCTCGGTACCATATTTTTTTGTTTTTTTTTTGTGTTTGATTGAAATTTGTAATTTTACAGGGTTTCTATCTTTTTGGGGCTAGTGAAAGCTTTCAGTTAACCTATTCCCCAGTCAAAATATTGTTTTTCTCTCTTCTCTCTTTCTCTCTCTTTCTCTTTGTTATGAAGCCATAAACTCAGCAAAATTTTGTCCGCTTTAAACATTATCGCGGGGGGGGGGGGGGGGGGGGGGGGGGGGGGGGGGGGGGGGGGTCACATGAAATTTATTAGACACGTTGGTTCGGCACAAAACAATAATCAGAAAACCAATTTGTATGCAGTACGAACGGGGTTTTGAAATGCACCCACACCAACACAAAAAACACCCCACCCATAAGTAGCACGCCCGAACCACACCCACGGGAGAGAAGAGAGAGAGGGGGTTTAGGAGCAAGTGCTGTGCAATGGCCAGGATGTCGGTGCCCGAATCGCTCCCCCCCCCCCCCCCCCCCACTCCCCCCCCCCCCCCCCCCCCCCCCCCCCCCCCCCCCCCCCCCCCCCCCCCCCCCCCCACACAACACACACGACACCACAAACACCATTTCTGTTTCGTTTCACACCAGTGCTGTGTTGTACCCTCAGCGGGCCGATGCAGTCTTCAGTCTGCTGATCAGGTTGTTCTGCCCAAGGAGAAACGAATACCACAACATCGGCAGGGGAGGAAAGGGAAAAAAAAAAAAAAATAGCGGCGTGGGATGGAAGGTGTGATGGGAGGGGGGAGGTGTGTGTTGACTTCTCATCTGTCGGCGATTTGGAACAGAGCAAAGACGACGGGTTGATTAATCGTTGGCCAGGACCTCGTTTCTTTCGTGTTGGGGCTCAGGTTGTTGTGCGTTATGTAGTTTACATGGCAGGTTGGACAAGGGAGTGGAAGGCTGTCGTTCCTGGGTAATGACCTTTGCCCTAATTGACCCGAGGTGGACAATCTGATCTAATTTTTTATCTTTTTATGAAACTGACGGCATACAACAAACCAACTCTTCCTTTCCCATAATACAGCGCGAGCATGCGCACGCACAGAGAAAGAGAGAGAGAGAGGACATATGCGCGCGCGCGGTACACACACACACTGGTTTTGGGAAATGGTTGCCTAAAAAAATTGTATTACCACGCGGCCCCAAAATATAAAATGCATATGTTCTAGACTTTACGTCGATCTGCAACTAAAATGGGTGGCGGACAAACGTCTGTTAGTCATTTACTAATTCTGAGTTGACAACAGCTTTCCAAAATTTGGTGATGACTTAAAATTGAAAACCCTGCAAAGTATGATTTTTTGGGCACCGAGAAACTAAAGCCAAATGGGTCGTAAAAAAATTGACTGGATTTGGAAAAAAAAGGCTATTTAAGTTTTGGTTTCATTACCCGGGATTTTTGGTGGGAAAAAAATAACCGGTGTGATTTAAACCCAAGGTACTCGCCTTGAGCTCAGAAACCCAAATTCACAAAAGTTTTAATCAAAAAGGGCGTTTTTCACAGAAAACAGATAAGAAAATCTTTTTTTTTCAGCACGATTTTGGACCTGATAATTCACCCCTTTAAAAGATTTTGTAAAAATAAAATTGCTGAAAGTGCCTTTTTTGTCATGTTTTTTTAATGGCCTTGAATTTGTGGTAATGAGTTGGATGGTCCCCTTAAAAAAACTTGAAAATTATCCTGTGATCTTAACCTGTTTTTGTCCAAAACAGCAAGCAGATGTCAATTGACAAAACGACATGCAAATCAACCTTTATGGGTGGGATATTTTTCCTCCCAATTGATGTAAGTGTTTTCCCTTAGGAAAAAAAATCAAGTCCGTTTTTGTACCCCCGGTTTGTAAATTTTATCGCATCCCCGGGGGATACCAAATTAATTTCTTGAAACTTTGTTGTATCTTTTTGCCCTTGTTTTAGTGGCAGTTATTAAATTTTAGGTGGGGTAAAAAGCTTGGCAACATGTAATTTTATGTTGTTAATTTAACCCTTGTTGGAAAGCGCGGCATCTGTGTGTTGGTTTTGAACATTATTTTGTGGGAATTAAGGGGTACGGGAATATTTGGTGAATTTGAACAGAAAATCGTTTTGACATGAGTTTCGGGGTTGTTGCCCGTTTTTATGCTATAAAATTTTATTTTTATTGATTTGATGGATTTAAAAAAATGGCGGGAAATTCAATTTTTGGTTTTTGGTACATTCTATGTAGCCCCCTTGAAGCGATGCTTAAATCAAATTTGCAAAAAAATTGTTTTTTTCAATATATGACATTTAAAATCTGTTTAAATAACCCTTGTAAAGGAAAAAAACAGGTTTAGATTGTGTGTGATTTTGAAATTCATTTGGGTAAAATAAATTGTCATAGGAAAATTTGCTGTAACATTTTGAAAAGAAAAGTTTGGTAAGTCATGAACTGTGTTTGCTGTTTTTATGGTAAAAAAATTTTATTTTATGATTTGGATGGATATCGAAATAAATGGGGAAAATTTTATTCTGTGTTTTGTATACATTATGATAGTAGACGTTGTGACACTTGGTTAAATAAAAATGCTAACAAGTAATTTTTATTCAATATGACATTTGAATCGTTAAGGGAACGTTGCAATGGAAAAAAAAATGCATGTACTTGAACTGCATTGTTGATGACTTTTTTGAGCTCGGATATGAAATAATTTCTGTTGATCCCATATTATGTGTGAACAACGAAAATGTGAAAAACAGCACCACTTTGTAGGAGCATCGGTGGTTTTACTTTTTTGATTTTATTTTAGCTTTTTTTTTTTTTAGCCACACGAAAACAAAAAAAAAAAAAAGAACAAAGTACAGTTAACAACCAAAGTGTAATCGGTTAATGCACATCAATTTTAGAGTTCGATCGTTGTGTGGCTAAAATATTTCTATCAGTTATCAGAAATATTGCATACATTATTTACCAACAACATAAGAACGAATGGTAAAAGGACAATATTAACGTCTATCACCGCCTGGGCATGAAAGAAAGTAAGGCTAAAAATAAACATTTTTGGGTTTTCGATCAGGCCCAGCACCAGTAACTGTGATGTATGGGCTCAATGGGAAGCTGAGCCCACACGTATAGTCCATTAAGGATGTTGCATAGGAGTGTGCTCAAACTTCCTGACCAAACTACAGGTTTTGTAAATCTGAGCCTGATTGATGCCGGGCCCATTGACATTCCTCTTTCTTTCCATGTTCTACTTTTCTCTGTGTTCTTTCTTTATTCATTCTTTTGGAGAAACTTTTTCTTGGATTTATCTTTCCACCACATAGGTCACCCCACCCCCTCCTCGACCCTTCTTCCTCATCCAATCCCAATTCTTGTACCAACCCCTTTTTCTGTGTTACAGCTATAAAACTTCTCTTCTTTCTCCCACGCCTTCATCCCCCCTCTCCCCTTTGTCTTTCTTTCTTTGCTGTCTTTGCCTATGCTATTTTCTTTCTTTCTTGTTTTTCTCCGCACTGTATCTCTGGGCCCTTTTAAATTCCCTTTTTTCCTTGCTGTATGCTCCCCTCCTCTCCCCCCTCCTCCTCTCTCTGTCTCTCTCTCTTTTTGTCTCTATCTGTCTCTGTCTGTGTCTCTGTCTGTGTCTCTCTCTCTCTCTCTCTCTCTCTCTCTCTCTCTCTCTCTCTCTCTTCTCTCTCTCTCATTCCTCCTCCCCATCTCATTCTTGTTGTCTACCCTCGTTTTCATGTTTCTCTCGATTTGTCCTTTTACCACCCTCCTGCTCCTTTAGACTTTCCTCTAGCATCCCCCTACCGGGCCCCTCTCCCCTCATTGCCCCTTACCCCTTCTTTTCTCTTCTTTCTGTCTTCTTTTTCGTCTCCCCTCCTCTCCTCCTTCTCTTCCCCTTCTTTTGGTTTTTTTCCTTCCGTTCTCTCTGCACCTACCTTGGCTTCTCTCTCTCTATCTCCTCTCTTCTCTCTCTCTCTTCGTCGCTCGCTCGCTCCGTCGCCTCTCCTCTGCCCTGCTCCTTCTCTTCTCTTCTCTTTGCTTTTCAGGAGAATTAATAAGTTTACGTATGATATATAATTTTTGTTATATAAAATAAAGAAAATGAAAAGGATGTCCACATTTAAAAACCCGTCAACCGATGCTTACCCCGCATTCAGTCTGTTAGTGTCGTTCTGCTTAGCACGAAATCACGGCGAAGTTTCGATTTGCGTGCGTGGGGTCTGGTATACGGGACATATGGCGAAGTGGTCAGCGTCGCGAACTCCCGGTGGGAGGTCGTGGGTTCGATTTCCATCAGAGTCATGTGGGATTTTTCTGCTCGACCGGTCTACCCGAAAATGAGTTTGCTACGGGCTAGTTGGGAAGATGGGACCACACAGTCGAGTTTCATCACTTAATAGATGCGTCTTGAGAGTGTTATCAAATTTCCTGACCAAACTGCTGGTGTCTATAACTCTGTGCCTGGTTGACGCCGGGATATATATTATGAAATGAAGCGAGTAGAGTAGAGTAGAGTACAGCCTGTCATGCAGTCTCAAACGGAATGGAAATCCGTAGCATCATCTTAATCATCCCCATTCTCATCGATCGCATGA
>CM065728.1:4033008-4138008 GCA_033310375.1 Conus canariensis | reverse complement strand
TTCTTGTTTATTGTTTCAATCCTTTTCTTTTAACTTTAAATTCATCTACGCCTCAATGTTAATGGAGGAACAACTCATCAACTTTTTAATGTACTTGTGAAGATATGTGTGTTTGTTAAAAGTTTTGTAATTTGTAGTCGCTAGTCATGCTTAGTTAGTCCCTTAGCGGGGCAAAGGCCGGACGAAAAAAAACAAGAAAAAAAACACGTGCTTATCTGTTACCCTTTGAAGTAAAGATTATCATCATCATCTCTCTCTCTCTCTTAAATATGAAGCCAAATGTAGTATATGAAGTGAGGGAACCAAATCATTGAATGACAGTCGGTTGTACTGCATCCATAGCCAAGACTTGGAAGGGGAATCAACTAATGATAGACTCTGTCATAGTTCCGGTTCTTTCCCTTGAACCGTCCAGAAGAATGTATTGGCACTCTCTTTCCCCTTTCTCTTTCACTCTCTTGATTTCACTCTGTCTGTCTGTCTGTCTGTCTCTCAGACATTTAAATAAACACAGTTTTCGTCACTTCTACATGTACTATTTGCTCCATTCCGGACGGCCTCGTTTCATACAAAAGCAACCCTTTCATACTGCATCAATCAATTTTATAGATAAAATGCTTGATAATATTAATTGCAACAGGTATTCTTGGTCTCCTATTTGTTGATTAAAAAAAGAAAAGCCTTTAATATCATTGACCACAGTCTCCTCCTTCGAAAACTGAAATCGTACTCTTTATCAACTTCTAAATTCATATTTCACAAAAAGACAACAATATGTCAGTTTGAAGACATATGCCTCTTCAATAACGACCCTAATATATGGTGTTCCACAAGGCTCCATGTTAGGCCCTCTGCTCTTCTCGTTTCACATTAACGACCTATCCCTGTATGTAAGATCTCCGCGCGACCTTTTTCAGATGATAATACGATTCACACCAGCCATGATGATATTTCCAGTCTTTAAAAAATGTCGCAAGAAAGTACCAACGATCTTGTAAAAGTAGTATTCATTTCACACACACACACACACACACACACACACACACACACACACACACACACACATATATTATATATATATATATATATATATATGAGAGAGAGAGAGAGAGATGTTACAGATGTGTTGCACAGAATTAGCTTTCCGATTGTTATCATCTAGATCATTTTCACACATTTATTATTAGTTTAATTTTAAACGTTGATTCTAGGCGCCAAAAGAATTGAGTTATTTTTTTGTTGTATTATGTGATGTGTGTTAAAATTATTAACACTGAATTATTAAATTGTGACCAATTAAAACCGTGAATAGAAGTGACATTACTGAAAATCACACACACACACACACACACACACACACACACACACACACACCACACACACACACACACACACACAGCAGAGCAATACAAATATCTTGGAATAATATTTCATAAATCAGGAAAACTTGACATCGCAGCAGAACATCTAAGTAACCAAGATAATAAAGCAACATATTCCTTAAAAAGAGCATTTAAAAATCAAAATATTAATTTTCAGTTTGTTTTAAAGTTGTTTGATAGTCTTATTTCAACAATATTGATGTATGGCGCGGATGTATGGCTACCTTTTTGCTTAAAATTAAATGATAATTTCAGTTTAGAAAATCTGTTTAATCATTGCCTTTCAAATAGTTTACCACATGAACATACTCAACACAAGTTCTTCAAGCAAATGGTAGGCGCACACAAAAAAGCTACAAACTTAGCTGTAATTGGAGAACTCGGAAGTTTTCCAATTAGCTTAACAATAATCCATCAGATAATAAAGTTTTGGTATCATATTTTAGATCTCTGAAGACAACTCGCTTATCAAAATCATATACACTAACATGTTAAACAATGGATATCATCAAACACCTTGGTTTAAATTGGTCAAACAAATCCTCAGCCTAATGGGATTGAAGTATGTTTGGAATAACCAGCATACTTTTAATATTAACAAGTTGTGTTATGTGGTCAAAAATAAACTAAAAGATGAATATGTATTATTTTTGGGGGAAAATCAGAAACAGAATCAAAACTAAAATTTCATAACGTATTACTACAGATTAAAGAATGGAACCATATTTAACAAACTCTTTCATAAGCTTCAATCAAAAACAAGCACTATGTAAATTAAGGATTTCTTGTCACGATCTTAAAATAGAAAAAGGTAGATATACTAAGACACCAAGAGAAAGAAGACTGTGTCTGGAGTGTAATGAAGTAGAAGACGAAATTCATTTCTTAGATAAATGTACTAAATATAACGATATAAGGAGGCAGTTTTTAGAACACATCAAAGACAAATACAATATACAAAATGCGCTGCCATCTAGCTTAATATCAAATGACGTACTAATCAGCGAGATCTCAAAATATGTGTATGCTATTTCAGAGTGTCGATAAGGTAAAATGCATGACAAGGACAACTTGATATAACATAATGATAGTTGGATACAACAACAAGCATGAATATTTGTGTTTCGTTATTTGGTTTCGTTTATCTTTCCTCTATTGATTTGTGTCATATAAAACCTGTTACGGTTTTCAAAGGCATTAAACTATTGAATCTTGAATCACACACACACCAAACAGATAAACATCTGCAAATTTGGGTACGATAGTTATGTAAGAAAGTGGATCAAATTAAGAAATTGATAATGAAATCAACCATAAAAGTAGGAAATACATAAAAATTAACAATCTTAACTCTGAGAATATTGTAATTTATGCTGTGCATGTTCGTACTCATTCACACACACACACACACACACACACACACACACACACACACACACACACATGTTTTCACGTGCAGATGCACACACCCACACCCACTTTCTCGCACCACGACCTCTCCACCACCACCCCACATCCACACGTCTGATCAAGCCGGCATATAGTAACAGTTTATAGTGTAGAAGTGTACAATATCATTTATTCAGTAACACTTTGGGCTTGTGGATAAAACTGTTGTTCTCTGTGTTCTGGATTTTGAAAACCGAAGTGTAGCCGTTTATAATGTTTTGAAAGAGGATGACTATGATTATTAGCCTTCACTCTCACACAACGTTCATACAGTTCAGTTAGATTTACCTTATCACACTCATTTACCAGTCTGTTTTAAAACATTCTTATTTTAAAAACGTAGGACTTATGAATCAGTGTGGGTGTTTCTTAGTTTTTGTAGAAAATATATCCGTGACTGGCACTGTCTGTTAATATGAATCGTATTGAAACTGAAGTTGAAACTTTGTAACTTTGTTCTTTTGGTGGAAAAAGGTAGACAGCATTTTTACTATTTACCCTTTCTTCCCACTTTTCTTGATATGATGTCACAAGCAGCAGAGAGAATATCTCTGTTGACATGATTATGGTCTTTATTATATATATATATATATATATATATATATATATATATATATATATATATATATATATATATATGAATGATCTTAGCCTCACGGCAGCAATCAGTTTTCGTCGTCAAATGTTGAAAAGAAAGATAAGTGTAAAAAAAAAAAAAAATCAGAGGAGAAGTTCGGTCCCTTCACCTGGACAGCCGGAGTAATTACGGTTTGCACGACCAGCAAAATCACGGCTCTCTTCACACGGGTCTGGGTGCACTATGCACGGCTTTGGCCTCGCCAGTAAGCGGGAAAAGAGATGAAGCGGAGCAGGGTTTTTTTTTTTTTTTTTTTTTTTTTTTTTTTTTTTCCTGGACGGACGGCGCACGGCCGGGTCCGGGTCCACTATGTACACAGCCTAAAGTGTATAGGTTTGACCAAAGATGCTTAAAATCATTCTTTGTCCTCTCTGCGTAAAAATACATATACAAGGCTACCATTCAGGCATTTTCAGAGATACAATCATCAGAATGAGCTAGGAACACCACATTTCACACAACAAATGAATACATTTAAACGGAAAAGTAGAGACATGGCTTTTTACAGTTTTGTAGCATGTTGCAATACACAACTGAAGCAAAGACTGAATTTCTGAGTAGTAGATTTTTTAAACCTTTGTGTGTGTGTGTGTGTGTGTGTGTGTGTGTGTGTGTGTAAAAAACTACCCCTAAAATAAGCGTCTCCATGCTGTTGACACGCATTTGCAAAAATTTCAGGGACACAAGTTGTGGTCAAAAAACAAAAACAAACAAAAAAAGACAACCACGGCTGAAACGTCTGTTCATGCAAGAATGATGGAAATATGGTGAATTGCCTGCATGCCTTTTGAGAAATGGACCTTTTGTAATATAACCGTTTCTTAGGATTTGTATATTTGTCTCCCTTGATGAGGCCAGGGTCACTTACCTTCATCCACTTCAGCCCGATGTTTTAGTTTACCGTTATAGCAGTTCTAACGACTGTAACGGCCTATAACGGTTTTTCTTCTTCATGGAATATCTCAGAAAGTACTCAGCCGATCTTTGTGAAACTTAGCAGGTATGTTTATTATGGGTCACGGATGATGCCCGATGTTTTAGTTTACCGTTATCGCCGTTGCTAACGGCTGTAACGGCCTGTAACGGTTTTTCTTCTTCTTGGAATATCTCAAAGTGCTTGGCCGATCTTTGTGAAACTTAGCAGGTATGTTTATTATGGGTCACGGATGATGCCCGATGTTTTAGTGTACCCCGTTATAGCCGTTACTAACGGCTGTAATGGCCTGTAACGGGTTTTCTTCTTTATGGAATATCTCAGAAAGTACAAGGCCGATCTTTGTGAAAAGTAGCAGGTATGTTCACTATGGGTTACGGATGATGCCCGATGTTTTAGTTTACCGTAATGGCTATAACGGCCCATAACGATTTTTCTTTTTTTTTTTTTTTAATGGAATATCTCAGAAAGTATGTGGCCGATCTTCCAGAAAATTTGTAGGTATGTTCATTATGGGTTACGGATGATGCCCGATGTTTTAGTTTACCGTTATAGCCGTTACTAACGGCTATAACGGCCCATAACGGTTTTTCTTTTTTATGGAATATCGCAGAAAGTACTAGGCCGATCTTTCTGAAAATTTGTAGGTATGTTCATTATAGGTCACAGATGATGGCCGATGTTACCAGAATAGCCATTACTAACGGTTACACCAGCCCAAGACGGTTTTTCCTCTTTATGGAATATCTCATATGCTTTGCTTTGCTTTGCATCTTTGTGTGTGTGTGTGTGTGTGTTTTGCGATGCCTAACATTAACATTTAAAATTTGAAACGATGGAATTAAATCGAGGAAAGAAAGTCCAAACTAGAACTGTACTGTGTTCATAGACAAAATTTATCATGCGGTGCCTAACATTAATACTTAAAATTTGAAGCGATGGAATTAATTTAAGGAAAGAAAGTCCAAACCAGAACTGTACTGTGTTCATAGACAGAATTTAGCATGGGATTCAACTCATAAGACTGTTTAGATTTGGTCAGTGTACTAGTAGTATGTTTCGTAATATTAAGGTAGTCTCTTGAGACTGTAATATTATGGTTGTCGTCTGTTGAGACTGTAATAATATGACAGTGATGTTCAGGGAACGAGAACTCCCGAGGAAATGTTGAACCGTGAAAAGTTTTCACGAAGAAATAAAACTTACAACCGATCTCACTAACAGACGTGGGGTTGGTTTGTGTACGCATGCAGCACACAAGATTCAACATGGTGGCAGCGGAGTGAAACGGTAGTGGTATTTTAGACGATAATCATGGCCGAAGGAAATCCTGTTCCTCGTCAAGCGCTAAATTTAAAAAGTACCGAAACGATGGAACTCCAGCCACCTGGACGAAATGGCGTCAAAGGTTTGACAGATCTAATCATCTATACACTACTGCTTCTGGTCTTTCTCTCAGACTTAACAGAGAACATTTACATTAACATATTAGGTTTCAATAATTTGATTATTCAATTAAAATCATTAACGTCCTTTCGCAAAGTCTTCTGTAAACCATACTTCAAATAACACCGTCTAAACATTTTAACCTACACCATTAAATCGCTCACCCCCACTCCACTCCGTCTACCAACCCTCTTCTCCTCCCCCTACCTATCATTCCCCCCCCCCCCCCTTCCTCCGACCTCTTTCTCTGTGGTTTTATTTGTTTGCTTCTTTGTTTCCTTCTGTTTGACTACCAACCATGTCACTATTACGTTTATGAATTGCCTGCTTATCATTGTAGAATTACATTACAATGTTGCTATGTTGAATCGTCAGTGTGAATGATATGTGTTGAAATAATGTATGCAAGACAAGAACAGATTGTAAGACAAAGTTTTGGCCTAAAATCTTAATGATAATCCTTGCGTATTAAAGATCAGTCGATCAATCAACCAATCATCACAGCATTCAACAACCACTTTGATGCTCACAAAAACATCATAGTTGAACAAGCGAAATTCAACAGACAAGTTCAAAACCCTGGAAAATTGATTGATTCATTCACACAAGGTCTGTATAGTCTGGCAAACAAATGCAATTTTGGCCAGTTGAAAGAATTGATCTGAGACAGAATCGTTATTGGCGTTATGGATAACACACTTTCTAATGAGTTGCAGGCAAGAGCTAATATCACTCTGGAGTTAGCCAAACAAATTGCTCAACAAGCAGAGGCTAGAGCCTCCGAAGAGACTGGCCAAAATGGAAACAACAGTTTGTTCGATACAGAATTAGCACTGGATTGATGAACAAAACTTGTGTAGAACAAGTGAGTGTACTCTTATACACAATGGGGGATGTTTCTGATGATATTATGTCTACTATCAGCATTGATAAAAACGCAGTCGAATATGACCATCTTGTCACTGCATTCGATCAGTACTTGGTGCTTGTAATGAACACAATTGTTGTGAGAACAAAGTTCAACAAACACAAAAACCTGGTGAATCAGTTGAAAATTTCATTCAAGAGTTGTTCAGATTAGGTGAAGAATGTAAGGACAACTGAAAGATGAACTTATTAGAGACAGAATTGTTGTTGGCGTACTTGATGATACGCTCTCAAATGAACTTAGGCAAAAGCTGACCTGACACTTACCCAGGCAGTACAAATAAGTAGACAAGCCGAAGAAAGAAAAGAAAACCAACCTTTAATCAGAGGAGACAATACAATCAATGCTGTCAGACAGAAAGCTGAACCAAAAGAAAAATCTGTCCCTAAAACTCCATCTTCAAAATTTTGTGGATATTGTGGCAGAGATTTTCCTTCTCAAGAAAACTGTCCCACACGCTCAGTATTTTGTTCTTTGTGCCACAAGAAAGGGCATTTCCAAGCTGTTTGTCGAAGTACTGCGTCTCGCAACAGATCTTTCAGGTGGAAGTCGATTCATGAACTATCTGAAGATGAAATTCTGGGTTATATTTTCCATCTTTAAGATGATGACTGCTGTAGCAGAAAAAATAACTACAAATGGGAAACCCCATACTTTCAAGTTAGACATGGGTGCATCTGTCCCAGTTGTAGATGAAAGTTGGGCTGTTGGTCACAAACTGATGAAGTCACAAAGATTGAAACGTCCAGGCAATACCAAACTTACAGTGCTAGGTACATTGCAAGCAAAACTTTGTCACAAACACAAGGAAATAACGGAAGCCCTGTATGTCCCAAAAGGCCAGACATGCTACCCTCTTAGGCAGTCAGCCTGTGTGAAACTAGGCTTAGTTTTACCTAGTTGCAAAGCGAGAGGACTGCAGGCGGAAATCTAAAATCTTAAATAAATGTTAGCGAACCGCCCAGACAACGTGGACAAACGAGTCACAAGACGAAACACAACGCGTTTCGACCTCTTAGGTCTTCATCAGGTGAGACATGAACGAATAAAACAACGAAAATTCACTTAGCTTTGATCGCTTCAGATCACTTCACAGGGTTCAGCGCAAGGAAGAAGGCATTGAATATCTGGCCGTCTGCAACAAAAGTTTTTTCTACACAAGGCAACTACAATTCCCTTTTTATGTCTAGCTTTTGCAAAAGATATACAGCAAGTGGCACTCTCAATTCTCTTATTTATTCTTTCTACATACTCAATCATTGATGTAGCTACATTTCTACTAAGACATAAATTTCATAGAAATAGTGAGCATTCCAGCCCCACTGATGCAAGTTTAAACTGTGACATTTCCACTACTAACAATACCTTACTTATGAAATCCAGGGACATTCATCCTAATCCTGGTCCCAACGGACATGGAGAACTCAGAGTGGTACACGTTAATGCGCGTAGTCTGAAAAAGAAAATTGACCTTTTTGAAGCAGAATCCCACCAGTTCGATATTATAACCGTGTCCGAGACATGGCTGTCACACTCTGTCTCTAATGCATTAATATGTTTAAAAAATTTTCATCCTCCTGTTAGATTAGACCAACAGGTTAATGATAATGGTGGTGTAGCCATATATGTCAGAGAGGATCTTTATTGTAAACCACGCCCAGACTTGCAAGTCGAGTTTCTAGAAGCTGTATGGGTAGAAACTAAAATGAACCAAGAGAGCTTACTAGTTGGGTCATTCTACCGCAACCCTCATGCTCATGTTGACTTCTGGAATCTAATAGAAGAGAGCATAGGAAAAGTAGATAGAACCCTAACGAAATTTATCATACTTGGAGATTTCAATGATAATGCACTTCCCCACCTTCCAGTCATATGAGAAATATACTGAATGCTTATCAGCTTAAGCAACTTATAACTTCTCCTACAAGAATAACAATGATACTGCAACTTGCCTAGATTTAGTTATTACTCAGAGCCCTGACATGATTAAAACGGTCAAAATCTTGCCTCCATTCTGTAGTGACCACAGTGTCCTATGTGCTGTACTTAATTAATTTACAAGCAAAGCCCATTCCAAAGAATGATATTTAATTACAACAAATTAGACCAAGAAAAATTTTGTGAACTTTTAGGGAATGAAGATTGGAATGAAATACTAATAACTCCAAAGATGAAGCAAGCAGCATTTTCACGGATAAGTTTATGTCCCTCGCAAAACAATGTATGCCATTCAAATTAGTTACTATTCGCCCAAGGGATGCCCCTTGGTTCAACAATGAACTAAAACCGTTAATAAAAAAAGAGAAACAAACTTCATAAAAGGGCAAAGATTTCTAATCTCCAGACTGGGAAAACTTTCGTACACTACGAAATGAAGTCACTGATAGAGTTAGGAAAAGGAAACTGGAATATTATAACGAACTAAATTATATAGTTATCAACCCAGTCAAATTTGGCCATAAGGAATGGTGGAAAATTGTCAGACGGTTCATGAGTAAAAAGGGTGTTGATGCAGATAACATTCCACCGATAACCGTGAATGGTACGACATATTACTCAGATTTAGAAAAGGCTAACATATTTATGATTTCTTTGTCAGCCAGTGTAAAGTGGAAGACGACGGAAGTCCCTTGCCCGACATAACCCCGAATGTTACGTCTCAACTTACTGAAATAGTGTTGACTGTTCCTGAGGTTAAAAAAATCATAAAAGATCTCAACTCAAGAGAAGCCACCGGCCCTGACTCCATTCATAACAAACTGTTGATTGCATCAGTTGATATTATACCCTCACCTTTAACAATATTCTTTAATCGTTGTTTAACAGAAGGAAGATTTCCAAAGCCCTGGAAAATTGCTAATGTAATGCCAGTTCACAAAAAAGATGAGTGTACGAACTATCAGCCAATATCTCTTTTAAGTTGTGTAGGAAAACTTTTTGAAAGATGTGTGCACGGACGAATCTACAACTTCCTGATTTCCAGTAACCTTATAACAAGTGCTCAGTCCGGATTTATTTAGGGGAATTCTACAATTTACCAACTGCTCAGTATTTATGATGCTCTGGTGACAAATTACAACAAAGGTATTCCTGTCCAGTCCATATTTTTTGACATTTCTAAAGCTTTTGATCGTGTATGGCACCGAGGTCTTCTGCTTAAGCTTAAAGCCATTGGAATAAAGGGTAATTTGTTGAACTGGTTCAGTGACTATCTTTCAGATCGTTACCAGTCAGTAGTAATCGGAGGAGAAAAATCTACTCAGCAAAGCGTTCCCCAAGGTGTGCTACAAGGATCTGTCCTTGGCCCGCTTCTATTTCTAGTATTTATAAATGACATAATCGAGAATATAGACTCGGATATCAAACTCTTTGCTGACGACACAAGCATGTCTCTGGTAATGGAAAACACAGCTACAAGAACGTTAGTCTTGCAGGCAGATTTAGATAAAATTGACGCGTGGGCAAAAGCTTGGAAAGTTAGATTCAATGAGTCTAAAACCGAACTGCTAAATGTTTCGGGGAAATGCTGATAGCCGTAATCTAACCTTTAGTAGTTCTATACTACAGCAACTTAGACAGCACAAACACCTTGGGATTATCTTGCAAGACAATTGTAAATGGGGTGAACACATAAACAACATTGCTACAAAAGCCAGAGTACTGATAAACTGTCTTCGTTCATTTAAGTACTAGCTGAACAGAAAGGCTCTAGAGACAATCTACAAATCATTCATACTACCAATATTTGACTATGCTGACATAATCTGGGATGGATGCGCAGAGTACCAATCAAAAATTTTAGATCTACACATGGATGCTTTGCGCATCATCACAGGATCTGCCCGTGGAACCAGTCACGAAAAATTGTTAAAGGAGTCTGGATTCTGTACTTTAAAAGAACACCGACAAAGACATAAACTGATAACATACTACAAGATCCTCCAAGGCAGCTGTCCCACTTACATATCAAACTTAATGCCACAGCTCGTTTCCTCGTCAACCCCTACCCTAGAAGAAGGCCCTCAGAACGAATAGTCCCCCGCCACAAAACTGATATTTATAAAAACTCTTTTTTTCCATCTACCACAATCATGTGGAACAATCTCCCACTGCATATCCAACAGTCCCAGTCATTCAGCCAGCTAAAACGATACCTTTCTACTAGTGATAATCCAGTTCCACCATATTACTATAATGGAAATAGGGAAGCACAAGTCAATCATTGTCGTATGCGTCTTGGTGTGAGCAACTTGAATTTTGACCTATATACCCCGCACCTAACAAACAACCCTTCTTGCGCTTGTCATATCCACAAGAAACATCCGAACACTTCCTACTTCACCGTCCACTTCACAACCAACACCGAGCAAACACTATCTTAAACCTCCCAACTCAGATTTCTATACGAAATCTCCTGCATGGAAACAATTCCCTTAATGCAGAAACAAATGCTAAGATATTTGAAATGGTTCAAAGGTTATTCTTCTTACAAAGCGTTTTGAAAACGAAAACAGCAGCCTCAAGGTTTACTGTTTCCTAGGTATACTTATATTTCACCTCTTCAATTAACGATGCTTTCATCTATATCAACCTAGTTACGGATGTCAGAGGAGCGCTTACATCAATGCCCTGATTATGTCTTTATCCATGTACAGGAATATATTTGGTTTGATCACTGAACACTGCAGAAGACCAGTGTTGCACACATTCTGTCATGTGCCAGACTGCCTTAGGCAGCCACACCAAAACGGGCAATACCCTGTCACCATTTTCTCTTATTTGTTAATTTTCCATAGTTTCATTTTTAATTCTAAATGCCAATTCTAAATGTTGGCTCTTTTGTTTACAAGTATAGCACTTTACTATACTGTTATTGTTACCTCTTTTGTCATGTTTAAATTTGTCTGCTATGGTTATATGTTGTATTATAGGCCGCCATCAGTCACATGTTTATTCTGCAAGTCTCACTGCCAGGGCTGTGTATAAGAGTCCTCTTGTTGTCCTGGCAAATGTGCTTTGTGTTCAATGTGTATGTTCCTGGAAATAAAACTGTTTAAACCAAACTGGATGCTAAAAGCGGATTTTGGCAAATACCCCTGGATTAATAAGCCAAACTTTACACAACCTTTGTTACCCCGTTTGGAAGGTAATGCTTTAACCGGCTCCCAATTTGCATCAGCTCAGCCAGTGAAGTATTTCAACGAAAAATGTCAAAGATTCTAGCTGACATTGAAGGTTATATGCCATACGGATGATTTCCTTGTCCATGCTGAAGATCAGACTACCCATGATCAGTGTCTCTGAAGGGTCTTGAAACGTCTACAAGATGCTGGCCTAACATTCAACAAAAAGTGCGAATTCTGTAAAGACTATGCTTCTTGGGTCACATCATTGACAGCACTGACATCTATCCAGACCCAGCAAAAGTGGAGGTTATCAACAGTTTTCCTTCACCTGCCAGTGTCACAGAGCTTCAGCGTTTCTTGGGCATGGCAACTCAACTGGCAAATTCATGCCAAATTTCGACAACATCACAGCTCCACTGCACTGTCTTTTACGCAAGAACACTTGAGTGGACATGGAGTGATCCACAGGAAATGGCTTTCCAACAGATGAAAAATCTCATTTCACCACCTGTTCTTGTCCATTACAATCCCTAGTGTGAAACGATCATCGCTGCTGATGCTTCCAACGCAGGCATTGGCGCTGTCTTGTACCAAATACAAGATGACAGTTTGCCATGTCCAGTGTGCTACGTCTCATGCTCTCTTTCTGATGCTGAACACAATTATGCTGTTATTGAGAAGGAGGCACTAGCAGTCACCTCTGAAAGATTGAGTGAATATATCCTTGGAATGAACTTCACATAGAAGCTGATCACAAGCCACAAAAATTATTTCTGCTGTGAACTCCACTGCGTACGGGTCAGAAACGTTAATGTCAGTTTTAATGGTGTCCTTGTGGATTGCACAGGAAAAGGTGGTCTCTAAATGCCCAGATTTTACTTATCAAAGGTGTAGAGCAAGGTGAGGTTTACATGGCATGGAGGGGTAAGATGGGGAGGGGTGGTAGTGTGGAGAAGGAGAGTGCATGAATGATCAAACCTGCTCTTCATATGCTGAAATCACAAGACCCCTTCTCCTGTTTTACTACAGAGTGGATGGACAAATCCTGGAACTGAGGTACAGTCTGGCAGTAGCTGCAGCAAGGATTCAAATTCACTTCAGCCTGCACACCAGCTGCCTGCTCTGCAGTCTGCTTCAACTTGTTCAAGGTTAGTTCAGTTTTTAGGGCAAAAAGGGTTCTTTTCAGGGGAAGGGAAATGGATCAGAAAAGAAATGTTTTGACCACTTTGAAGATGTAAATGCTTTGATAATCATAAAGTCAGACATCATGGGAACAAAAAAACAAACTCGACAAAAATGTATGAGTAAACAGGTCTGTAGTTACAAGCTCACAAAAGTAAAAAAAATAAAACAAAATAAAAATAAAAAGTGTAAAGTATTATCCTGATTGCAAATATTAGTACATTCATTGCCCTTTTATCTTGTCAGTTAATGTGAGATGAGGCCACTTTAAATGGGCAGTTTGTAATTCCTGGTTCTTTATTGTGTGACAAAGCACCAGTTCGGTGATTAAGTAGGCACATGAACAAGTATTATTCAGTCTGTATTTTTTTTAAACATTCTGTGTATATGACAGATTTCATCTTGATTTATGTCGGCAAAGCAGTGATGGGCACTGATCTTACAACTCATTTTTCACGCCTGATGTATGATACTCAGCCCCAGTATATTACTAATACAACTTATATATATGGTTTATTAGAACCAGTTTCAGAAAAAGTACAAGAAAAAAAACACCCTATACATTTCACATGAGTATTCATTTTTGCTTTAACTAAAATAACAATCGAGGCATGTAAAGAAAGTGCTTAGAATATTTAACCCGTAGAGTGCGATGGGCCACGATAAGGGTGGATGTGGTGGGTTGGGGGTGGTGTTTGGGAGCAGCTGCCAGCATCATCGTGTCACTGCTAGGTGAAGCGTCAGGGCGTAAAGGAATGCAGCGAAAACTGATGGCGCGCACACCACACACACACCTCTCTCTCTCTCTCTCTCTCTCTTTCTCTCTCTCTCACACACACACACTAAACAAAGGAGGGAGAAAAAGGTGGGGATGCAGAGAGACAGAGACACAGAGAAAGAGAGAAGGGAGATAGATAGCGAGGCAGGGGGGAGTGAGTCAGACAGGTTTGGACAAGGGAGAGAGAGAGAAAGAAAGAGAGTTTTGTGCATACTAATCTCTGTGTGTGAGTATGTGTGTGTACACGTATGTGTGTGTGTGTGCGCGCACGTGTGCATGCATGTACACGTGTGTGTGTGTACATGTGCACGTGCCCCAACGGTGGGGACTTTATCACAGAGAGAGAATGAGTACGTCTATGTTTTGAAGTATTGATGAAAGCTACAATCACTCATAACGGGGTTAAAATGCACGAAAGGTATACATTTCAAAAAGAATAGTAAATCTGCCAAACAACAGGGACAAATTACAAGACAAAATACATAGTGTATGCAAGCACATGCATGAATGGGCTTCAGTCCATGTATGCATCTAGCAAAGGAAGAGAAATGCAAAACGTTTAAGTTTACATTTTCTTTCTTCGTCAAGGACACATTATCTCTATGAACAAATACAATATAGGCTCTGATACTGAATACGGCTATAGCATAACATCCTATCACCCATCATTTCATCTTGCACACTCATTGTAGCTTTTTTGTAATAAGCACAGTTACCACTGGTAGCCGATGTGATGGACATTTTTTCTACATTCTGTGCCTCGGTATCAGGTTCTGGAAGAGACGGGAGAATTTCCTCATCAGTCGCCATCATCTGAATTCATCTTGAGTGCAGTAACTTTGAGAAAAATGAAACATATTTTGTTGAAAGATTGTGTGCATTTTTTATGAAAGAATACTCTGGTTTACACCTTGACTAAATCGGCATCAAAAACCATTATATGCGGACACAAGAACCCACGCATGTGCACACATGCACATGCAATGCATTCACACACACATACACATGGAGAGACGCACACAAGCACGCATACATGCATGCGTTTGCACACGCACATGTGTGCGTTCCCACTCTCCTCCACGTATGCACGCATTCGCGCTAGCACACACACACATACATGCATGCACACGCGCATGCACACACACCCACACACACACACACACACACACAGAGGACTAGAATATCGTGTTCCATAAGCCATGTCAGGTAGGTTTTTGACCAAGAAAAATCTTTACGATGAAAATGGTTATTGAGCATGTAGGCCTAAACCTTTCATTCCAACAAGTGTTGTGAGCATCATCAGTAGCTATAAAAGCACTGAATCTTTTGTAATATACTTACCACAATTTGTGTCGGGGAAGGATGGGTGGAGTGTGAAAGCAGCACAGTTTGTAGTTTTCTGCCTGAAGAACGGAAACCAAGAGAGTGGACAAACCTGAGGGTAATAAAATCAAATGAAAGAGATCATGCCAAAGTTCCCCAAGGGAGCACAGCATGGACAAGGGAAGTACTGCCCCCCCCCCCCCCCCCCCCCCCCCCCCGAAAGTGTAGCTGACATCTGATGATTGTTCCCTCCACTGGAGCAGCTCCTTGTCAGCCTCAGCCCAGGACAGGGTAGCAGAACTTCTTACTGCTGCCCTGTGGCCTGCATTCCACCAGACAAAGGCCTGCTTATCTTCAGACCACACTCAACCACAGCAGGGATGATCTGTTGTTCCTCATGTCTCACCCCCTCTCTCCCTTTTTTCTATACGGAACACCAACCTGTCTCATGGTGCAGGGTTGTGGCATGCGGGCATTGCATATATCCCCATGTAGTGTAACAACCAGTTTCCTTTAATTACTGCTGAACCATCATTGGTATCAAACTGAAATTTTGTGAGTATAAGCCTTTTGTTATGAACTTTCCATACATGTAAAAACATTGTTTTGGAAATTTTTGAGGTTCATGGTTGTGGCTCTGATGTATCACTGTGTTTATCACTGATACCTCCTATGTCATTCTGAGAAAAAAAAAAACTGATGCATTTGCCCTCATCTGTTTCTCCATGTACAACGCTGTCAACCAGTCTGTCATCCAACACAACTGACATTCCAAAAATGTTACAAACTGATCACACTGTGTCGTTGGTTCAGTGCATGCAAGCTGCACAGTTTCCTTGATGAGATGGTCCAAGGCAGCACAAGAGGGTAAACAAGACTTCATAAGTGATATATGTTTTCCATGAACATACTGGTTTAATACACCAACACACACTTAACAGCCAAAAAGTTGGTTACACGTACAGTTCATGAGAGTCAGATGGAGTTGTATGAGAGTTGCCTCATGGCTGTGATGTCCTTATTCTCTGCCTCATGGCTGTGACGACCTTATTCTCTACCTCATGGTTGTGATGTCCTTATTCTCTACCTCATGGCTGTGACGTCCTTATTCTCTACCTCATGGTTGTGATGTCCTTATTCTCTACCTCATGGTGTGATGTCCTTATTCTCTACCTCATGGCTGTGGTGTCCTTATTCTCTACCTCATGGCTGTGATGTCCTTATTCTCTACCTCATGGCTGTGATGTCCTTATTCTCTACCTCATGGCTGTGATGTCCTTATTCTCTACCTCATGGTTGTGATGTCCTTATTCTCTACCTCATGGCTGTGATGTCCTTATTCTCTGCCTCATGGCTGTGATGTCCTTATTCTCTCCTCATGGCTGTGATGTCCTTATTCTCTACCTCATGGCTGTGACGTCCTTATTCTCTACCTCATGGCTGTGACGTCCTTATTCTCTACCTCATGGCTGTGACGTCCTTATTCTCTACCTCATGGCTGTGATGTCCTTATTCTCTACCTCATGGCTGTGTTGTCCTTATTCTCTACCTCATGGCTGTGACGTCCTTATTCTCTACCCCATGGCTGTGATGTCTTATTCTTACCTCATGGCTGTGACGTCCTTATTCTCTACCTCATGGCTGTGACTCCTTATTCTCTACCTCATGGCTGTGACGTCCTTATTCTCTACCTCATGGCTGTGAGTGTGATGTCCTTATTCTCTACCTCATGGCTGTGAGTGTGATGTCCTTATTCTCTACCTCATGGCTGTGACGTCCTTATTCTCTACCTCATGGCTGTGACGTCCTTATTCTCTGCCTCATGGCTGTGATTCCTTATTCTCTACCTCATGGCTGTGATGTCCTTATTCTCTACCTCATGGCTGTGAATGTGATGTCCTTATTCTCTACCTCATGGCTGTGAATGTGATGTCCTTATTCTCTACCTCATGGCTGTGATGTCCTTATTCTCTACCTCATGGCTGTGAGTGTGATGTCCTTATTCTCTACCTCATGGCTGTGACGTCCTTATTCTCTACCTCATGGCTGTGAGTGTGATGTCCTTATTCTCTACCTCATGGCTGTGAGTGTGATGTCCTTATTCTCTACCTCATGGCTGTGACGTCCTTATTCTCTACCTCATGGCTGTGACGTCCTTATTCTCTACCTCATGGCTGTGATGTCCTTATTCTCTACCTCATGGCTGTGGTGTCCTTATTCTCTACCTCATGGCTGTGACGTCCTTATTCTCTACCTCATTGCTGTGATTCCTTATTCTCTACCTCATGGCTGTGATTCCTTATTCTCTACCTCATGGCTGTGATGTCCTTATTCTCTACCTCATGGCTGTGAATGTGATGTCCTTATTCTCTACCTCATGGCTGTGAATGTGATGTCCTTATTCTCTACCTCATGGCTGTGATGTCCTTATTCTCTACCTCATGGCTGTGGTGTGACGTCCTTATTCTCTACCTCATGGTTGTGACGTCCTTATTCTCTACCTCATGGCTGTGATGTCCTTATTCTCTACTGTTTCTGGACTTGATTTTTTAATAGAAGTAGGTGAGTGAGTATTCATTAGTTTTTTATGATCTAACTAAATAAGATTATCATTTTTGCGAGGAGTCGGCTGGGCTATAAGCAACATTATCTTATCTTTTTGCGAGGACAACATAGACAATGTGTCAAAATGGTAAGTCAAGTCATAGCAATGAGTATGCACTGATTTGTACCTGTAGTAACTGTTGCTGATGATAACTCTGTTTCTAGGAAGCTCGATGAAAGTGCGAAGGACTACGCTGTCGGTATGGCTAACAGAAGATCCACTGAGACTGAGAGGCACTCGACATTCCCACGGCAAGTGGCTGCCTGATATTCAGCTGTTGAAAGCTGCAGCTGTCATTTGACAAAGCATTGGCATTCATCCAGCGAGTCAACAGCTGATGCTCCGCCAGGAAGAACAAGGCCATGGTTATCCGGACTTGTCAACGGCCAAGACTGTTGCCAGAGACAAGTAACATCATGTAGAGCTCCAGACCATTGGGGGTTCTACCCTGTGTGCCTGTGCGGGAGTGTTCACATACACAAGGTGGCCAACGTGTGTCCAGCACAATCTGAGAGACAGCAACGTTGCGGAGCTACCCATGTACTCGGGGTGTTCATTAGTAGCTACGCCTGGGTCATCACATATGAGAATATTTTTTATCATCTTGGGTGAGGACCCTTAAATAGGCACACAAATAACCAGTGGGCAACTACTTGTGGTTTATGAGGAAACTGGGCTGAGCTCACCATATATCCAGCCATCTGTAGTTTGGAAGAAAATTCCATTGATGGGTTCACACACAAATTATCTACCCCTCCCCCCCCCAATTAAGAACTGAAAATATTCAGCTTATTGGGTAATCAATATGGTAATATATTACTTAATAAAGGTATATTCATTTATTAAATTACTTACTTTACTTGGGCCCATAGCTCAAGGGTGAGCATAGGCCATCAGCTTGCTGAATGCCTATCCAGTTGACCCCCTGCCTCTTCATCTCTGCCTCAGTGTCTCGCCTCCAGCTGCTGCGAGGTCAGCCTCTCTTCTTTTCCCTGCGGGTTCCATGTCAGGGCTTGTATGGTGCTGGATGCTGGCTTCCTGAGAGTGTGTCCAATCCAGCCCCATTTCCTCTGCTTGGCAGCTGGATCCTGTCCTGCTTGCTTCCATAGATCTTCACTGTTGATCTTCTCTGGCCATCTGATTTTGAAGATGCGCCTCAGACAGGTGTTGATGAAGGTCTGTATTTTTTGTTGTATTGCCTTGGTCGTTCTCCAAGTCTCGCAACCGTAGAGCAGAATTGACTTTGTCCTCCTGATCTCTCCTGAGGCCCAGATGTTCTTTGGCTTGATGAATGCTGCTCACGCCTTGCCTATCCTGGCAATGATGTCTCGGTCGGTGCCCCCTGCTTGTCAACTACGCTTCCCAAGTAGACAAACGAATCTACTTCCCTGATGGGCTCGCCTCCGACTGTGACTGGGCTGCTGCCTGTGGTGTTGATCTTCATCAGCTCGGTCTTCTTGTTTATCTTGAGCCCTGTTCCTGCTGATGTTGTCTCAAGGCGGGTGGTCTTGTCCTGCATCTGTGTGTGACTGTGGGAGAGGAGTGTCAGGTCTTCAGCAAAGTCATGGTCATCTAGCTGCATCCAGAGTGTCCATTGTATCCCATTGTTCCTGCCTATTGTTGTGGTCTTCATGATCCAGTCGATGACCAAGAGGAAGAGGAAAGGTGACAACAACATCCCTGGCGCACTTCTGTCTTCACCTCAAACCGTCTTGACAATGGCGGGTGGTCTTGTCCTGCATCTGTGTGTGACTGTGGGAGAGGAGTGTCAGGTCTTCAGCAAAGTCATGGTCATCTAGCTGCATCCAGAGTGCCCATTGTATCCCATTGTTCCTGCCTATTGTTGTGGTCTTCATGATCCAGTCGATGACCAGAAGGAAGAGGAAAGGTGACAACAGACATCCCTGGCGCACTTCTGTCTTCACCTCAAAACCGTCTTGACAACTGGCCTGTGTGAGCCACCCTGCAGTTCATATCCTGATATGTGCACTGGATGAGAGAGATGATCTACTCTGGTATTCCGTAGTGTCTCAGTAGTTTCCGTAGTGTCTCTCTCTCTACACTGTCGAGGGCCTTTTCATAGTCGATGAAGTTGATGTAAAGGGGCGAGTTCCACTCCAAGGACTGCTCAATGATGATCCTGAGGCTGGCAATGTGGTCGGTACAGGATCTGTTTCGCCAGAAGCCCGCCTGCTGGTCTCGGAGCTCTGGGTCAACTGCTTTCTTCATCCTCTCCAATAACACTGTTTAGAACCTTGCCTGGCACCGACAGGAGCATGATCCCTCTATAGTTACTACAGTTTGTAAGGTCTCCTTTCTTTTACAGTTTGATGACAATGCCTTCCCTCCACTCTGCTGGGATGTTCTCTTTTTCCCATATTTTGCCAAAGAGGCTGTGCAGCAAGTTGACAGCTATACCATCATCAGCTTTAATGGCTTCTGCTGTGATCTCATCAGGTCCTGCTACCTTCCCATTCCTCGGTGTCAGGATGGCTTTTCTGATTTCTGCTGTCGATGGTTTCTCACAGTTGATGGGCAGTTCTGTTTCTGCTGGTGGGATGTCGGGTGGTGCTTCGAGGGCGGGATGGTTTAGTAATTCTGTGAAGTGCTCTGCCCATCGCTTCAGTTGATCTTCTGTTGTGAGGGTCTTTCCATTCTTGTCTTTGACTGGCTTGCCAGTCTGTTGGAACTTGCCCGCCAGCTTCTTTGTGGTGGTGTACAGCTCTCTCATGTTGCACTGTCCAGCAGCATCCTCTGCTTGTGTGACAAGTATGTCGATGAAGTCCTTATCTTTCTCCACACTTTTCTTCACTTGTTTGTCTGCCTGGGTGTAGTCTTCTTGGGCTTGTGCTTTGTTTGATTCTGTCCGGCTCATGTTCAGTGTGGCTTTCTCCTCTTTCCTTTTGTTCAGTTTCTGAACATTTATGAGATTAGTTACTAATAAGGTCTGATATGTGACAAAGGTGTAATACTTGATTCATATACATTTGTTTATTGAATTAGTTACTAATAAGAACTGATATTTGACAAAGATGACTGGACAGCGTTAGGCAACTCATTTTCACCTATCGAACCTTTTCTCATCTGTATGTCACTGTGCCCCTATGTGTTCATGTGCACACACATTAGCTGTTTATAAATGTTAAACATGAACAGTTTTTGCATCACTAGCAACAGTGTTCCAGTATGGGGCTTACCAAGCATCTGTATTATATTATAATAAAAGGATATCTGTATGTCCACATGCAGTGTGGGGATCATGGGGCATACAGCATGTTGCATCAAACGGGGCACTGTGTGTTTTGCATGAACAAGTTGGGTTTCATGCACCTAGTGAACAGTTTTGGGTCTTGGACAACACACATGAAAATACCATGGTGGTGTGTTCCATCCATATTGTTATATCGTTCGTCTTTCATTCAGGTTATATGTGACCCGCCACCACGAAACCAGTCTTAACTCGCGACTTCACGGCTACAGCTGAAAATAGCTGGTGAGGGTCTACCTGGGGCATTTTGACTTTTTTGCAGAAATGTGTTCCTTACACCCTAAACTTTCACGTGGCACTATCCCAATTTGTTTGGATCGCTAAAAAACCATTACTCGCCTAAAACTTAACGCAACCCTTACAGAACCCCATCGTGTTATATACCGTTCGAAAGCGTGTGTGACGCTCTCCCGGTTTCTCTGTGTGTCATCTAAAAATAAGTATGGTAAACAGTAAGATGCCGTTGCTAAGGAAAATATGCTGGAGTGATAGCAAAAACTTTAGAAGCTGTTTTCTCAAAATGGCCGTTGGCACAGTAACCCACTTCAAATGACCATAACTTTTATTTTTTGGCCTATAGCGTTCATTTTTATATCAAATTAATCAGAAAAATCTGTAGATTTTAAATATATGTATAGCTCAGAACTTTCAAAAATAGAGTTAAGACTGGTTTTGTGGTGGAAGGTCACATATGTCTGTATGTATACATAGAATAGGGATAGAAAACCTGTCTGGGCAATACTGACAGTGGACAATAAGAAATCTTACACTTGAAAATTTGACAGATGGTCCTTGCACACAGCAGTACGCAAGCACACTGTTGAAATTGTTGCTGTTTAGAAGTACTATGTTTCAAACGAATTTGCCACCATTAACAGTTGGATATGCTATGTCAGTGCATGCAAATGTCAGTTTGTGAGAGATTTATAATGTAATGCAGTGTATGTATGTGAGCCAGGGTATTGCCCACATAATCCTGTGTATTCTTTAGGGGATGGGGGATGGATAATGGTGTTTTTGTTGCTCAGTTGTGTGTGTGCTGTCAGTCCTCACCCACATCATCATCTCCTGTTCCTCGCTGCCTTGAAAACCAGACTTGGTTTGTGATCAGTAATGTTGACTGTGAATTATGGGCTGGTGTACTTGGACATGACTGACACATCAGTCACTGTTCATTTCAACTCGTGCTGTGCTGATGATACATGTTGGTGAATGATATTTCTCATATATCCTTTTCCCTAAGGGACAAGGCCAGGATCTTCTCCCTTGTCTGTTACTCCTGGGAATGATGATTGACTCACTTGAAATTGTGTATCATTCTTCTTCTTCCTCATTCGCCATCCCGTTAGATGAGCAGCCTAGTGTCCTCGATGAAGGCTGCCGTCCGTCGCAGCTCCTCCAGGGTGCCGTACAACTTGGCTCCACGGCCCTCAGTGCGGTGTCCAGGTCAGATCAGAATGATTTCCTTATTTTATCGGATTCATTGTCGGCATTGTCGGCTCTATCGACAAGAGAAGTTTCACATCCAGTTTTGGCTGATATTCATGATCTTCATACTCGGCTTGTCTCTTCGGGAAAGCATATAGTTTTCTTGTGGGTCCCCAGCCACATGGGAATCTATGGTAACTCAGTGGTGGACAAAGCAGCCAAACAAGCTCTCGGTGCAAGTCTTTCCAGGAGGCCTATGCAGTTTGTTCCTCACTCTGATCTACGTCATAAATCTAGTTTGTATTGTCGTGAACTGTGGCTGAGTGAATGGTGTAATCAAATTCATAATAAATTGTTTAAAATTTGCCCAGATTTAACCAATCCTTTCCCATCGGTGGTATGTAACCGTAAAGAGGAATCGGTTTTGTCACGGTTACATATTGGGCACAGCTATATAACGCACAGTTGGATACTCAGAGGGGAAGACCCCCCATGGTGTGTTGCGTGTGACAGCTTGTTCAGTGTTAATCATTTTTTTGACAGAATGTGCTGATTTGATGTGTATCAGAGAGAAGTTCTTTTCCACCAGTGATTTATCAGTTCTTTTTGTGAGATTTCAGTAGATCTTATTTTTTCTTTTTTGAAAGAGGTAAACTTATTTTATAAAATATAGTGTTTTAATTATGTATACAGGTGTCGTCGGAGTTGAACAGATAATTGTGCTTTTGTCCTCATAAATTTTAAGCGATGTGTTAATACTAGTGTGGGTATTTGTATCTAGAGACTTAGATATGATAGCTGAGGTCCTGATTTGGCTCCTAGTAGTCCGCTGGACCCTATAAACACAAACTAACTAACTAACACTGCTGTCGGTGTTGGCCAGTACTTCCTTATTGTGTATCATGAAGACGTCTTGTTTCTTTTTGGTCAGCGTATTGAAATTTGTATACATGAAGACTTCTTGTTTCTCTTTGGTCAGCTTATTGAAATTGTGTATCATGAAGACATCTTGTTTCTTTTTTGTCAGCATATTGAAATTGTGTATCATTCAGACTTTTTTGTTTCTTTTTGGTGAGCGTATTGAAATTGAGTATCATGAAGACTTTTGTTCTTTTTGATGAGCGTATTGAAATTGAGTATCATGAAGACCTTTTTTGTTTCTTTTTGGTTGGAGGCGTATTGAAATTGAGTATCATGAAGACTTTTTGGTTCTTTTTGGTGAGCGTATTGAAATTGAGTACATGAAGACTTTTTGTTTCTTGTTGGTCAGCATATTGAAATTCTGTATCATTCAGATTTTTTTGGTTCTTTTTGGTCACCCGAGGCTGCAGAAAACACTCCCTAAACATAGTTTTTATAGGAAAAGAGTTTTACCAATGGTGTGTTAAACGCCAGTATGATATATGTGCTTGTGACTAAAATACTGTATTTATGTATGTGTGTACAATGCTCTGTGTGAATCTGGGTATCCAGTGCTCGGTGTGTATGTGTATGCAATACTCTGTTTATATGTCGTACAGAAGATTGCATATACATAATGTACATTGAGCACTGGATGCGCATATACAGAGTATTACATGCATTTACTGTGTCCATGTAATGCTCACTACATGTGTTCGCACTTTCAATTCTATGTGTACGTTCAGCACTACATAGACTCCTAGTACATGCTTGTTGTTCCCTGCCTTTGTAGACCGTTCTCCTGGCTTTGTTCTGGAAATTTCTGTCATAAGAACAAGCTGGTATCTGTTTTTGAGAGTAAAACACTACAAGAATATTGCATGATGGAAACTCCCATCTTTTAATTTCCTTTTTAATCATGTTTTTACTGTATTAATCTTACATGTATTTTCCATTGCAGAATGTCTTGGTGGTTCATAATGGCTAATTGTATTGCAAGGACAATCTGAAAACGTGTTTCAGTTTTTGTGCATGCATACAAGATACTGCCCAAACAAGCAGTTTATGAAAGGGGAGTGGGTAGATTGATGCAGCAAATGGAGTCGGGAAAGGAAGATGGCTGTAACCTAGTGGGAGGTATGGTAGTGTGCATGTTTGTTGGAGGATATTGCAGGCTGGTGTTGCTGTGGTGGATAGGTACATGCTGCTTTAGGATGTTGATGCCATGAGGGTGGAGGGTTCAGAGTCTGGTAGTAAGATAAAGAATAAGATAAGAAGGCGCTTCAGGTTGTCACTCTGCGATTACAGAAGTACTAGGACTTTGACATGGTTGATGCTGTGTTGAGGGGAGGGGGGTTGAAATGCATAGGCGATTGGTTTGGGCTGATGTGGCGGATGTTAGCCAGGTGTCCAGAGATGAGCATCTCAAATGTGCGGGATGTCTCTCCTACGTAGATCTTACCACACAGCTGGAAGTAGATAGCATATATAAGTGTTGTGGCTGTGACAGGAGAATGTGTGTTTGATTGTGAACGAGTCTTTGGGGCCATGTCGGATGGTGTCTGGTTTGGTGAGAAGGCAGATTTTGCAATTGGGTTCAGCAGGGGAAACAACCTGGTGGCTCAGGTGTGGAGACTTTGTTCAGTTTAAAGTGCACAAAGTAGGTCTTTGAGGTTTTTGTCACATTTGAAAGTGATCATGGGTTTGGTATCGATGGATAGTGAAAACTCGAGACATTTTGGCTGCTTATAGAGTGAAACTTTCTTTTTTTGGAGCAGAGTCTGCGTAGGCGGAGGAATTCAGAATATGGAATACTATCTTTAGTGGATGGGTGGTGGGAAGATGTGTAGTCCAGGTATGAATGCGCATCAGTGGGTTTATAGAAAATGGAGGTTTTGAGCAGGCCATCTTTGAGGGAGATGGTGATGTCCAGGAAATGGACTGACTGTGAAATGGTATAGGTCAGTTGGGTGGATCTGAGCAAAGTTGAGGAAATTGCCGAGGTCATGTTGTATGGATGTGGCTCCCAGTCCATCAGCAATGTATCTTTTGTAGAGCTCTGGTATCATGTCTGTAAAAGAGGTTAGTAGGCGGTGTTCTAGGTGTTCCATGAAGAGGCAGGCATAGGATGGTCCCATTTTGGTTCCCATAGCAACACCACTGGTTTGTGAGAAGGTGTGGTGGTTAAACTCTGAGGTGTTGAGGGTGAGGACTAATTATGCAAGTCTGACCAGTGTAGCTGTGGGAGGGTGTTGTGGGTTAGGGGGTTGGTTGTTAAGAAAGAATGTGAGGGCCTTCAGTCCCTCAGCGTGAGGGATGGAAGTGTAAAGAGAGACAACCCCAAGTGTAAAGAGGAGGCTGGGTTGGAAAGTGGGGTCAGTTGGTTGTATGATTTGATCATATTGTGTGGGTTGTCTTCGAGGTATGAGGAGGCTTTGTACCATGGGTTGGAGGAGAGAGTGTAAGTACTTTGAAATGTGTTATGTGGGGCAGCTACAAGCAGAAACGATGGGTCTGCCAGGTGTGTCGATTTGTGTATTTTAGGGAACAGGTAGAAGGCGATGGGTTGTTTGGTGTCTGTCATGATTAGGACCACTTCCTGGTTTGTACATTGTGTAGGAAAGCCAAAGGGGGTCATGTACACTTTGTGTTATGATCGAGAATAATGTGTAGGAAACATCCTTGATTGCTTTTTGAATGACCACAAATTTTCCTTTTACACATTTCTGCTTAAAAACCAGAATGTGTCACTTTGAAACAAGCCCCAGCTGATACTTGTTCTGGAACTGTGAAGAAAATAAGACTGGAAAGGTAAAGTTTTCTTGAGATTCATTGTGAACATTTTGGAGCTTTAAGATTCGGTGTCAGAAAATGTTTCCTTTCATGTGTATGGGCAGAAAATGTCACATTTCTTTTCATTAGTACGGACCATTAGTGGTCTTTGGGGGCTTTCCATTTCATGTGACAAACATTTTCCTTCAACTTTTATTTCTGGAACTGTGTGATATTGTAATGTTAACTGTGATGGAACTGAAACTGAATCAGTACAGTTACTTGCAAAGTGAGGTGACAGCAAGCGGAAATTGAAACAAAATTTAAAAGATATTTGAAATAACTCCCCCAGTTAACATGGACGAACAAATTACAAGACAAAACACGATGCATTTCGACTTTCTAGGTCTTCTTCAGGCAAGATAAACAACATTCAGGACATGAAAATGAATGAGCAATCACTTATCATCCCAAATTCGGCGCAAGATGGGCATTGAATGAAAACAAGGCTGTTGGGAAGGAGACAAAGTGAGTTAAAATCGTAATGATGAAAAGAATGATACTGATAGCAATCATAGTTATGATGATAATGACAATGACATTGAAAGAAAAAAACGATAGAGAGGATTACTGCCACTACTGGTGATAATATGACGATAGTAGTTGTAGTATTAATAGTGGCTATACACACAGAAGGGGAGAAAGGAGAAGTGTTAGAAGATTGTTGAACAGCATGGTTGTAGTGGCAACAGTGTTAGTGGTGATGATTATGGTGATGATAATGGTAATGATGGTAACATCAATAATAACAATAGTACTACTAATGGTAATAGTAATAGTAGCAATGATAATAATACGAACAATAGTAACAGTAGTAATAGTAATAACAATAAACATAGAGGTAAGAAAAATAATAGTAATGGTTATAACAGTAATAATACTAACAATAATGAGGGAATGGGAGGAAGAGGAAGGAGGAGGAGGGGGAGGACAGGAAGAACACAGGAGAAGGAGAGTACAAATTATGGGAAGGATGAAATCTAACAGGTATATTCAACCTGAGGACAGGAAGAACAGAGGAGAAGGAGGTATAAACTATGGGAAGGATGAAATCTAACGGGTATATTCAACCTCGAACTGCGCAGGACAGTTGTGCCAAATGAAGAGAGGTGACGCATGCGCAAGACTGGCTTTTGGGTTGCGCTCTGCAGGGCTCCCATATGCTTTGTTTGCTGGTCTGGATAGTTTACAAAAATTAATCGATATTTATCCATCTCAGTGTGTGTTGAGAACAACAGTGGTGTGTGTTGTGTTTATAGCATTTGTTTTTTGCAAGTTTTTTGCTTTATTAAAAGAAGGGAGGTTCTTTGGTGCACTTTTAGTGTCGAAAATGGCAGACAATTTGGGCGGTAAAGAAAATGATGGTAGCAACAGAATAGAACCTCCATATCAGATGTTTTTTCCATGATGAAAGACATAAGCTCCAGGCTACTTCAATTGGAAGAAAGAGAAAGGCAAACTGGGGTGGACGAAACTTTATAAAACGCTGACAGCTGTGCTTCCAGCCCCAGCACATGTTGAGAAGAGGCTAGCATACACAGCAGCCATGCCGCGGGTGATGGTGAAGCTGGGGTCAGCACATGTTGAGAAGAGGCTAGCACACACAGCAGCCATGCCGCGGGTGATGGTGAAGCTGGGGTCAGCACATGTTGAGAAGAGGCTAGCACACACAGCAGCCATGCCGCGGGTGATGGTGAAGCTGGGGTCAGGGACCCACAGTGTGATAAAAGGGTGCCACAAACATTTCACATAGTGCTGAAGAGCAAAGCTGGGAGAGTGAAATGGACTTCACAGTCACCCTGCCAGTTTACCAGAGTGAACGCGCAGGAGTACTTGATGACTCGGTGAGAGAGTTGGATGTAGAAGAGAAAATCACTGTCAGGATGTCAGATAAGGGTTTCGTGGAAAAGAGTGGAAAATATCAAATCCAAGAGAACTGCCAGGAAGTTAGAGCCCCACAACTAAATAATGAAATCGGAGACAAAAAGCAGGACATATCAGATCACATGGACCAGTGGCAGGAAATAACAAAAGACAAAGAAATAATAAAGCTTGTTCAGAGAGCACACATTGAGTTTACCGAGGTGCAAAATAAACCAGCAAGAGAAATGCAGTTTTCCACAGAGCAAAGCAATACTATTGATGACAAACTAAAAGATTGATTGATAAAGGGGTAATTGTAGAATCTAGTCACACAAAAGGGGAATACATTTTGCATATTTCTGTTAGGCCAGAGAAAAATAACAAGCTGAGGATGATACTAAATATGAAAAATCTCAACAAAAATGTAGAATATCAACACTTTGAGATGGAAACCTTGAAAAACGCTTTGGGCCTAGTGATAAACCCTGTGGGTTTGCATCCCTTGATTTAAAGAACGCATATTACAGTGTTCCTGTGGATGTGGATTCCCAAGAATATTTAAAGTTCGTGTGGACAGGAAAATTGTATAGATTCACAGCTTGTTGCCCCAGTTTGTTTACAACGTTACTGAAGCCATTGACATTGACACCAAAGAGAAAAGAAAAAAAAGTTGCAAATACTATGCAAATTGTTATTGGAAGGCTAGTGCGAGAGAACTAGCAAAATTTATTGGACTTGTTGTGGCTAGTCTTCCAGGGGTTAAGTTGGGCGCTTTGTACATGGCCTGGTAGTGTTTTCAGAGAAGGCTACAGAAGACGTGTTGGAAACACAACGTTGTGAACTCTAGTAATATTACTGCCCCAGATGAACCAGACCTTGTCATTTCTTCTGATGCACCGTTGACAGGCTGGGGGTGTTCTTGTGATCCTCATGGAACAGGAGGACACTGGACAGCAGAAGAGTCCAAACTGAGTATTGATGCTTCAGAATTAAAAGCAGGTCGCTTTGCTTTGCAATCATTTTGAAGCAGACAGTGAATTAAGACTGATGAATTTTGATGTAGAATGGCAACTAAATCCTGATATATTAAAATAAGCATTAGAATTTCTAGGCTTTAAAGCTGAAATGGATCCCTTTTCATCCAGGATTAACAAACAGTTCAGCAAGTATGTTTCATACAGACCTGATCTGTTTGCTGTTGCGGTAAATGATTTTGATATTTCATGGAAAGATATACTGCTGTATGCTTTCCCACCTTTTAGTGTGATCCCAAAGATGCTGCAGGAAATAGTCAGGGACAAGGCAAAAGGAGTTGTGGTTTTTCTTGACTGGCCAAGTCAACTCTGGTATCCTATCATAGGACGACTGTTGATACAAAAGCCGGTGCGGGTGTCACCACGGGAAAACTTATTCCTGATGCCACAAAACCCAGAACTCCAGCATCAAATGCCAACGACTCTAAGACTTTTCATTTGTAAAGTCTCAGGGAATGACTTAGAAAGTCTGAAATTTCTAAGCAAAGTGAAAACATTTGTGCCTCATGGCGGAAAGAAACATCAAAGAATTACGCCACTTGTGTCAGAAAGTGGAGGAACTGTGCATGTAGATGGGGTTTCAATCCTGATTCACCATCAGTGAATGAATGCATTAACTTTTAAGGATTTCTTTTCAAAACGGGTCAAAGATACAGTTCTATTTGTATAGCCAGGCCAGCTCTCTCTGGATTTCTTGACTTCACAGACTGAAAATTTTAGAGAACATGGACTTGTGAAGAAATTATGAAAGGTGTATTTGAATTGAGACCAACCCCTCACTGATATGGAGTTACATGGGATGTTGATATTGTTTTCAAATAGCTTGAGACTTTAGTTCCTCATGAAAAACTAACACTGAAGGAGCTTACTCTTAAGCTGGTAATGCCAGTAGCTCTGCTGTCGGGTCAGAGATGTCAGACAAGTACGAACCTTTCAGTAACTTCTATGAAAAGTTATGAAACAAAATGTGACATTGATTACTGAAGGGATAAACATTTGGCAACCATTGAATTGGTAGCGTTTCCAACGAACAAAAAGCTATGTGTTGTCACAGTGCTAAAAGATCACCTGAAACGAATCCTGCCTGTTAAATATCAAACAACCTCCCCTCCCTTATATTGATCATGTTAGATCTACATTCTACTTGATAGTGTGCATGATCTCTGAAGTGCGAGTGTTGCACATGCGTCACCAATCTTCATTTGACAACTGTTTCTGCTTACGTATAAATCAAGAACATTGCTTCACACTTACATGGTAACACTTACATTGTATGTATTCACAAGTTCATGATAATTAAGAGTTATGATGATGATCATGACTGTGACCATATAAAATAATATAGAAGACTGGAATAGTTGGAAATATAATAATTTTAATATATAATAATTTTAGTAATAGCAGTAATAATACTAGTAAATATAATGTAATGTATAATTTTTGTAATAGTAGTAAATAATAGATAATGTATAATGATACTTGTAATAATAGTAGTGAATATGAGTTAAACAGTTACAATGATGATGGTAAAAACTTGTTCCCCCCCCCCCCCCCATCTCATTTATTAATATATTCATTTAAGCGTCAAAGAAGGTCAAAGAGCCTTCTTGGATTTTGAATTGAATGACCTTGGTTGCACAAATTTGGCAAGGTTTTTATATGTCAACCTGTGCAGGTTAAGCCACTGTGCATTGTGTATTTGTGTGGGTGTAAACTTGATGTGCTGTGAATCAGTCATTGATCTTACAAGGTATGCAGTAAGCATGTTTCCCCCCTCACCCTGGTCTCATCTTCTGCGAGCTTAGCTATGCAGTGCAGTGTATTACTTCCGCAATTTTTGAAGATTTGGAAGAATCACACAGATGCGTTCATTGGTCTACTTTTCTAATTTTTCTGTTTACAGTGGTATGGTGTGGGGGGGTCGGATGGTGAGGGAAGCCCACCCTCACTGTAGCGTTTAGTTAATATTGTTCTCATTTTCTGTTGTACACATGCAGGAGGGGGAGGTGGGAGTCTTTCATTCAGGGTAAACAGAAAAGCAAAGTGAAACTTCCAGAAAAATACCAGGGTGTTGAGGAAATTAGACAACTTTGTTCGAGTTTATAATATAAGAGTTGAAGCGAAATTTTGATAAGAAAAATGGGTACTTTTTTTTAATAGGGGGTGTTTGGCTTCATTGTTGTGGGGTTGAAATATATTTGTACCCTCCCACTGAATGCCTACCCTCTGTTGAAGGATTCCTTCTCGCCCTCTATCTCCATCCCCTCAGTGGCTCTCTTGAATTTTTTTTTCCTTTCGTTTAATACAGTAGCATATTTTGAAGAAAAGTTTTACACACTGATCATTCCCATATAATACACATTTTGCTGGCCCTGGAGGCCTTGATTGATTCAGTTGATGTATATTTTGTGTTTACAGTATGCAGGTTTCAGTCGATGCAATTGATGAATGGTCTTCTGGAAAGTTTGCTTATACCATGGGGTGGACAGTCTGAATCTCGAACTTCGAGATAGGCTATTCCGCCCCCCCAAATTTTCTCCATTCGATTTTACCATGGGGTGGAAAGTATGCATTCATTTCTTCTCTCTCATCCACACATACATACCACTTTAAAACCAACAATAATCCACACGGTTACAATACATTCATTTTATTTATTTATATAGTTTCATGGCTACCTTTTTTTCTTTTCATGATGCACACACAGAAATAAAGCATTTCATCAAGGACATGCTGGTGTTGTCAACTGAATCTATAGACCGAGTTTGTGAGCGGGTGTTAGGCTGTGTGCATTGTGGACCTGGATGGGTTGGCCTGCTGATTTTTTTCCAGCTTACTGCCAAAGTCATGCACGGGCCGTCCAGGTCCACTATGCACACAGCCTTAGACAGAGGGCAGTGCGACACTTCCATTACAAATAGCTCCAACATCCAAAAGTAGCATGTATATCCTCCACAAACATGCACACCACCATACCTGCCTTTCTTTGACAGCTATCTCCCTTTCCCTACATCAAATCCCTCCTTCAAACACCCCCCCCCCCTTTTTTTTTTTTCTCTTGCCTATGAAAAACAAAAGATTAATATACATGTACAAAACATGATTGAAGAAAGAAAATAAAGGGTGGGAGTTTCCCACCATGCAGTATTCTTGTCTTGTACTGTCAGAAACAGATACCAGTTGATACATGTACACATACAAGATCCAGTTTTTATCCCTGCAGACCAACCCCTTGTCACAATTTCCACTGATTGCTAATCTTCATTCCCTGGGAACAAGGAAGAAGATCCTGGCCTTGTCCCTTCAGGGACTGAGGATATTGAGAAACAAAACCACCATTATCCACCCCCCATCTCATCTGACAATGGGACACAGGGAAAAAAAAAACAATGAAGAGAATGGGATGGAATAACTTGGAAAACAGAACATTTGTGGAAAAGTGCCAGTTTCTGGGGTTCTATCTAAAACGTACATACAGGAAAAGTTGGAAGGTACACTGAAATGCTAAAAATATATATATAGTAGCTAAAAATAGCACCAAGATAAGAACAAGCAAAGGATATAGAGCAGAGAAGTGGCACAATCGGGCCAGAGAGGTACTGGAATGCAAATGGTTTTGAACAGAATGTGTTGGAACAGCTGTGGGAATGGTTGGTCAAATCAGAGAGCTATGATAGTTTGGAAGGTTTGGGCACTGGAGGTAATAATACAAACTAGATGCTTTAAGTCTGAAGAGTGCCTGTGAGTGGAGGTGGAACTGGGTAGGCAGCAGAGCAGATTGTTTACACCTGACCTTGAAATTATAAGACAATGCAAAAGATGACCTCTGGAAGACAAATATCAGGACATAAGCAAAATATTGATAAGGTAAATAGCACAGAGAACTGGATTTGTCAGGAAAAGAGAAGTATAGAAAGTCAGGGAGGTACAGAAAGTATGCATATGGAGAAGCGCAAGAACGAGACGATATTTAAGAGATGAGAAAGGGAGTGGATGGTTTGAAGGTTGTAAAACAGAATGAAACGTTATAGGATTAAGTTTTTGTAGTGATATTTGAAGAATAAGTGAATGTCACATTGGTAGGATTAGGATTTGTTAGTTATTGTAGTAATAGTATTTGTATTTGTAGTGGGTGTAAGGTGTATTATTGTATATGAGAAGGGTGAATGTAGTATGACTTTGTAAAGCGCTTAGAGAAATTTGTTTGATTAAGCGCTATATAAGAAATCATTATTATTATTAAATGGAAAGAAAAATATTTGGAATAAAGAGATGTTTGAATACAACAGGAACTGGAGTTGCTCTACATTCATCCTTAATAAAGATCAGCACTTCCACCATGGACATGATGCCCAAACACACACAATCTCTTCTCTCTCTCTCTCTCTCTCTCTCTCTCTCTCTCTCTCCACAACGTATTCAGTGGACAGGAGTGGTTGGTTAGGAAAGAAAGAAATGGACACCGCAGTGAATGGAGTCCATGACCTCAGAAAGTCCACTGTGGTCATTTAGGACAGAAAGAGGTGGACAGGGCAGGAAAGAGTCTATGGTCTCAGAAAGTACAACAGTGGGTTAGGGTGGTCGGTTTGGACAGAAAGAGATGGACATGGCAGAGAATGGAGTCTACAACCAATGGCAATAACAAAGCGAAAGGCCACTTCTGTTCATGTTCCCACTTGGAGAAAAATAACAGCTGGGGAAAATGAAAAGGGATATGTTAAGGGAGAGCATGCACACACAAATGTGCGTACGTGCATGTCTGTGTAAGTGCATATGTGAGTGTGTGGCATGTGTTGTTGTTCTTCAGTTTAACATCTTCCCACTTAAAGTGATTCCAGACGGATTGTGTAATGGTGTGTGTGCGCCTGCGTGTGTGTGCGCGCCACGCTGTGTATTTGCTGCGTGAGTGTGCGTGAGCGCATGTGTGTGTGTGTGTGTGATTTCTTTTTGTATATGAGGGGTTGTTGAAAGTTAAAGTTAAATTCCTACTGCACTGCGTGATAGATGCGGGCATAACGAACAAAGAAAAGCATAATTATTTAACATTTTTGGTAATGTCAGTGGAGTCGATCTATTATGTGAAATATTACAACCAGCTTTGTACACTGTATTCTTTACTCTTGGACAATCTAGTAATCGGTGACGCACACTAAGAGTTACCCCGCACGTACATGTACAGGGTTCCTACAGACTCCCAAGAACAAAATTCAAGGAGTTTTCAAGGAGCGTTTATTTTATTTCAAGGCAAGAGGTGGCACGAAAATTAAACCATTGTTCTTTTAAAACTTTTTTTTTTCTATTGTTTATGTTAAAAAAAAAAAAAGGAAAAAACATATTTGGGTGATTTCAAAGCTCTTGTGTGATTTGGGGACCACAAATGGGGGCAAAATTATGAAAATTGAAAAAAAAAAAAAAAAAAGGTTCATGACAAGAACTGTATTTGTATCATAGCAGACATGTTAGGCACTTGAAACATGACTTTTCTTGTTTTGCTGAGCTATAGTAACGCAATGACAGAAGGATTTTTATATATTGTTTTGCTGAGCTAAAGTAATGTAATTACAAAAGGATTTGTATATATCTAAACTGCTTTTGTTTCAATAATTTTTTTCCATATGGTGGCCATCGGCTTCGCGTTTCATTGCTTTCGAATTATTCCAACAGAAATAGCAAATGATACGTGCCGTTTTGACTTCTAAATAAAATATAATTGCATGCAGAAATCATTTCTGATCAAAAGAAAATAAAATTACCAAGCTAGCTAAGTCTGGAGCCAGAGATATTGTACTCCTTGCACATCAACCATAGTTGAAAAAAGTGATTTTGAGAAAACGGCGTTTGAAAATAGAGAAGTTAAGCAATTTTCGCACACACCTCCTGCAAATAAAGTCATTTTTTACTAAGAAAAATATGAAAATAGACAAAATGAACACCACAGATGTTTCAACAGACTTTCTTGAGCACAAAAACACATAAAACCCAAAACACGATTTTTGAAAGAAAATGGTCAAATTTTCGTGCCACCTCTCTACACTACTTGCCTAAGAATTGAAAAAAGAAATGGCAGTTTGATTATTCTGCGTTCAGGTTGATGAAAAATCATTTTTAAAACATTTTTACAAACATCGTCACGATCCTGGATTGTTGTCGCGATTCAACCTAGGCAGATAATTTGTAACTTCATCAATTTTGATGAAGTTACAAATTATCTCCCTTGGTAAAATAACTGACGATGGTTGTAAAAATTTGTTTTAAAATAGTTTTTCATTAACCTGAACGCAGAAAAATCAAACTGCCATTTCTTTTTGCCACATTAAAGACTTTTTGGAGCTGATGGCTTGATTTTCAAAGGTTTTCAAGGAGGTTTGGTCAACAGAACCACATTTTATTGATTTTCAAAGGTTTTCAAGGTCTTGAAATTCCCTGTCAGAATTCAAGGAGTTTCAAGGAGCGTACGAACCCTGCATGTAACATTTTTACTGTATTTGGTTCGAAATGAATTTAAACACATTCTATAAATTAAAGTTACTACCTCTCTAGATGTCGTATTTTCAAATTTGTCTGAGTCTTGAGGTGGACGTCGGGTTTTGGTTATATACAGTTGTGATAATACTGGCTATCTGTGTCTTCCAATAACCTCTTGAAACTTAAAGGATGCTCTAGTAATTAAAGTATAACATTCTGATAGGTCTAGCGGAATGTTCAGTGCAGTCGTTCCTTCAATATTGCAAGCTGCTCTCCGAACAGCTTGATCAACTTTCTCATTTGTAACCAGCCGCTGTGGCGAAGTGGTTAGCGTCACGGACTCCGGCTGGGAGGTCGTGGGTTCGAATCCCATCAGAGTCATGTGGGTTTTTCTGCCCCGACCGGCTCCTACCCAGATTGAGTTTGCTATGGGCTCAGTTGGGAAGACTGGGACCACACAGTCGAGTTTCATCCACTTAATGGATGCGTTTCTGAGAGTGTTGCTCAAATTTCCTGACCAACGCTGCAGGTGCCTGTATCTCTTGGGCCTGGTTGACACTGGGATATATTATGAAAGGAAGCGTAGAGTACAGCCGTGTCATGTAGTCTCAGACCGAAATGGAAATCCGTAGCATCATCTTAATCATCCGATCAGCATAAAAAAAATGTCTCAAATTCTGTGGCCCTTCATGCCCTGCTCTCATGGTGACCTCAATTTCAAATTCCTCTCCACGTCTGTGGTTTTAGTTTGGTTCCGTTGGGGTCACCGGTATCGGCGAGTCCATGGGGGCTGTCGTTGGACGGACGTGGTGGCACCCTCCGAAAGGAGAGCTCACTCACGCCGGCTCCGCGACTAAGCAATTATTGTCGTCAGTAGGGGGCTTAGTTGGTGGTGTCCTGCGTATCTTAGATCAGAACAGGCGCCACTGAACACCACCGAAGTGACTCGGCAGCAGTGCAGTGTCTCCTCCGGTGGGTTGCCTCTTGACGACTTGACATTAACTGCCCCCTGTGGATTGCCGGTGCCGGGACTGCGGCGGGGCCGACCGGGCTGTGGCTGTGGACGGGGTGTCGGAATGAGCGGCGTGGGTGCACTGCCTCTGAGGTGGCGCAGAGGCTGGGACAGCAAAAAAAAAAAAAAAAAAAAAATTCTTTTCCACAGATGTGCCACGTAAAAATTTCTGTAATAGTCTCACAGCGGATCTTTGGATTTAAAGACTGTAAGGCAGAAAGGGCTGACTTTGAATCACTGCACAGTAAAGTTGACAATTTTCTATGGAAGAATTTAAAACATACTTTAGGGACATTAGAATAGCAACTAATTCTGCAGTAAATATTGACAAGTGTTTGCGAAGATATAATTCCTCCACTTTTGATTTTGGTATAGTAAAAGCTGCTCCTGTTTTATGGTCATGTAACTCTGAGCCATCTGTAAAAATTTGAAGATGGTCCTTACATTGATTTTCCAGATGAGAATTCACATAATTTTTTTAAAGATATGGTGGATCCTTTTTGTTCATTTCAGTATAGTTTTGTGTCATAATTTGCTTTGGTTTGTTTCCATTTGGGAATGGATGGAAAGGACGGATTGCCAGTTATTTTACTTTGGTTAATGTTGGTTTTTTTCAGAAGAGTAGATGTGTATGACTGAATAGATTTTGCTGATTTTCTGTCTTTTGCTCTTTTAGCAAAATCTGTATCTGAATTTAGAGATACTTCATTTGTACAGAAACTTTTTTGTGAAAGGTTTTTTAAAACAAATTTGGTGGAGGACACTTTTCGAAACTCGTTCAGAGGTAAAATTCCAATTTCATGGTATGTACCAATGTTACATGTATGTGTGAGAACTCCGAGAGCAAGTTTGTATGCCTTGCAGTCTGCACTTTGTAACTTATTAAGTAGATGCTGTGGAGCGCTGTAGAAGACTTCTCGAGCATAAATCAATCTAGACCACACAAGAGTTTATCTTGTCCCCATTTTTGTTTGCTTATGATCTTTAGAAAGTTTAAACTTTTTCTTGCTTTATTGAAAATATATTCAATATGTTGGTTCCATGAAAGTTTTGATGTTAGATATACTCCTAAGAATTTAACAGATTTGACGTATTGTAAGACAGACCCATTCAGGGTAAATTGTGGAAGTTTGTCTGGGTCATATCCAGAGTTAAAAAGCATTAGATTTATTTTTTCTGCCGACAGTGTCAATCCATTTTCATGTAAGAAACTACTGATATTGTTTAATTCATGTTGATATTTGATCTTTATGTAATTTAAGAATCTTAATGGCGTTTTTTTTTCATAGTGACTTTCATCCACAGATACATGTCATCAGCAAACTGTACTAAAACTATGTCTTTGGATAAGCCTTTGGTTATATCTGCAATTAGGATATTAAATAAGATTGGAGATAATACTGATCCTTGTGGAATACCCATTTCCAGTGTTCTAGTGGTGGAATATGTGTTCTAGTGGTGGAATATGTATGCTTTATAATTATTCTTGTTTGAATAATTGTACTTTGAAGGAAAACTTTGATATAATTATACATGGTTCCATTTACTCCAATAGTTTTCAGTTTATACAAAAATCGTTTACGCCACACTTGTTCGTACGCTTTCCTTATGTCAAAGAAAGTTGCCAAGATGTTTTTTTGTCTTGCGAATTGTTGTTTAATATGCGAGTTTCACTAGATGTTCTGTTGCTGATCTGCCTTTCTGAAAACCAGCTGGATTTATAGGGATAATTTGATGTTTATTACAAAATAATCTGTTTAACACAATTCTTTCCATTAATTTGCATGTATGCGACGTTAGGGCAATTAGGTGGTAGTTGTTTATGTTACTTCGAGGTTTTCCTTGTTATGTATAGGAACAATGATAGAATGCTTCCATAATGAAGGCAAATTGCCATTTTCCCAGCATTTTTGAATGAACACCCAGATAAAGCATTTAACATTAGGTGGGACATGATGCAACATTTCATTAGGGATACCATCTAAACCCACAGATGATTTTTTGGTTCCAAGATTAGCAAGACATTCTTCTACTTCTGATCTGTTATGGGAGCATTCAGATAGTGGCTTATTACAGGGTCTGGATCGTTCTCGGTGACGTTTTCTTCTTCTTGCTCTCTGTGCAGTCTATTTTCTGTTGATAAACTATCTTTGCTGCCATTTTTGGCGAGTATGTCAACAAAAGCTTTGGCTTTTTCTAGATTTTTCATTGTTCTTAACTTTTCCCACACTTTTTGAAAACCTTTATTATTTGTTATTTCATTCTTACAAAAGTTAGACCAATATTGCCGTTTTGCTTGTGCTGTGATGTGATTCAAATGATTTTTTGCTCAAGAAGCTCTTTAGCGCGCTCTTCTCCTTTGCTTCGTGAATATTCTCTCAGTTTGATGTTTTTCTCCTTTTTCTCTTTTTCACACGTCTCATTCCACCAGACACTGCCTGTGTGCTTTTTTTAACTTGATTTAACAGGTTTTACCATAGGTATTGACCAATTCATGGCAGAAAGCATGGCATTCTGAAACTGATCGTAGAGGTTGTCAATAGTCTGAGTATCAAGTTCTTTTGTGTCAACATAGAAAGTTTTCAGTAATTTCATGAACTTACCCCAGTTAGGTAATTTATAATTACATTTTGGGACTTTTTCCTTTGTCAAATCTGTTGGTTCAAGCCTTGAAGTTTCAAAGGTAGTAATGACAGTAATATGATCACTACTGAGTGTGTCATCGAGGGTTTGCCAATCACAAAGTGGTGCTAGATCTGGAAATATCAAAGTTAGATCTATTGCACTTGGCTTGTGCTTAGGGTTGTCAGGAACACGTGTTATTCTGTCATTCAAAAAGGACGAGTTGACTAGATTTTCCATGAAACGGTTACTAGTAACCAACTGGCAATCCTTTTCCCAAAATGGGGAATGAGCATTAAAATCTCCAGTTACAAGATACTTATCGCTTTCATCTGGTCTTAAATGAAATGATCGTTCATTCAGAATTGTGCTCATTAGGTCCTCGTGGTAGACAGACTGACAGAACAGTTAATACGATGTAAGTATTTACCTGAGCCATGACTGCGCAGGAATAGGAATCAGGTGTGTCTGGTGGAACAAGACTTGCACACAGACTGATACAACAGTTAATACCATGTTAGTATTGAGCTGAACCCTGACTGCGCAGGAATAGGAATCAGGTGTGTCTGGTGGAATGGGACTTGCACAGGTGGTGTAGTTCTCTCCTTCCTTGATGTCAATGGCTGCGTTAATTTTATCGTTAGTGTTCTCCTGTTGAACTATTGGGGGGAAATAACAGCCAGTGAGTTTAGGTAACTTATATCTATGTGTGTTTAGGGATTGTAAGGCCAACACATTGTAGTTTTCTTCTGCAAGTTTTTGTTTTAATTGGTCAATGGAAGTTATAATAGATCGACATTTCCACTGAAATACCTTAAAAGAACCATCTTTTAACATGTCTTTTGGCATGTGTGTGTGTGTGTGTGTGTGTGTGTGTGTGTGTGTTTGCATGTGCAAGCAAGCAGGGAAGGGTATGTGAGGGAATGTGACATAACACTAAGTCACGGTGACAAAGATTGGATAAGAAATGTGAAAGAAATGAACAGAAGTGGGTAGAGATGGTGTTGAACCTGGGGAGAGGGGTGGAGATTGAACAGAAGGGCTAGTGGTGGCAAAAAAAAGTAAGGGTGGGGCTGAACAGGATCAGGGTCAGTAAGGGAAAGTAGGAGCAGTTGGGTAGATGTTAGAAAACATATTTTTAAAAAAAAAAAAAAAAAAAAAAAAAAGGAAGACATGGGAAAAAAAGGGATGAAGGGAGAGGGCAAGGACTGGATGGAATCTGACATTTTGCTTTTTGTCAATTATACCCCAAATGACATTTAGGGTTGAAGTTTTCAGGTTTTGAAAAAGAAACTGTAATCCTTATGGCCCAGCCCATGAATCAGAGCCTTTTCAGGTCTGCCAAACTTACACAAAACCCTCACACTACAAAAGTAAATCAGAACATCAGGGAAAAAAATTCAGTAAAAGAAACTGAAACAATTTCGCTACGGTGTTAGATAAGATAATGTTGCTTATAGCCCAGCCAACCGCAAAGGGCCACATCAGGGCTGTCACCACGTTAAAATCAACTCAGACATATGAAAATAGGCTATACTGATAATGACTGACATATCACTGATTTTTCATGAGATAAAGCATTTCAATGCCACAAAGAACAAATAAAATCAATATAGGCAAATAGACACCAGAGTAAGCAACACCCAGTGTCGACTCTATACAGTGTGAACAAATTTCACTGTTGAATTGCCAGGTAGCCAACTCCCCCCCCCCCCCCCCCCCCCCCCTCCCCGAAAACAAAGAAGAAAAAAAGGCAAGCATATCATAAACTGCTGTAAGAGAGAAAAAAAACTGATTTTCCAGAACAACGATGTGAAAACTGCCCAGAAAGGGAGAAAAACACAAGATGACAGAAAGTGGGAAGATAAAAAGGTTGACAGGTTTTGGAAAGCTGGGGATGGAAAGCAGAAGGTACGGGCGGGCGTTTGGCAAGATGTTCAGATTCTGCTCTGGCCCAGCTGACCAAACAGAGCCCTGTTAGAGCTGTTGGCACACAGAGAACACAACTGTCCTCAGAATAAAAAAAAGAACAAAAAAAACTGACATATTCATAATGTACATAATTATGTGCATGAGACATTCTCAAAATGTCGTTGCTAACAACCCTTACCCATTTATTTTGCTATTTCTCTTTTAAATACATCTTATTTGAAAATAACAGCAATGTAGCAATCCTGGATGTTTTGAGAGATACATAAGATAAAATGGTAGATGTGATGGGCCTTACACAGTAACAATGAAGCATTTTGCACAATTTTTATGTATAAATTTTCGTTTGCAAATGGGACAATTGATAGGTGTGTGTATTTGATGTGTATTGAAAGTCTTGTCATTACAAAGTTGAACTGCCTGTTTGTTTTAACTGTTTAAGGAGATAATAAAAAATCATTTTCTGACAAAAAACTTATCTGTTTTTCATTTTTGTGTGAAAAATCTCTTTGACAGTCGTGACAGCCTTCATCCTCATATCGATCAAAGAAACACAATGGTCTGGAATTTATTCTACAAAGCTAGTGCAGTAAACTCATCTTGAAACAGCTGAAGAACACATTCTGTGTATCATTATGTGGAAAATTAATCAAGTGAACAATTCATTTGCTGAAGAAAAAAAACAATTTCCAGCACGCAGTACCTGTTGTCGTCCATTTGTCACAACCGACAATTTTGGGTTCTCACACTCGCAACTGAAAGTAGCAATACGATTTTTGGCCATTTCAACAGCAGAAAGTGTCGTGACAACATCACGTGACCGTTTTGTTTGAAAATGGCCGACTCCAGGTGGAAAGGTACGTTTATAAGACACTGCCACATCCAACCAATTGTCACAACAAACCAAAATCACCCCAAGTCAAAAACAACAGATTAGTTGCTGATTGTAGTTCGGTTATACGCAATCGCTAAAAAGTGGTAAAATGAACTGCTGTTTTGGTTGTGGTTTCTTGCACCTCCAACACTGAAAGTGAAAGTGGCTACTTGGACGAAACTTGATTTTACGTCTTTGTCATAACCAAAACCTGTTGTCAGTTTGTTGCATTCTTCCTACAAGTAATCGATGTGCCGATAGTTCTGGTGATTGAGCACTGCATTAGAGAGAAATTCTGTCGTGTTTTCGTGGACTCGGGGTGCATGCATGACGACACTAAGCTCTGAGTAGGGTCACTGGTGAAAGATTTGAAGGTGGACAAAATTTCTAGTTGAGTGCCTCCTTTGTGTCTGTGTCTTAACACACTGATGAAATTTCAATTTCTGTGTCCGAAGAATTCTGGAGAATGGGTCCATTTTAATCCTTCCTTTATCATTGTCTATTAAAGCAAAAATATTTCACCATTCACATACAAGGCCGCAGTCAGCAGCTGCCCTTCCCTTGCCCTGGCTGGCTGTGACTTTGCAAAAAAATTACTTGTGCCGTTACCAGGAAGTGGTTCAGTCAGCCCATTGAGGCTACAATCAAGTCACAGTTCAGCCCACTGTGACTTACTTCAGATGGCCTAACCCACTCTGCAGTGAAACTGTCACAGACTGTCTAGTGACTTACTTCAGATGGCCTAACCCACTCTGCAGTGAAACTGTCACAGACTGTCTGGTCTTTCTCAGTGACAGTTCAGCCCACTGTGACTTACTTCAGATGGCCTAACCCACTCTGCAGTGAAACTGTCACAGACTATCTTGTCTTTCTCAGTGACCATTTGCACCATGAAACCTGCATGGCCAAAACTATACTGGAAAAGACAGTCACACATCTCAAAGGGGTTGCTCCTGACTGTCTTCAGTGATGGATGTGCAGCACATTACAAAAGTAAGCTGCCACTCTTCCATCTTGCCAATGCTGCAGGTCCAGTGAAGGTGCATAGGGCCTATTTTGGTTCCAGACACAGGAAAAGCCCCTGTGATGCCTGTGGAGGGTTGGTAAAACGAGCAGTGGATGAAGATGTACTGGCAGGTGAGGCCATCATTCAGTATGCTGCAGCCATGACAGCTCATTGCAAGGAAAACTTCACCCTACCACCAGAGCCACCCACAGATGGGATATGTGTTCACACAAGACGGTTTTTCACCCTCATCAGCACTGAAGAAATAAATCGTTTTCATCATCAAATCTCCATACTCTACCTGGAACATGAGCCATTCACAGTGTACGTGGTTTGGGAAACAACATCATTCAGAGAAGAACTTTTACCTGTTGCTGTCCTCCTTGTCTAGAAAACAAATCAGAGGGATGTGAAAATGCAGACTTTGTGCAGAAACAGGAAACACTCAAACTCGAACAGAAAAATCCCCAGCTGTTGAACTTGTCTGAACTCCAGGCACAAGATGACAGTGATCTCCAACATGCATCCAGCTCTCAGCTGGCTTCAGAACCCCATCCTGCACATGACACCCAGTCTGGGACTGAGATGGAACCTTCACTTGTCTGTGGTGCTCCTGAAGCTGACCCTAAACCCATTCCTTCCACACAGCCACTGGAAAGGTCCATTTTCTCCAGGAGGCTGTACAGGAAGATAGTTGAATGCACCTCACTTGCAGAGCTACTGGCAGTTGCTGAAGGAATGACTTGTCAGACTGTCCTGTGCCTGCTGGTCTGGAAAGAACAATTGTTGAAGCAGTTGGAACAGTGGACAAAACTGCACTTACTTTCAAACCAGCTGATGTACCAGCAAATCTCTACCCAGTGCTAACAGAAGCTGATGGAAACTGTCCACCTCAATGCCCAAGTAGATATGCTTATGGCAAAGAAACATTTCATTTGCACATGAGATGCAGAGTTGTCCTAGAAATGACACTGAACAAGGCTCTCTACAGCAGAGGAGAGAACATCAATAAAGAAAACGAAGAGCACAGACATAGGTGCTTGGTGTGCACTGCTGGCAGAAATTCTGGTCTCACTCCAGATGACGTATCAAAAGAAGCTATTGAAGCAGCCTTTGACAGAAAAGCGATGGAAATATGTCACAAAGGTGTGAACATGGGGTTGTGGCAGTTAGCTGCTGCAGCCAATGTTCTAAAGGCTCCAGCTCGATCTTTTCATTCAGACAAGGGCTGGCCACTGTATGTGCGCCTGAATAACCGCACTTTGTTCCGCTGCACCTCAAGCTCTGCCCCAACATGCAACATCTTGTGGTCATCGACTCATGCAGACATGGATCAGCGTTACTGGACGGCCAACCACTTCGTGTCGCTGATGCCACTCACTTGCAGTGGCCAAACTGTCACAGCTGAAGAGGACCAAAGTGGTGGTCTCTACCCAAAGAGAAACTTCTCTGTCTGGGATATTCTCTGTTTTGTCTTCTTTGTTTCTGGTTTCTATACAGTCAGCTGGATGGGAGATGAGTACTTTTGCAAAGGTTGACATCATCTTTGTAGACATCAAGTCAGTACTCATCAACTGCATGAAGCGGGAAAAGGGTCTTTTCTACTTTCCGTCCAGACCAGACACCAGCCTTGAGAGTGCTGACATCCTCAGCGAGTGCGTGGACCTTGATCTTGTTCCAAAAGTCAACACCCAACACAGACTGTATTACAGGTTTACAGCACCTTGAGTGACTCCGTGAGTCAGTGTGTTAATTGGACTTCAAACTCATAGAAGTTGTTTAGGCATTTCATTTCTGCGCAGCCTGATGAAACAAAACTTACTTATTCTTATGCAACTTTATTTGTTCATTAACATGGTATGCATTTACGCATGTACTTTTATTCCTTTTGCATGCTATGCATTTCTACACCCCAAATTTTTGTACATAAATCAGAAGTTGAACGCTTATTTAAAGTATTGGTTCATTCTGTCCCCCCACCCCATCCCCTCTTTTTAGTAAAGACAGTTTAGGTCCGATTTCCAAGAGGATTGCATTTCTGATTTGCAAGAGGATTTGTTTACACATTTTAGGACTTATTTGCAGAGGACTACATTTCCAACTTGCAAGAGGATTTTCTTTAGTTTGTGATCATATGCAACAGAAGGTTACTTTCAAAATGAGAAAAGATCATTCTCTTTAAGAAGGGTTTATTTTGTGTGTGTGTGTGTGTGTGTGTGTGTGTGTGTGTGTGTGTGTGTGTGTGTGTGTGTTTCTGTTCTTCAAAGCAACAATAATAATCAAACCTATGTCACTGTGCAATGAAATAAGTTACAACAAAGACACACAACATAACGCATTACCCGCACTGTAATATTACACAAACAGAGTCTCAGAATCATGCAAGAGGCCATTTCTTTTGTTTTAAATTTCATTTCATTCACTTGATGTTTTAAAACAAAGTGTATCGGTTCTAAATATTGGACACAGAACATTATTCACCAAGTATACAAGCAATATAATCATCTTTTAGAATTACAAATCTGGTATCATTTGAATAATAATGTTATTAATAAAAACATTACCAATTTCTTAGTGAATCCTCTTATATATCAGACTCTTTCTGCATTGCAACTATCTTCAGATTAGCATTTTTTTTGTCCATTTGCTGTGTCACATGCAACATGATTTATGTACCTAATTTAGGAGAGAAAAAAAGAGAGCAGAAAATGTTTTGCTTAATTTTCATTTTTAAGGAGGAAACATATCTTTTCCTGTGTTGTTTGTGCGAGAATTAGTATAGTGTGTGGAAATTGCATTGCTTCTTTTTATGTTGTTTGTGATTAACTTTTGTCTGTTACTTTTCTGTCACAACCAACAGACATTAATGTCACAAAAGGAAACAGTATGTATTGAGGTGAATGTAGATTCTTTACAATGAAACTAGATACCTCTGAAATAAAGATAATGGCATGTGAATATCTGCCTGTTGCATATTAAGTTCACAAGAAAAACTTTAACATCTGATATGTGTTGCGCGTGACAGTGGACAAACAGTTTTAAAAAACCAAATTAAACTATTTAAAGAACCAAACATATCATCTTATGATTATTTTCCAAACATGTTTGCCAGGATCTAATTGAATCTAAAAAGATAATACAGAGTTCAGCTAGTATTACTGAATTTTATATGTGTTATTTTTGTCCACTGTCACACATGACATTTTGTCACTTTTGAAATAGATGATGAAAGATCTTTTGACATGCAATTTCTTAAAACAGATATCTACCACTTGCTGTCACATGAAAATGAGAACTGAAATCTTAGTTTGGAAATTTAGCCATAATGTCCCATTTCCAGCTTCACCTTTTGAGAATGTCTCACATCAGGTTAATTTAAACAGTGACACCCTTCGGTTTCAGGCAGATTAAACAAGACTGCTGAGTGCACCTGCCATTCTGCTCACCTCATCCTAATCACATGACACTGTCCCTCATCGCTACAGATGCATCGCAATGCAGATGACCACATCATAAAATGACACAGTACCACCATCGCTACAGATGCATCGCAATGCAGATGACCACATCATAAAATGACACTGTCCACCATCGCTACAGATGCATCTCAATGCAGATGACCACACCATAAAATGACAGTCCCACCATCCTACAGATGCATCTCAAAGCAGATAACCACACCATAAAATGACAGTCCCACCATCGCTACAGATGCATCTCAATGCAGATGACCACACCATAAAATGACACTGTCCCACCATCCCTACAGATGCATCTCAATGCAGATAAACACACCATAAAATGACACTGTCCCACCATCCCTACAGATGCATCTCAATGCAGATAAACACACCATAAAATGACACTGTCCCACCATCCCTACAGATGCATCTCGATGCAGATAACCACACCATGAAATGTTCTACTGGCCAACGGCACTGTGCAATCAACAGCTTGTTGACAGATTTCTTGTTGATAAACTGTTACTGCCTCTACGAAAGATTTTATGAAAACTAGCATATTAATTGTTAACAACAAAGTGAGTGATGAATAGGCACAGTTAAGACCCACAACAGGCCTACAAATGGTGGCTCCCAGTTCAAAAGTACAGCCAAATATGGTTTTAAGAAAGGGCAAAATGATCAGCATGCAATTTTTTAAAAAATCTAAAACGTAGAGAAAAACTGCAACACTTCCTGATTCCCCCCTCCCTCCCCTTCCGCACCCCCACCCTGCATCCACACAGGAAAATGTGAAGACTTAGCACAGGGTTTATACAGACTTGGGAGAAACAAGATGTTTGTTCGATTTTCCCCAAACCTTCCCAACCTAAAGACACCAAATGCCATTTTTCCCAAACTTTCACAACTGGGAAAAGGACCATCCGTTTTTCCCAAACCTTCCCAACTATTCCCAACCTGTGGGAACCATGTAGCAGAACATGGACCACACAGTGGAGACAGAGAAATGGCCTACAGTAGCAGAACACGGACCACACAGTGGAGACAGAGAAATGGCCTAGAGTACCAGAACAAGGACCACACAGTGGAGACAGAGAAATGGCCTACAGTACCAGAACACAGACCACACAGTGGAGACAGAGAAATGGCCCACAGTACCAGAACAAGGACCACACAGTGGAGACAGAGAAATGGCCTACAGTACCAGAACAAGGACCACACAGTGGAGACAGAGAAATGGCCCACAGTACCAGAACAAGGACCACACAGTGGACAGAGAAATGGCCTACAGTACCAGAACAAGGACCACACAGTGGAGACAGAGAAATGCCTACAGTACCAGAACACAGACCACACAGTGGAGACAAGAATGGCCTACAGTACCAGAAACAAGACCACACAGTGGAGACAGAGAAATGGCCTACAGTACCAGAACACAGACCACACAGTGGAGACAGAGAAATGGCCTACAGTACCAGAACAGGACCACACAGTGGAGACAGAGAAATGGCCTACAGTACCAGAACAAGACCACACAGGAACAGAGAAATGGCCTACAGTACCAGACACAGACCACACAGTGGAGACAGAGAAATGGCCTACAGTACCAGAACAAGGACCACACAGTGGAGACAGAGAAATGCCTACAGTACCAGAACACAGACCCACATGGAGACAGAGAAATGGCCTACAGTACCAGAACAAGACCACACAGTGGAGACAGAGAAATGGCCTCAGTACCAGAACACGACCACACAGTGGAGACAGAGAAATGGCCTACAGTACCAGAACACGGACCACACAGTGGAGACAGAGAAATGGCCTACAGTACCAGAAACACGCAACAGTGGAGACAGGAAATGGCCTACAGTACAGAAACGACCACAGTGGAGACAGAAAATGGCCACAGTACCAGAACACAGACCACACAGTGGAGACAGAGAAATGGCCTACAGTACCAGAACAGACCACACAGTGGAGACAGAGAAATGGCCACAGTACCAGAACAGACCACACAGTGGAGACAGAGAAATGGCCTACAGTACCAGAACAAGGACCACACAGTGGAGACAGAGAAATGGCCTACAGTACCAGAACAGGACCACACAGTGGGACAGAGAAATGGCCTACAGTACCAGAAAAGGACCACACAGTGAGACAGAAAATGGCCACAGTACCAGAACAAGGACCACACAGTGGAGACAGAGAAATGGCCTACAGTACCAGAACAAGACCACACAGTGGAGACAGAGAAATGGCCTACAGTACCAGAACAGGACCACACAGTGGAGACAGAGAAAGGCCTACAGTACCAGAACAGACCACACAGTGGAGACAGAGAAATGGCCTACAGTACCAAACAGGACCACAGTGAGACAGAGAAATGCCTACATACCAGAACAAGGCCACACAGTGGAGACAGAGAATGCACAGTACCAGAACAACACAGTGGAGACAGAGAAATGGCCTACATACCAGAACACAGACCACACAGTGAGACAAGAAATGGCCCCAGTACCAAACAGACCCACATGAGACAAGAAATGGCTACATACCAAACACAGACCACACATGGAGACAGAGAAATGCCAATCATACCAAACCGACTCACAGTGGAGACAGAGAAATGCCTACAGTACCAGAACACAGACCACACGTGAGACAGAAAATGGCCAAGTCAGTACCAAACACGACCCACGTGAGACAGATGCTACTACACACAGACCCATGAGACAGAGAAATGGCACAGTACCAACACGGACCAACAGTGGACGGATGCTACATACCAACAGCCACATGGAGACGAGAAATGGCCTACAGTACAAACAGGACCACACAGGGAGACAGAGAAATGCCTAGTACCAGAACAGGCCACACATGGAGACAGAGAAATGGCCACAGTACCAAAAGGACCACACAGTGAACAGAGAAATGGCTACAGTACCAGAAAGACCACACAGTGGAACAGAAAATGGCCACAGTACCAGAACAGGACCCACAGTGGACAGAGAAATGGCCTACAGTACCAGAAACAGACCACCAGTGGGACAGAGAAATGGCAATCTACCAAACACGGACCACAGTGGAACAGAGAATGCCTACATACCAAACACAACCACCAGTGGAGACAAGAAATGGCCAATCATACAGAACACGGACCCACATGGAACAGGAAATGGCCTACAGTACAGAACACAGACCCACAGTGGAGACAGAGAAATGGCCCAGTACCAAACGGACCACACAGTGGAGACAGAGAAATGGCCTACAGTACCAGAACAAGCCAGTGGAGACAGAGAATGGCCTACAGTCCAGAACAGGACCACAGGAGACAGAGAATGGCCTACAGTACCAAACAGGCACACAGTGGAGAAGAGATGGCCAAGTACCAGAACAACCCACAGTGGACAGAGAAATGGCCTACAGTACCAGAACAGGACCACACAGTGGAGACAGAGAAATGGCCTACAGTACCAGAACACAGACCCACAGTGGAGACAGAGAAATGGCCTACAGTACCAGAACACGGACCACACAGTGGAGACAGAGAAATGGCCTACAGTACCAGAACACAGGACCACACAGTGGAGACAGAGAAATGGCCTACAGTACCAGAACACGGACCACACAGTGGAGACAGAGAAATGGCCTACAGTACCAGAACACAGGACCACACAGTGGAGACAGAGAAATGGCCTACAGTACCAGAACACAGACCACACAGTGGAGACAGAGAAATGGGCCTACAGTACCAGAACCACAGACCACACAGTGGAGACAGAGAAATGGCCTACAGTACCAGAACACGGACCACACAGTGGAGACAGAGAAATGGCCTACAGTACCAGAACACGGACCACAAGTGGAGACAGAGAATGGCCTACAGTACCAGAACAAGGACCACACAGTGGAGACAGAGAAATGGCCTACAGTACCAGAACACAGACCACACAGTGGAGACAGAGAAATGGCCTACAGTACCAGAACAAGGACCACACAGTGGAGACAGAGAAATGGCCTACAGTACCAGAACAAGACCACACAGTGGAGACAGAGAAATGGCCTACAGTACCAGAACACAGACCACACAGTGGAGACAGAGAAATGGCCTACAGTACCAGAACACGGACCACACAGTGGAGACAGAGAAATGGCCTACATACCAGAACACGGACCACACAGTGGAGACAGAGAAATGGCCTACAGTACCAGAACACGGACCACACAGTGGAGACAGAGAAATGGCCTACAGTACCAGAACACGGACCACACAGTGGAGACAGAGAAATGGCCTACAGTACCAGAACACGGACCACACAGTGGGACAGAGAAATGGCCTACAGTACCAGAACACAGACCACACAGTGGGGACAGAGAAATGGCCTACAGTACCAGAACAAGACCACACAGTGGAGACAGAGAAATGGCCTACAGTACCAGAACACAGACCACACAGTGGGGACAGAGAAATGGCCTACAGTACCAGAACACAGACCACACAGTGGAGACAGAGAAATGGCCTACAGTACCAGAACAGGACCACACAGTGGAGACAGAGAAATGGCCTAGTCAGTACCAGAACAAGGACCACACGGTCTTCTAGGGGCTGTCAAACATTTATGGGGAAAAAGGTCGAAATCTGAAAAAAGATTGCATCCTGTAAACGGCTACATTGTGAGAAAGCCACAATCCACGAAAGACCTAATCCTATAACTGAATAGTTGACATGCTTCAAGTGGATAATAAGACCCAATCCTTTGATAACTGAATAGTTGACTTCCTTCAGGTGGACAAGACCTACTCCAAAATAACTGAATAGCTGACATCCTTCAGGTGAACAAGACCCAATCCTATGATAACTAAATAGTTGACATCCTTCAGGTTAATAAGAAGACCCAATCCTATGATAACTGAACAGCTGACATGTTTCAGGTGGATAAGAGAGAGCTGTGCTGACGGTGCCAGGCATTCTGATGGATTGTTCTCTCCCAGATCAGATTAGAAAAACTACAACAATGATAACATGTCAAAAAAATGGTGCACAAGAATCCATGGGCAACTATCCAACCATCTGATTCTTCCCATTCAAATTCAAATTTACCATGCTAGAAACATTGTGTCCCTTTATCATTTTGATTGCCATTTTCTTTAAAATATTTCATTTTGTTCTTTTCAGGCACTGTCTTCTCCTTGTCTGTTCTCCTATGTCAATGAAAGACTCTCCATTAACTGACTGGGCTCCGCCTGTATGTTCCTGGCCTGACTGGGATCCACCATCTTCACCTCTTTTTCCTTATTCCCTTCCCCTTACTCCATTACCATCCACTCTCTCCAATTGCCCTTCCCTCCCCCCTTCACACTGAAACCCATCTTCCACATTGGCAAGTTAAACTCAATTCTGGGGCTGTAAGAGGCTCGGCACCATACCGGTTTTTTAAACTTAGGGGGGATAAATGTCGTGGACACCTACCACTCATGCTCTGCTTATCTTGCGAAAAAGTCATGCGTTCTTTTTGTGCATCTAAGCCTGCGCATCAGTTGTAGAGTATGGTCACTATTATTATTATTATATTGGGTATTTATATAGCGCCCATCCTCGGTCACAGACCAAGCTCTAAGCACTTTACAATAAACACACTACCTCACTCACTCAACGGGCTGCCTACCCAGGTAGAGCCGGCCGAAGAGCAGCCTACTGGCGCTCATTCAGTCGTTTCCCGTACCATTCAAATATCAGTCACTCATTTTCATTTATCCCTCCAGTTTCTCACATAGGATGCATGCGATGTTTATACGTGTCCTCCATTTCCACTGGTACACGATGGCACACGATAACAGTAAGTGACAATTTTTGTGGCTTGGTAAGAAATACCAGGCGGCTATCTTCAATCTACATCAATTTTGCCAGGGCAGCGGGGAACCCCCCTGCTCTTTTTATTTTCAACTGCCATGGGTTCTTTAACGTGTGCAGGGGGCCAGGAAGGCACACGGGTCCGACTCGCTTATAGTCCCCATCCGATGGACTTGACGTTCAGTTCGATTTGTCATTCAAACTGGGAAAGAAAGGGCGAGAAAGGCAGGGCTCGAACCCACGCTCTTCTCACACGTTGGATTGGCAGACGAACGTCTTAACCACTCTGCCACCTTTCTTGTCACCATGGGTTTGGAGCACAATTCCTTTCATGACAATAAAGCAGTAGCTACAAGCAAACATGAATGAATGAACATGGGAAGAAATGATGTGGCAAGAACATTAAGATTTGGTGCACGATCGCGGGTGATGATTTCTATCTGTGGATGGTAGAATAGCATGCATGTACGTATCTTACCTCATTCTCGAGGCGTTGTGACCTCCATGGAGCGGACGCTGGGGCTGGTGGAGGGAGAACATCATCCAGAGGATGAGGGGGACCAGGCGCCAGTGGTGCCCTTGCCCTAGGACGTGGACGTGGCATCAGTGGCAAGAAGTTCAGAGTCAATGTCTTGGGTGACAGCAGAAGGGACGGGTTGTTGCTGCGGCGAAGACTCTGGTTCCTCATCTGGCAGACTGGTGGGTGGGAGGATGTCTCTCTGGTTGACGACCCTCACCGGGCCACCTGACAGTGGCAGGACAGCACACACCTGCTCATGTGGGTAGGCGGTGACACAGTGCCGGTCAGGCTGCCAGAAGTCCTGGATCTTGTTGTGGCCCAGTCTGACGTTATTCTTCCAGTCGATACTAGACCTCCAATCACTGACTTTCTAGGACCATCTGTCAAATTTTTAAGAGTAAGATTTATTACTGTCCATTGTCCATATTGCCCAGATAGGTTTTCTATCCCTATACACACACATATAGTTACATGAATGAAAGACGAACCACACAACAACAATATGAAATACAAGACAGTGGTGTTTTCGTGTTTGTTGACCGAGACCCAAAAATGTTCACTAGGTGCGTGAAACCCAACTTCTTCATGCAACATACATTGCCCTGTTTGATGCAACATGCTGTATACCCCATGATCCCCACACTGCATGTGGACATACAGATATTCTTTTATCATAATATAATATAGATGCTTGTAAGCCCCATATTGGAACACTGCTGCTAGTGATGCGAACTATTCATGTATAACATTTAAAAACAGCTAATGTGTGTGCAGATGAACACATATGTGCACATAGACATACAGATAAAAATGGATTCAATAGGTGATGAGTCGCCCACCACTGTCCAGTCATCTTTGTCAAACATCAGTCCTATTAACCCACTGCCTACCGCATCGACTGAGATCGTTCGCGAGATTTCCTCTTTCTGAATACCGGATCGACCGCAAAACACTGGGTCAATGACTTTCACTTTCACTATCGCATATCCCACAATGCAATCGCGACAGAAAAGTCTTCCGGTACCAAAGTTTCTGGACGCCATTTTGTTTTTTGCTGCAAGGTTTTGGTGGAGTAGTTTTGCTGCTGCTAATGTAGTTCAGCTTCTTTTTGCGAAAATTTTCTGGAAAATGGCGGATCAAGTCACTATGCAACTTGTAGAATCCATTTTCCGATGCGACAGTGATGAAGAGAGCGTATTTGAGGGCTACACTCTTGAAGAAGATTTGAAGCGAGACGATTCAGACGTCGACCTTGATCTAGTTATAAATAAAGATTGACTGCAGACTGATTTTGAGGCCGGAATCGATAATGATTCAGGCGATGATAATGACGACGTTGAATTGCCCATTGCTGCTGGGCCCATCCACTTAATGGATGCGTTTCTGAGAGTGTTGCTCAAATTTCCTGACCAACACTGCAGGTGCCTGTATCTCTCGGGCCTGGTTGACGCCAGGATATATTATGAAAGGAAGCGTAGAGTACAGCCCTGTCATGTAGTCTCAGACCGAAATGGAAATCCATAGCATCATCTTAATCATCCTCATCGATCAGCATAAAAAAAATGTTTCAAATTCTGTGGCCCTTCATGCCCTGCTCTCATGGTGACCTCAATTTCGATGTCCTCTCCACGTATGTGGCCTTGGTTTGGTTCCGTCGGGATCACCGGTATCGGTGAGTCTATGGGGGCTGTCGTTGGACGGACGTGGTGGCGCCCTCCGGAGGGAGAGCTCACTCACACCGACTCCGCGTATCCTGCGTATGTTAGATCAGAACAGGCGCCACTGAACACCACCGAAGTGACTCGGCAGCTGTGCAGTGTCTCCTTCGGTGGGTTGCCTCTTGACGACTTCACATTGACTGCTCCCTGTGGATTGCCGGTGCTGGGGCTGCGGCGGGGCTGACCGGGCTGTGGCTGTGGTCTCGGAATGAGCGGCATGGGTGCACTGCCTCTGAGGTGGCGCAGATGTTGGGACAGCAAAAAAATAAAAAATAAAAAATAAAAAAAATAAAATAAAGCCCCCCAAAAGTTTCGCTTGTTTTGACAGCCAGGAAACCGGGTCAGTCAGTGGGTGTGTCCCATGATTTGCCTGTGGGAGCATCACCTTTAGCCTTTTGAGGAATTTTGGCAGACTTTTAGCGAGAAACAAATTTCTTTGCTGTACAAAAGCAAGCAGAAAAGGATGAACATAAACTCTGACCTAAAATAAAAACTGCGAGTTTATCAAAAAGCAAAGAGGAGATGGACAAGAGGTACATCATCACCACAGTGTGTGTGTGTTTGTGTGTGTGTCGGGGAGTGGGGGGGGGGGGGGGGGTGACTGCTCAGTGCACTTGTGCAAAAGCACATTTTTGCTGAATTCCATCACAATCTAAAGCCCAGTATTCAGTAATCTGTTTTTGTTATTTTTCCCCCACAGAAGTTAGAAGACAAATCTTCTGCTATGTGATACCTTCAGTTTAACGAAATTGTTGAAGTTTGGGTGGTTGTTTTTTTCATTCACAACTATAATTGATCATTTAGTGTGCAGACCATATAGAATTACTTTTTTTGTTCCTGAAGGTTTCAGTACTTTGTTTAGACTTGGAAAATCACTCTGTGCTCCTAATTCATGACATTCTGTGGGTACAGTGAATTTAGGGAAAATTGTTTTAGCACCGAGAACACTGAAGTAGAGTTAGTCTGTTCGTTTTTGTTTTTTTTTTCCTCGTGTACCAGTTCACTACATATTGGGAAAAAAATGGCTGTTTTGGATGGAGTGATCTCTTTGAATTTTTTTCATCACTTTTATAGAACAAATGAGTTAAAAGCAAATTTTTTTTATTGAGGTTGGCAAGTGTGTATGTGTTGCGGAGTTACCTCACTTGGCATGGTATTCACATTGTCATGTAGCACAGTCATGTGGTAGGCAGAGAGTTAATAACAAATAAATAAATGTACATCAATCAAATATTAGACTACCTTTTTGATCATTAATTAAGCTGAATATTTTTAGTTGCTATTGGCAGGGGGAGGGAGGGGGGCAGGGTAGATAATTTTTGTATGAGCCCATCAATGGAATTTTCTTCCAAACCACAGATGGCTGGATATTGTGAGCTCAGCCAAGTTTCCTTGCCAACCACAAGCAGTTGCGCATTGGTTATTTGTGTGCATATCTCAGGGTCCTCACCTAAGATGACAAAAAAAAATTTCAAATGTGATGACCCAGACATAGCCACTAACAAACACCCGGGGGATATGGGTAGCTTGGCAATGTTGATGCCTTTCAGACTGTGCTGGACGCACTATTGGCTGCCTGGTGTATGTGAACACTCCCGCACATGTGCACAGGGTAGACCCCCCCCCCCCCCCCCCCAAAATGGTCTGGAGCTCTACATGATGTTACTTGCCTCTGCGAACAGTCTTGGCTGTTGACGAGTCCGGATGACCGTGGGCTTGTTCATTCTCTTCACCAGTCCTGGCAGAGCATCAGCTGTTGGCTCGCTGGATGAATGCCGGCGTATTATCGCTGCTTTGTCAAATGATGGCTGCAGCTTTCAACAGCTGAATCTGGTGAATATCAGGCAGCCACTTGCTGTGGTAATGTCGAGCGCCTCTCTGTGGATCTTCTGTAAGCCATACCGAGAGCGTAGTCCCTTGCACTTTCATCAAGCTTCCTAGAAACAGAGTTATCAGCAGCAACAGTTAGTACAGGTATGAATCATTGCATAGTCATGCTACGACTTGCCTTACCATTTTGACACATAGTCTATGTTGTCCTTACAAAATGAGAATAATCTAATAAGTCACATCTTAAAAAAAAAAAAAAAAACCTACAAATAATCACTTTTTTTTCAAAGAGCACGTCAAATCACATAACTCTCACACATCTCAATTATCTGACTCCTGTGACGAAACGCTTGACAAAACCATCCAATCGGTCCCACTAAAATCCCAAACAAAAAAAAAATAGATTTCAAATCTATACCCACTCCCCCCTCTCAACCCCCCTCCCCCCCTTTCTCCCGCTTAGTGCAAATCGCACGGCCGACACGATCTATGACAGAGAAAAATTTCAATTTCATTGTGGCAATGGCCCGTCTCTGCACCCCCCCCCCCCCCCCCTCTCTACCCCGTGACACAAAGGCATGTCGCCGTGCTCTTCCCCACCACCACTCGCCCCCCCCCCCCCCCTCCTTTCATATCTACAGTTCGTGCATCGTGCACTGGCTGAACTGTAACGTATGTCACGGGAATCGTTCTGCGATAGTATGTATCCATACGGACGCATAAATTAAACTGGCCGCGGAAGTCCGTGAGCTATGCCGATTAGGATCAAACGGTTCCCGAGGCGACTAGTGATAAGACTAGATCCCTCCCCCTCTCACCCCTGATGTGTGAGTGACAGGTTGTCAAAATCAAATCTGGCAACTAGAATGCATATATACCAGACACACAGGGCTCACCTTCACTGACCCCTCAAGACTACCTGTAGACCAGACCAGAGGAAGACAAAGAGACAACTAGAGAAGGCGTGAGAAAATCTTGGTACCCTCATTGATCTCCAGTCATTCACTGTTCATTCCCAGGAAAAGTGAGTTGGAACTCTGTTTTACATTTTTGAATCTATGTATTGATTTCATGTATGCTGTGTGTGTTAACATTGTAGATTTGTACAAATGCTTAGCAACATGTATCAAACTGATGAATGATTATTCGGTGTAGGAGTTTGCTTGCCATCATATGGCAAAAGCTCTCTCCCAGTGGTTATGATTCTTTGTTAACTATCTGAACACTCTTCTTTGTGTTCACCCTGACTCTTGCCAGTAGGCAATTCTGTCTATTAAGAAAATAATTCATTGATTAATTTTTATCAGGAAAACAGTGTGCCTGTGCTAGGTGAAGAACTGCTACTCTGATTTATATATATACTGGTGATTGTTGGAATGATTTGTAGTGTATGACTTTAAGTCTACACCACATGTGTACTTGGACTCAGTGTAGCCCAAATCAGTGTGATTTAATTCATAAGAAACATGGAAGAGTTGTTTGACTGAAACTATGTAACATAGTATTACTGTCTCCTACCCTTTTGTAAGCTTAACTTAAGTCTTTAAACAAAAGTGGAGATTAATAGTTATAACAGAAACTCTACCATAGAGAATACTTTGCTGGCTGAGTCTCACACCTGTACGGAAAGTAAACAAGGGTAAATGTGGGCACTCGACAAACCAGCCATCAGATTCTCACCTACAGACCAAGTTCTCTTTATCGCAGAACTGGGATCCTGGATACGCGATCCTGGTCACCCTATCCTGGTCACATGATCCTGGTCACGCTACCCTGGACACGCTATGCATTACGGCCAGACCAGAAGCTGGGACTTCGCCCAACACCAGGGCGACACCAGACAACCAATCTACACCAGTGGGGCAGTCACCAACCACAGGAGAGATCAACTACCCTCTCCGAAGCAAAGCTAAGTTAGCTTACCACCTGGACTCAAAACCATCAGACCCTTGCCCTCACTTTATAATGACACAGGGAGACCCCCTGTATGCCAACTTCAGCTTACCGCACCAAGTGCAGGCGAGTAAAGCAGGAGTGAGGGAGGATCCACTCATTGTGGTAGTCCAATAAAAATTAAACCCTAGCCTATAGAACTGACCCGCCAATACTTACTATGTGTAAACAATAAAAGTTGATGTGTGAAAGTGCACTTAACTTGTGGCAGTTCTTTGTTGTTTAATCAAATGTTGAATGTTTGAACTTCTCTCTTCAATTCTGTCTCTCGGAGCTACAAGTACTAATAAGAGTACAGGCCTAAGGAAAACTATCTCAGAGCCACTGTTCAGTATTTTACCCAGTCCCGGTATAAAATAAAAATTTCTTCGATGACTAGTACCGGAAAGTTGCTCCTTCCACCACTAGTACGAGAGAGGGTGTAGGTGAAATGTTAAGGTAATTCTCATTGAGAAATTATCCCTAGTCCTTCCCCTAGAGGACCTACCTAACACTTACTCATCTCGTCACAACTCCCATGAACTGTGACCAACTTCTTGGTCGTTAAATGTGTGTTGGTGTATTAAACTTATGCAAGGTTTTGAAAAGACAACAACTTTTGAAGTCTTGTTTACTCTCTTGTGCTACCTTGGCCCATCTCATCAAGGAGAATGAGCACTGAATACTACTAGTTCTGGTACTGCTATTCCTGGAGGCGCTAGGCAACCACCCCTCCCCCCCCCCCCCCTTTTTTTTTTTCTATTCAAATAATTGGAGAAGTACAAGTGCGCAGAAAGAGGACAGTGCGCAGAGTTTTATCCACACAGTCACATGTAAATCTTTGAGTATCACAAGTATGAATGGCTGTAGTTGCCACTGTCATAAACATGACTCATATGCAACTGAAAGGGGAAAAAAATCAATACCCTATCTATTCCATTTTTGCTGCAATAATGCCCTTGTGAAAAGCTTCAATCAATTTTCAACTCAAATCAACAGTACACATGGCACCTGCACGCTTAGGTTGAGTCTACAAGTCCTTTGAAAGCACCTACTATTAGCTCTGTGGTAGCGTGTAACAGCCTATTTGGAATTTTTGCCCGTATGTAAATGACACTGGCTGTTGAAGCACTTACCAACAACATTTCAGAAACATTCTTAAAAACAATATGGTCATGACGAGTACATACCAATATTGTTTCTTAATTTACCCTTAAACTATGTTCCCATACAGTCACATTCTTGTGATACGTCAGTTTTGAAGTTATATATTGAACACTGAAAATTCTTGGGATCACCCCCTGAGTGCAAGAAAAAAGATGGGACAAAAGAGAAGCTCCAACTTCATAATCAACAACCTGCTCAGACTTATACACAATAACCTGCTCAGACTTCATACACAATAACCTGCTAACTTCATACACAATAACCTGCTGACTTCATACACAATAACCTGCTCAGACTTCATACACAATAACCTGCTCAGACTTCATAACACAATAACCTGCTCAGATTCATATTACATGTGTGATTCATACTGCATATGAATCTGCCTGGTTAATGGGGTTACAGTGAAACCACCACACCGACAGTTTTCTCCTTTCCGGCAATTTAGACACAAACTCAAACTTCCTCTTAAAAATCTTATCAATATCTATATGTGGTGGACAGCTGCCAAATTACTGCTAACTACCCTCTTACAGGTTCATGGTTATCAATGTGATAAATGGTGCCCTCATTTCTGATGTGATTTTCTGTTGATTTTTTCCCCAAACTCACCCTCTTTAAATTTAATTTTTGTGACAAGTGACAAAATGTTTTTTCCCCACTTGGGACAATAAATGACCAATGTATTAGTGTCAACAAAGTACAAATCAGTCTTATAGCTATGCTAATATGAAAATCACTTCACTGAATATTGCCCAAGTCAGTCTGAGCGTGTGTGTGTGTGTGTGTGTGTGTGCGCGCGCGCTGCGTGTGTTTGTGTGACTGTGCGCTAGCGTGTGTGTGTAAGTACATGTGTGAGTACGTGTGTGTGTGTGTGTGTGTGTGTGTGTGTGTGTGTGTGTGACTGTGCGCTTGCATGTGTGTGTGCCAGTTGAGCAGCAATTTCCATTTCAAAACAGTAAAGAGTGTGCAGTGTTGTTGATAGGAGAGAGGAAGGAAGAGAGGTAGCGGAGTGTGGACTGGGATTGAGGAGGAAGAGGGGGGGATTGGGACTGGGTGACAAATGGGTAGAAATGTGCAGTGGGATGTATGAGGGGGAGAATTATGAGAAATGCATACAGTTCCCCCTTCCCTCCTCCCTGCACATGTGCCACCACTACCACCACCACCTTGCACACAAATTATGAACGACTTCTCTAGAGCCTGTTCATCTGCACACCAGAAACACATACGTCACTGACAGTGTCAACTGACATGCATGATATTCTAGACCCATGTATAGAACATCTTAAACAGGACACCCCTCCCCCTCCCCCCCCCCCCCCCCCCCCTTTCCAGCCCATAAACTCAAACCACTGTACACGGTCTACACCACCCCACAACCGTCGCAATATAATCAAGTTGGTTCAGCGACGTATGCAGCCAGATCCAGATCCAGAAGTACTGTTACTTCTATTGCTTAGCTCCACAAGTCTGGGCAGTTTCAGACCCATTTACCCTAACAATGCTGTTGATATATTTTTCAACAAAACTGGGTCCATTTTCTGAAAACGACCATGAGCAAATTTCCCGTTGATAGTAATTAAAGCATGGGGACGGCCACGGGAAGGGCATTAAAAATTTGATTTTAGAGGCCATTACACAGCGGAAGCTTCTCCTTCCACGTAGTAGCCTAAACCACCTGCTTCTTCTTCCGTTAGTAACCACAGTCAAGTGTTTGACTATTATTTGTTACCTAGCATTAAGTTCAGTTCAGTTCAGTTCACTTGGGACTTAGATAGCCTCACTGCTTTTAGTGTCCCAAACATCTTATTTATATAAATAAATTATTAACTACGGCAAAAATACCTTCCTCCCAACACGAATCACAAACCTGATTCATCTGCGTGCTCTGGCATAAATTCATTCTCTTTCACCAAGTTCTTTTCTTTTCGTCTTCTTTTTACGATGTGTCTGTCTGGGGAAGACATCGAATCAAATGCGAACAAGGCGTGACGCCACTTCGCGCGTGTAACGTAGGCTGTTACTCATTGGTCAAAGCCCTCGCCACGGTTATCTGCGCAAGCGCAATTACCGCACAAGAACTTCCGGCTCGAGTATTTCTTTCTTTCTGTTTGTTTGTTTAGCTTGTCGTATTCGTTGTACTTTCGCCAAACAAGTCCACAAAACACCGCGAAATCGTGTGGGGAAACAGGTCTCCAAAGTTTGTTGTTTTTTTGTTTTGTTTTGTTTTGTTTTTGTTTTTTGAGAGAGAAAGGAGGGAAATGTGTGTGCGTGTGCATGCATGCATGTGTGTGTGTGTGTGTGTGTGTGTGTGTGTGTTGTGTGTGTGTGTGTGCGTGCGTGCGTGCGTGCGTGCGTGCGTGCGTGCGTGGCATGCGTGCATGCGAGCGTGCGTAAGTAGGGGAAAACTCTCTCTCTCTCTCTCTCTCTCTCTCTCTCTTCTCGATCTCGACGAAAGGGAGACCTAGATCCCTGTTAAAAAAAAAAATCATCCTCACTAATACATTCCAGTTGTTGGTAAACAGTGCCTATGGGACATACCGAACCCACATCAACAGGGATACACCAGCCAGCCAAACAAACAAACAAAAAAAACATCTCTTTCTGAAACTGATGCCATGGACGATAGACCTGGACCAAGGAGGAGCTAGCCACACTTGCAACCCCCCACCTCCCCCACCCCTCTTTCTCTCTCCACCCATCTCCATCTTGGAACACTTCGAAGTGGAATGACAGTCGCCAAGTTGAACAGACATCTTTCTGTTCTATTCTTGCCACCGTTTCAAACGAAACGGGGAGTATACTCTAACATACAAAGCTAGTTCTGCAGGTGTCCGTCCGTCTCCTGTCTTGGGTGACCCACAGTGTGAGGTTCTCCACATTCGGCATGATCACTGACCAGCGGACTGGGCACATCAACAATGACTCACTTTGAGGATACGCAGTTGCGCTAGTCACTTTTTTTTATGTGACCAAACAGACAGAGCGAGAGAGAGAAGAGAGAGAGAGAGAGAGAGAGAGAGAGAGAGAGACAGAGAGAGAGACAGACAGACAGACAGACAGACAGACAGGCAGAAGACAGACAAACAGGCACAAGACAGAAAAGAGAGAGAGAGAGAGAGAGAGAGGGAGAGACAGACAGACAGACAGACAGACAGACAAAGACAGAGAGAGAGGGGGAGACAGAGAGAGAGGGAACACACACACACACACACCCCACACACACACACACACACACACAACAGTGACAGCGAGAAGTAAAAAGAGAAACAGAGAGAAAGGATAGAGACAGAGAGAGGGGAATAGACAGACAGAGACAGACAGACAGACACACAGACAGAGAGGGAGAGACAGACAGAGGAGACAGAGAGAAAGAGAGAGAGAGAGACCGAGAGAAAGACACAGAGAGAGGGGGAGGGAGAGAAAGATACAGAGGGAGATTGAGAATGGGGGAGACAGACAGACAGAGAGGGAGACAGAGACAGATCGAGAGAACACAGAGAGTGAGAGAGAGACAGAGACAGAGGAAGGCACAAAGACAGAGAGACAGAGTCAGAGAGAGACACACACAGAGACAGAAAGACAGACAGAAAGATAGAAAGACAGAGAGACAGACAGACAGACAGACACAGAAAGAGCGTGAGAGACAGACAGACAGACAGGGTGAAAGAAAGACAGAGAAGGAGAGACATGAGACACAGAGAGAGAGAGAGAGACAGACGGACAGAGCGAGTGAGCCAGCAAGAGAGACAGAGAGAGAGAGGGAGAGAGAGATTCAAAGAGAGACAGCCAGCCAGCCAGAGACATACACACCCAGAGACAGGGAGAGACATAGAGAGACAGCAACAGACAGACTGACAGACAGAGAGAGACACACACAGATAGAGCGAGAGAGACAGAGACAGTGACAGAAAGGTGAGAGACAGAAGACAGACAGAGTGAGAGGGAGAAGGTGGTGGGAGGAGCCAAGCGAAGAGATATCAGGATTCGAAACAGGTCAGACGGAAAAGGAGGGAAGGGGGAGGGGGGGGAGGTGGGTGGGGGGGGAGGGAAACGAAGGAGGGAGGGTGAGGGTAGGACATGTGAAGAGGTGGGGTGGGTTTAGGAGGGGGAGGGGAGGGGGGGGCGTGGAAAAGGAAACGAAGGAGGGAGGATAAGGGTAGGGGCATGTGCAGAGGGGGGGGGGGGGGGGGGGTTGAGGGAGACAGGAGGAGGAACAGGGAAATGGAAGGAGGGAGACAGGGAAATGAAGGGGGAAGGGAGGGAGGGAGACAGGGAAATGGGGAACAGGAAATGGGAGGAGGGAGACAGGGAAATGGGAGGAGGGAGACAGGGAAATGGGAGGGACAGGGGAGACAGGGAAATGGAAGGAGGGAGGGAGACAGGGAAATGGAGGGAGAAGAAGGAGGGAGACAGGGAAATGGGAGGGGGAGACAGGGAAATGGGAGGGGGGGGAAGACAGGAAATGAGAGGGAGCAGGGAATGGGAGAAGGGAAAGGGAAGGAGGAGGGAGACAGGGAAATGGGAGGAGGGGAGACAGGGAAATGGGAGGAGGGAGACAGGGAAAAGGAAGAGGAGGGGGAGACAGGGAAATGGAGGAGGAGGGAGACAGGGAAATGGGAGGAGGGAGACAGGGAAATGGGAGGAGGGAGACAGGGAAATGGGAGGAGGGAGACAGGGAAATGGAGGAGGGGAGACAGGGAAATGGGAGGGGGAGACAGGGAAATGGAGGAGGGAGACAGGGAAATGGGAGGAGGGAGACAGGGAAATGGGAGGAGGGAGACAGGGAAATGGGGAGGAGGGGAGACAGGAAATGGGAGGAGGGAGACAGGGAAATGGGAGGAGGGAGACAGGGAAATGGGAGGAGAGGGAGACAGGGAAATGGAAGGAGGGAGACAGGGAAATGGGAGGGAGGGAGACAGGGAAATGGGAGGAGGGAGACAGGGAAATGGGAGGAGGGAGACAGGGAAATGGGAGGAGGGAGACAGGGGAAATGGGAGGGAGGGAGACAGGGAAATGGGAGGAGGGAGACAGGGAAATGGGAGGAGGGAGACAGGGAAATGGGAGGAGGGAGACAGGGAAATGGGAGGAGGGAGACAGGGAAATGGGAGGGGGGAGACAGGGAAATAGGAGGAGGGAGACAGGGAAATGGGAGGAGGGAGACAGGGAAATGGGAGGAGGGAGACAGGGAAAAGGGAGGAGGGAGACAGGGAAATGGGAGGAGGGAGACAGTGAAATGGAAGGAGGGAGACAGGGAAATGGGAGGAGGGAGACAGGGAAATGGGAGGAGGGAGACAGTGAAATGGAAGGAGGGAGGGAGACAGGGAAATGGGAGGGGGAGACAGGGAAATGGGAGGAGGGAGACAGGGAAATGGAGGAGGGAGACAGGGAAATGGAGGAGGGAGACAGTGAAATGGAAGGAGGGGGGGAGACAGGGAAATGGGAGGAGGGGGGAGACAGGGAAATGGAAGAAGGGAGGAGACAGGGAAATGGGAGGAGGGGGGGAGACAGGGAAATGGAAGGAGGGGGAAGACAGGGAAATGGGAGGAGGGGGAGACAGGGAAATGGAAGAGGAGGGAGACAGGGAAATGGGAGGAGGAGGGAGACAGGGAAATGGGAGAGGAGAAGGAAATGGAAGAGGGAGACGGGAAAGGAAGAGGAGGGAGACAGGAAAGGGAGGAGGGAGACAGGGAAATGGAGGGGGAGAAGGGAAATGGAGAGGAGCAGGAAAGGGAGAGGAGACAGGAAATGGGAGAGGAACAGGGAAATGGGGGGGGAGACGGAAATGGGAGGAGGGAGACAGGAAATGGAGGAGGGAGACAGGGAAATGGGAGGGGAGACAGGAATAGAGGAGGGAGACAGGGAAATGGAGAGGGAGACAGGAAGGAAGGAGGAGGGAACAGGAAATGGAGGAGGGGAGACAGGAAAGGAGGAGGGGAGACAGGAAATGGAGGAGGAGACAGGAAATAAAGAGGAAGGGAAGGAGAGGGAGACAGGAAGGAAGGAGGGAGACAGGAAATGAGGGGAGGAGACAGGGAAGGAGAGGAGACAGGAAATGGGAGGGGAGCGGGGAGGGAACAGGGAAAGGAGGAGGGAGGGAGCAGGGAAATGGGAGGAGGGAGACAGGGAAATGGAAGGGGGAGGAGACAGGGAAATGGGAGGAGGGAGACAGGGAAATGGGAGGAGAGCAGGGAAAGGAGGAGACAGGGAAATGGGAGGGGGAGACAGGAAATGAGAGGAGGGAGACAGGGAAATGGGAGGAGGGAGACAGGGAAATGGGAGGGGGAGACAGGGAAAGAGGAGGGAGACAGGGAAATGGGAGGGGGAGACAGGGAAATGAGGAGGAGGGAGACAGGGAAATGGGAGGAGGGAGACAGGGAAATGGGAGGGAGGGAGACAGGGAAATGGGAGGAGGGAGACAGGGAAATGGGAGGGAGGGAGACAGGGAAATGGAGGAGGGAGGACAGGGAAATGGGAGGGGGGGAGACAGGGAAATGGGGAGGAGAAGGGAAAGGAAGGGGGGAGACAGGGAAATGGGAGGGAGGGAGACAGGGAAATGGGAGGAGGGAGACAGGGAAATGGGAGGAGGGGGAGACAGGGAAATGGGAGGAGGGAGACAGGGAAATGGAGAGAGGAGGGAGACAGGGAAATGGAGAGGAGGGAGACAGGGAAATGAGGGAGGGGGAGACAGGGAAATGGGAGGAGGGAGACAGGGAAATGGGAGGAGGGAGGAGACAGGGAAAGGGAGGAGGGAGACAGGGAAATGGGAGGAGGGAGACAGGAAATGGGAGGGGGAGACAGGGAAATGGGAGGAGGGAGACAGGGAGGAGGAGGGAGGAGACAGGGAAGGAGGGAGCAGGGAAGGAGGGAGACAGGGAAATGGAGGAGGGAGACAGGGAAATGGGAGAGGAGGGAGACAGGGAAATGGGAGGGAGGGAGACAGGGAAGGGAGGAGGGACGGGAATGGAGGGGGGAGACAGGGAAATGGGAGGGAGGGAGACAGGGAAATGGGAGGAGGGAGACAGGGAAATGGGAGGGGGAGACAGGGAAATGGGAGGAGGGGAGACAGGGAAATGGGAGGAGGGAGACAGGGAAATGGAGGAGGGGAGACAGGGAAAAGGAGGAGGAGGGAGACAGGGAAAGGAGGAGGGAGACAGGGAAATGGGGAGGGGGAGACAGAGGAAATGGAGGAGGGAGACAGGGAAAGAAGGGAAAGGGAGGAGGAGGGAGACAGGGAAATGGGGAGAGAGGGAGACAGGGAAAGGAGGAGGGAGACAGGGAAATGGGAGGGAGGAGACAGGGAAAGAGGAGGGAGACAGGGAAAGGGGAGGAGGGAGACAGGGAAAGGGGAGGGGGAGACAGGGAAAGGGGAGGAGGGAGACAGGGAAAGGGGAGAAGGGAGACAGGGAAAGGGGAGGAGGGAGACTGAGGAACAGAGCAGGAAGGGCAGGAGGATGGGGGTGTGGGGACGAGCAGAAGGGCCGAAGGGGGGAGAGAAAGGGGGGGTGGGGGGGGCTGTGAGTGGAGCAGGGAAGGTGTGGTGGGCGCAGGGGATGAAATGGGAGGAAAGGGGGAGGGGGGGGGGGGTTACCGGGGAACACGGGACATACAAATCGACAGTTTTTATTTGATGTTCTAATTTGGTGTGGTGACTCAACGTGTGTGTGTGCGTGCGTGCGTGCATGCATGCATGCGTGCGTGCGTGCTTGCGTGTGTGTTTGTGTGTGCTTGCGTGTGTGTTTGTGTGTGTGCGTGTGTGTGTGCCTGTGTGTGTGCGCACGCGCGTGGGGTGGGGTGGGGTGGGGGGTGGGGAGTTGGCCTTGAACTAGGATTTCTAGCTAGAGACGTAGCACACGTTGTTCAGGAAAGGAGGTATTGAAAAGAAACCACTAACACGTTTTCCCTACACTTTGTGGAGAAGTTCGTTTATATACTTCATTAAGCACTTGCACATTCACACACACGTGCACTCGACCCTTACCGGGTCAGTCCAGACTCTGGCTTGAGGGTTTTGTCAGGATTCTTTCTCCAAGCCCTTCAATGGCACCCGCTACTTGGTCTACGGCTGTTCTGTCACAGTGCTAAGGCAGAACTGTCTTCCTATAAACTGGAGGCTGTAGCACTGGTCTGTCACTAGCGTCAATGTCATCACAACGTAGCTCCTTCAACTAACTGTAAGCTAGCCGTCCGCCCTCGTCGAGCCAATGTGTCGTAACCTGGTTGTTTACCCGACTGTCGGTGAACGCTTCTCACGCGAGGCGCACTACCGCTGAGCTCGCCTATGTCCACACAAACCGTGCGTCGCTCCACAACGAAGGCGCTTACATGAAACGGGCAACTGACGCTTGTTCTGTCCCGAAGAGTGGCCCGCCAAAGCGCCCAGACAGAAGACAACTGGAGGCACAAACTAAACTGAAGGCACGAACTAAACAGAGGCATGGAGTAACCTGAGGCACGGAGTAAACTGAGGCACAGAGTAAACTGAGGCATGAAGCCAACTGTGGCATGAAGCCAACTGAGGCATGGATTAAACTGAGGCACGGAGTAAACTCCCGCTTCTGACACGAGCGTCACGTGCAGTGTGCCTTTCTGCCACTGTCAGTCTCTCCCTCTCCTTGTGTGTGTGTGTGTGCGTGTGTGTGTGTGTGTGTGTGTGTGTGTGTGTATGGTGTGGTGTGGTGGTGGTGGTGGTGGTGTGTGTGTGTGTGTGAGCAAAGATAGTACGCTCTATGGATCTTTGGTGCATGTGTAGGTGTGTGTGTGTGTGTGGTGTTTGTGGTGTGTGTCAACTTATGTATTTTACAATAACCCAAAAGAACTGGTTTTGTGTTTTCTTCTTAATTTCTTTAAGTTTAATACAGAACTCGATGTAAACAAGTCGACTTGTTCCTATTATCACCGTTCCTCCCCCTCCGCCCAACCCCCGTAATTTAAAATCGTTTGTTCGTATGTTTGTTCTCTCTCCCCCCCCCCCCTCTCTCTCTCTCTCTCTCACTCTCTTTCACACACACAACACACATTTGTTCATTTCTTCTCTCTCTCTCTCACGAGAGAGAGAGAGAGAGAGAGAGAGAGAGAGAGAGAGAGAGAGAGCGAGCTCGCGCGCACATGCACACGAACACACACAACTTTTCTCATAGGAAATCATTTTCTCTGTTTGTCTCTCTCTCCCCCCCCCCCCCCCCCCCCTCTCCTCTCTCTCTCCTCTCACCCAATCACTCACACTTTTTCTCATAGGAAATCATCCATCCAGTTTCAGCGTTTAACGAATACGGCAACCAGTCACCAAATCCCCCCCCAGCCGACAAGCCTGGCATCAAAAGCTAGCCACGGAATCAAGACAAAGGAGAAAAAAAAAAATCAAAAGACACACTCACCTTCAGTCACAAATCGATGACTGCTGACAAGTCACTCGTCTCTCACCTCACGGAAATCACGTTTATCTATTATTCCGATCGCGTGTGGTTCCACTACACACAACTCTTTCTCTGTGTGATGTCTGATGTTTATCCGATCACGTGTGGTTCCACTACACACAACTCTTTCTCTGTGTGATGCCTGATGCAGCAAACTTTGTCCTGATCTGAACAAATCGGTCACAAATCAGTCTGTCAGTCAGCAATAATTATTCCCGTGGTTGCCGACACTTCCAAAGCCTCATCAGCAAGTTCTTCACTTGATTCTGGTGGTACTGCATTAAAAAAAAAAAAAAATAAAATAAAATATTGAGGTCTTAAATAAACGAACGCTTTCTTTTCTTTTTTTTTTTCTCATATCGGTTTTGGTGTCAACGACTTACTAAGATCTCCGTGTCTGGCAAAAGCCCTGTTTCCTCCAACTAAAACCCCGTGTCTAGCAGTGTCAGGTACACACACACAACGTGGTTACATTTGTGTGACTGAGTAAGTCACAGCTCTAAAACCTCGCGCAGCTGTCGTCTGCGTACAGGCTTGAATGACGAGAGTAGTTCCCCTGATCGTAACGCAGCTTTCATCAGCAAATCACGCAGCAGCAACTGTCAAGTAGCAAGGCGTCAGTACTGGAGTAAGCGACACAGTTTCAGCTCTGCGGACCAGCCATTCACACACTGTAGATTATTATAATTGCATACGTGTGATTTACGTAAATTAAGCTGAATTATGACGTCACTCACAAAGATACGTCAGGACACTTCCGTTATGCTGATTGTCGGAATGAGCAGCTGAACAAGGAGCTAAGAACAAGAAGTCGAGTCAAGCTTGTTTTTATTGTGTGACTGGCACTTCTACATGGTGTCAGAAGTGTTTAGAACTCATCGAATTATGTTTTGACATTTAGCAACCTGGGCCACGTACGTACAAGGCAGTTTTGTTTCTTGACGTTTAGTAGGACTTGCGCGGGTTTGCTCAATCCCATTTTGCGTGCTCTCACTTCGACATTTCTTCGACACTGACACACATACGTGGTTCCGTGGTCCAGACACTCGGACAGCATGGACTGCTTACGGAAGCCACTGCCCCTGTCTTTTGCAGGCAACGTTGCTGAGAACTGGCGTACATTTGAGGCCGAATTTGACATCTTTATAGAGGCTGCTTATGCTGACAAAGATGACCGTACACGAGCGTACATTTTGCTGAACTTGGCTGGAAAAGAGGCCATTGAGAAAGAAAAGACATTCACTTATGCTGCTGAAGTGAAGAACGACGATGGTGTAGTCACACAAGCTGCAGAAAAGCGCGAAAGCGTCGCTGTCCTGAAGACAAAATTTCGTGAGCTCTGCGATCCACTGACGAACATTATTATCGAGAGACACAATTTCAACACACGATTCCAACAAGCTGGAGAGCCAATGCAAAGCTTCATCACAGCATTGAAGATTTTGGCCGACACCTGTGAATATGGGACGTTAAAAGACTCACTCATTCGAGACCGAATCGTCTGTGGAATTACGTCAGATGCTCTCCGAAAACAGCTTCTGAAGGAAAAGGCGCTAGATCTCCACAAAGCAATCCAGATCTGTCAGATCCACGAAGCTGCGGAGAAGCACACCGTCCAAGTATCAGAGGACCACGAAGTCAACGCCATCTCACAGAAGAAGAAGTTCAACGCTCCTCCCAACAAATCTTGTCACTATTGTGGTCGTTCGCATGTAGCAAAGAAAGAGGAGTGTCCAGCCTATGGCAAGAAATGCTCGTCATGCTCAAAGATGCACCACTTTGCAAAGGTCTGCAAATCAACACGACGGCGGTTAGCGAGCACCGTCGCTGCAATTGGTGGAGACAACTCTGATGAGGATGGAGAGCCAGCTGAAGACTGGGAGCTACACGCGCTCACCCAGGAGCCACGTTGCAATGAGATACACTGCACAGCAATAATCAATGGAGGCGATTTGAAACTAAAGGTCGATACTGGTGCCAAATGCAATGTTCTGCCACTCTAACGAGCTCAAGAAGGTCCAAGCAAGAGGGACCATCAACAAAGCCAAAGCCATCAACCTCGTCGCATACGGGGGAGAGCGATTCTCGACACTAGGAAGTGTGGACCTTCTCTGCAAGATTGGCGACCACAAAGAAACGTTGACCTTTCATGTCATTGACAGGCAAGCCACACCCATCCTTGGTCTCAGTGACGCACTTCGACTCCGTCTCATTCAGCTAGACAAGACTGTCTATGCAGTAAATGAAGCGTCTGAAGACACCTCCAGAGAAAACACCTTGAAGGACTACCCAGAACTTTTTAATGACACACTTGGGACTTTGCCTCCAAAATACGTCATGCGCGTTGATCCTAGCGTCACACCAGTTGTCAAACCAGCAAGAAAAGTTCCTCAGGCCATGGAAAAGAAGGTCAAGATTGAGCTTGAGAACATGGTGAAACGAGGCGTCATAGTGCGAGAAACAGAACCGACAGAGTGGTGTCACAGATGGTGGCAGCAAGAAAGAAAAATGGTGACGTCCGGATCTGTTTAGATCCAAGAAGTTTTAAACACCGCTCTCCAACGCCCGCACTTCCCAATGCGCACCGCCGACGACGTAGCATCTAGAATCGGCAACGCGAAATGTTTCAGCACTTTGGATGCAAAGAACGGATTTTGGCAAATTCGGATGGACGAGGAGTCTTCCAGGCGAACTACTTTCAGCACACCGTTTGGGCGATACAGGTTCCTGCGCATGCCGTTTGGCATTAATACGGCAAGTGAGGTCTTCCAGGAAGCCATGGAGAGACTATTCGAGGGATATCCATGTGCCATCATCGTAGATGATATCCTCGTCTGGGGCTCCACCGACGAGGAGCATGATGCAAATCTCAAGAAGATTCTGGAGCGAGCACGGCAGATCGGGCTGAAGCTGAACCTCAGTAAATGCAAGTTCAGGATGAAAAGCGTCACTTTCGTCGGCCATAAGTTCACTGAGGATGGTCTGAAGCCAGATACGGAGAAAACAGACGCAATCCGGGCGATGCCTGCACCTGAGAACCAGGCAGCTCTTCAGAGGTTCCTTGGCATGACAAACTACCTAAACAAGTTCATTCAGAACTACAGTGAGAAAACAGCAGTTTTGCGAGAACTGCTGCGCAATGACATTGTTTGGAGCTGGACTGACGCTCACCAGCAAGCTTTCAACAGACTCAAAGATGACCTCATGAATCCTCCTGTCCTGAAGTTCTTTGACCCTGCGAAACCAGTCGTTTTATCTGTAGACTCATCCAAGAATGGACTGGGTGCCGCATGCCTGCAAGAGGATGCTCCAGTGGCCTACGCATCACGAGCTTTGTCTGACTGCGAGACAAGGTATGCGCAAATTGAAAAGGAGCTCCTGGCTGCTGTATTCGCCTGCAGGAAGTTTCATGACTTTGTCTATGGTCGGAAGGTGACCATAGAGACTGACCACAAGCCTTTGATCACAATCGTGAAGAAGTCACTGAACGCTGCCCCTGCTCGTCTACAACGCATGCTTTTACAGCTGCAACGCTACAACCTTGATTTCGTCTACAAAAAGGGCAAAGAGTTGTACCTTGCTGACACGCTGTCCAGAGCGTTTCCCAATGATCCAGTTGAAGAGGAGGAGTTTGACTGCGATGTCATGACAGTTCTCTCCATATCGCCGGGGAGAATGACTGAACTCCAGAAGGAGACTTTGGCTGACCCGACCATGCAGAAGCTTGCACAGCTCATCAAAGATGGATGGCCTGACCATGAGCGAGGCGTGCCGTCAGATGCGAAATGCTTCTTCCCTTTCAGAGATGAGTTGGTGATTGAGAATGACGTCGTCATGAAAGGACAGAGAGCGGTGGTTCCGAAAGCCTTGAGATCCACCTATATTGCCGCTCTCCACAAGGGCCACATGGGAGCAGAGCGCACCAGACTGCTTGCAAGCGACATCATGTTTTGGCCCAAGATGCGTCAAGACATTGAAGACGCAGTTTCTCAGTGCTCAGCCTGCAACAGCTGCAAGGCCCATCTGCAGAAACAGCCCCTCATGAATCACCCTGTCCCTGAACTCCCTTGGTCCAGCCTCGCAGCCGACATATTTGACTGGAATGGCAAGCAATACCTGGTTGTTGTCGATTCATACTCTGGCTGGTTTGAGATGGACATGATCACCAAGATGACTTCAAACATGGTGATCCTGAAGATGAAGCGGCACTTTGCGTCTCATGGCATCCCAGAAAAGCTGATGACAGACAATGGCACGCAATTCGCCAGTCGCGAGTTCAAACAGTTCGCACAGGAGTGGAACTTCGTGCACATCACCAGTAGCCCCCACTACCCCAGATCCAATGGCTTGGCAGAAAACGCCGTCAAGCAAGCCAAACAGCTGTTGGAAAAGAGCGAGAAGGACGGATCAGACGTGTACCTTGGTTTGCTGAATCTTCGCAACACGCCACGTGATGACATGGGCTCACCTTCGCAGCGCCTCAACTCGAGACGTATGCGAGCGACACTGCCCACTTCAACAAAACTTCTCCAACCCAAAGCCGTGAGCACACGCAAAGTCTCCAACCAGTTGAAGAAGTCCAGGCAGCAGCAGAAACAGTATCATGACAGATCAGCGAGAGATCTGCGTCCTTTGAAACAGGGTGAAGTCGTGCGGATCCAGACTGACAAAGGCTTCAAGAAACTTGCAGTAGTGAAGTCAGTACGCCACTCGCCAAGATCGTACGTCGTCACTGCAGATGGCGCTGACTACGTACGCAACAGACGTCACCTTCTCCCCGTCAAGGAGCCCAGACCACAGGTTCCGCAAGCCCTCAGCACGCTACCTCGTGACAATCTTGGAGGTCCAGGTAGTGTGCGACCCCCATTCCCTGCACCCTTTGAACAGCAGTCAGCCTCGTCGCCGCCTCCCGCTGCTGTCGTTACCCGCCCCTTGTCTGCCCCCACTCCTCTCACCCCTCCGCTTGCCAACGTGCCACGAAGCAGGTTCACCCCAATGCAGCTGTTCCCCTCCCCAGCACTTCCTGCTCCAACCTGTTCCATGCCTCGTCAAGCCAGTGCCACCAACAAGACACCAGGTCCAATCGCGCCCACAACACCGGGTCCTGTGCCGACCACTACACCAGGTTCACCACCAGCCAGGCTTTCAGGTCCAGCACTGACCGCCTTGCAGCCCCAGCCCGTGGTGACCCGTGCCGGTAGAGTCGTGAAGCCCAACCCCAAATACTTTGACTGAATGATGTCGGGCCATCTACCAGTGCCTTGATGTGACATTTTGCTGTTTATTTTTGAATATTTTTTTTTCAGGAAGGAAAATGAACATGGAAAAGAAATCGAAACATTTGTTTGAATTTTTCTTTAGCTTGCATTATTTCTTTTGGTTCGAAGGAAGCATTTTGGACAGTAAATTATTTTCATTTAACTTGCTCCGTTTAGTTCTTTCAAAAAAAAAAAAAAAAAAAAAAAAAAAAAAAAAGAGAAGGAAGATGTAGATTATTATAATTGCATACGTGTGATTTACGTAAATTAAGCTGAATTATGACGTCACTCACAAAGATACGTCAGGACACTTCCGTTATGCTGATTGTCGGAATGAGCAGCTGAACAAGGAGCTAAGAACAAGAAGTCGAGTCAAGCTTGTTTTTATTGTGTGACTGGCACTTCTACACACACATACACACTTACCCTTCAGTACCGTAGTGTGGGTAGACTGTAACCTCCCCCCCCCCCCCCCAACCCACCCCTCTCCTCCGTAGCCAGTCCACCCAAATGTCAGAGGACAAGCCTTTTTTTTCTTCCGTTTTCTTTACATATTTGCTTTTGTTTTTCTTCTTCAAATCACATCATCACAAGTGTGGAACATTTTGTGAGGTGAGGTAGATTCGAAGCCATCACCTGATTAGCCGACTGAACTGGGAAGACCTGTTCAGCCTGCACGTGACACAGCTCATTGCCAAAAGCTTGACGGCTGTTTCCCGTCTGAACTAATGGGTGCCGAGCTGGTGCATGGTACTGAAAAAACACGAGTCCTGGAGGCGAAGTTCCACTGCCACAGGAAATGTCCTGCATGGGCACACCACAGAACGCCCAAAGTGGAACTTTGTAAATGTGTGATGTTTGCGTCATAATCGGTCCACTTAGAGAGTATAAGCATTTCAGGGTCTGGGGGTGGGGTGTAGAGGTGAAGGGTATCCTCTAAAGGCCTTCTGCTGTTAGGCTGTCCCTACAGATTTTTCCCACGGACTGTTTCACAAGTTTTTTTTATTCTATCACGACCTGCCAGCTGGCTCCAGACAGTATTCTCAACAGATTGTTGGTGTGACAAAGGCTGTATCAGACAGCCTGCATGAGTCATGCTGGAGGGTCATCTGAACTGTTCAATAAATGTAACCACTGTTTTGAGTAGTCCAGTTCCAAGCCTACCCCCCCCCCCCCCCCCCCCCCCTTCCCATTTGCATCAGTTTCTCTATATTCTCTAGTGTGGGAGTGACTGTTTAAGTCCTGGGCGTCGTCCTAAAGAACAACAATAGCACTGGTCTGGTGGGCGATAGATTTTGTACATACTGATTTTTTTTCCCCACTTCATAAAATGACAAATTTTGTGACAATCTTTTGTAGCCATCTCATGCACCAAGATGTCACTTAATTCTACCTGCTGTAAGTCTGAGATTAACATTTTGTGTAATATTTCGATATAACACAATCGACTTTTCTTTGAAGGTTTTGATCGCATTTCATTCACTGGTATGACCTGATAAATGATATCATATGCAAATAGTGTGCCAATCATCCACTTATATCCCATCAAGATCAGACTGCTTAACAGTGATTTCTACCTGGTAGAGTGCAAATATAGATACATCATTAAAAATGAAAACGTTGTATGGCACATTTAAACATACCCTGCTTACCAGAGCAAAGCAACTTAAGATGAATACATGGTTTATAGTAGCATAAGAATATCAGTAGGGAGGAAAGCGGAAGGAGAGGGGGGGGAGTGAATTGAAGAGGGGCAGGTGGATGTAAAGAAACAGGTTCCAACAGAACGAAGATGGTTTTGTGATGGTTTTTTGAAAGACTGAGATTTCATTAACAGTCGCTTTATTTATAACTGGGCAGTTTAATTTGAATACTAATGAAAAGAGGGGGCGCTGACAGGGGTGGCTGTGCCCCAACTTGGGGTCGCAATCAAGGAACTGCTTTGGCCATGGTGTGGTCCAGGGTCGATGCTCTTGTAAAGTTTCGCTCTCCAAATGCTCAAGGAATGTTTTTGAGGTGTGCTGGAAACCACTTGTGCAACAGCATCTAATCACAGAATACACATGTTTAAATTGATCTCTATTTGACAATAAATGGATAGGGGTGTGTGGGAAGGGTTGGTGGGTCTGGGCGTCAATGATCCCTCCCATCTACCCTTTGACCCTCACCCGTCACCCCCAATCAATGCCCAGCAGTTCATCTTGATGCAGATTCAATCTGCTTTAATGTTGTCTGTATTTCTTGAAACAGAAGGGCAGGGTGCAATGTTTGAGTCTGCCCTGGGTCATCACTGAACATTGGTGGAGTTTTTACTCTATTCATGACTGCGTCAATCGATGACATGGAGACATGGAGGAGGGGGATGGGTGGGTACAGGGTGTGGATCTGATAAAATAGGACTTTGCCTGCTTCTGCCTGCGGTTGCTGTTGTTGCAGTCACAGGCACAGCTTGAGCAGTTTGTCCGGTTGAGATAGAGCCCGATTTATTTTGACTGGTATTATTTGCCCCTACCCCCACCCCTTCCCTTTTTTCCCCTATCCCAACGCCAGATATTTATGGACATTTATCATTCAAGTGAAGCTAGCATGAAGGAGATTTGTTTCAACGATAACAGATATTTACAGAAACTGCACGACCGCATCATTTATTTCATGTTGTAGCCAAATAATAGAAAGAAGGCACTGAACATATCAATGTGAGAAAAAAACCCACCTGCGTGCATCAGCTTAAATAAGGTCTTGTGGTAGTCATGTTAAAGTATGACAGCATGTCTTCCACCAAGTTTCATTGTTGATGCAATTTTGGAATACATCAACATTAACATATGAACCGTCTCTCAGTCAAGGGCAGGCCCAACTTCTACAAGAGGACAGCAGTCGTGAAAAGCAGATCCTACATATGCGTTATTATGGCTGGATGGTTGAGGAGAGGTGTGAGGACGAAGGTGGAAAGAGAGGGAAAGAGGGTAATGTCTGAGTAACAGGAAGGCAAAGGATAGAAAGGGGAAAGGGGGGTGAAGAAGAGGAGGCAAGGGAGACAATGGTGGTAAATGCGTACAGGAAGTTGGGGGGCAGGGGGGAGGAGGACTGCTTTAGTTAATATGGTGTAATAGGCTAGCCAAACACAGCAAAGATGGTGTAAAGGTCTGGGTTCTTGAAGGGGTGGGTCAGGCTTGGACAGAAGAAGGGGAAGCGCTGGTGATTGCCACAAATAAGGGGCTGGTTAGTTATGGCAAGAAGCCGCTCTGCAGATATGACCCACGGTCAGTATGAGAGTCTGTCAGTTGTGTTACATTACTTTTTGGTCGGCTGTGTACGACAACCCTGACATGGTTCCTCATGGTCAGCTGAGCTATACACAACATGAATGAAAGAGGCTGTGTATGACAACCCTGACATGGTTGCTCATGGTAGCTGAGCTATACACAACATGAATGAACAAGGCTGTGTACGACAACCCTGACATGGTTCCTCATGGTCAGCTGAGCTATACACAACATGAATGAACGAGGCTGTGTACGACAACCCTGACATGGTTCCTCATGGTCAGCTGAGCTATACACAACATGAATGAACAAGGCTGTGTACGACAACCCTGACATGGTTCCTCATGGTCAGCTGAGCTATACACAACATGAATGAACGAGGCTGTGTACGACAACCCTGACATGGTTCCTCATGGTCAGCTGAGCTATACACAACATGAATGAACGAGGCTGTGTACGGCTACAGAAGCATAAACTTGCTTAGAGAAACAAACATTTTTACACCTGAAAAAACACACTCCCATTTGAAAAAAATTCTCAACATTTCTTCGAAAAAGATTGTAGTCAAAAGGCTTCCAGTAACGCACATACAGCGGCAAACACACAATTTGTCACTTTCCAAGAAATCATAATTTAATTTTCAGGATTATGAAAAAAAAAAGTCCATCTTTCAAATATGACCTGAAAATTTGTTTCCTTAGCATCAAATTTTCTTCAGCCAAAATTGATCAATGAACTGTAATTCAAAACAGAACCAGAGAACAAACAAACAAATAATGTACAAAAAATAAAAATAAAAAGCAACTGACTTTCAATTCAAAAGAAAGCATATCAGCTACTTAACTTTTTAACTGGAAAATTTTAAAAAATCAAACCAGCCACAGATACAAGGATAACCTTCAGTAAAAGCAATTCAAGCAAATAGTCAATTGTGGTTAACATGAATACAGAGAAATACAGTGAAGCATCATGAATATGCATTATTCTAAATAGAACCAAATTTTGATGAGGAAGCAACTGGGCACACTTTAATGGTCATTTCAAAACAATAACACAAATTTTTCACATGCACCCATATATCCGTTATTTCTGATGAAAGTATCATTTTGGAGTCACAATACACACCACCTGTAATTCCCTCCACTCCGTTCTTCTTGTGTCTTAATCAAAAGTGCTGTTTTAACAGTTTGCGTATGAAGGTTTAGTTATCTGAAACATGTATTATACGCAATGAGCACTGCTTTTACTCTAACCTCCATTGGTAAAAACACTTTTCACTTTCCCTTGCTTTCATGTTCATTGGTGAGACATTTTCACTTTCCCTCATTTTCATGTTCACTGGTGAAAACTTTTTCACTTTCCCTTGCTTTCATGTTCATGGTGAAACATTTTCACTTTCCCTTGCTTTCATGTTCATTGGTGAAACACTTTTCACTTTCCCTTGCTTTCATGTTCATTGGTGAAGACACTTTTCACTTCCCCTTGCTTTCACGCTCATTGGTGAAAACACTTTTCACTTTCCCTTGCTTTCATGTTCATTGGTGAAAACACTTTTCACTTTCCCTTGCTTTCCTGTTCATTGGTGAAAACACTTTTCATTTTCCCTTGCTTTCATGTTCAGTTTTCATGATCCACTATCTCCAATTTCCTCTCCAATGATTTTCCAATGCTGTGCCCAATCAAAATGGGAAAAAAAAAAAAAACCCACAAAACCCCCCTGAAATATTCACCACTCGCATCCCTGGTCATTCATCTGATGAAATGAGCGATAATGCATATTGGCCTTTGTTCCCCTCCTTGCCCTCCTTCCCCCCCCCCCCCCCCCCCCCCCACCCAACTTTAACTAGAGTTTTTAGCACTGAACAAAATGGAAAGCATTAAAACGCAGGCCTGTTGTTAATACAGCTTGCGAATTCTAAATCCCTTCTGCTGTTGGTAGGAGGTAAAAACAAACAAAAGCAACGCTCGATTCCGAGTCTTTATGGCATGATGTACTCAGAAGTACAAAAACTCAGCTGTAATCCTTTCTTAGCTGAGACATAGTGTATGATTTGTCCTGTCCATGTTGAGGTGGCCTCATACTCCACAGACGGATAACCAGGCTTAACCACCTGCCAAGGCAAACAGGCAAGACAACCAGCTCAGAGGATGGAACCTAACACAAGTTTGTCAGGTCTACACGTACAATTCTACATCCCTGGCATGTAAAAAATAAAATGCAAGGACAGTCATGACAATTCAATCTATGTTTTTCATCAATCTATACATTTCAACTCCGATTCTTTCTGCAAATGGACAGGATTTCACACAAATGCACGTCATAAACAAAACCATGTAAAATGCAAAGCAGACACAATCCTTGAAACTCTAATACTGAAAGAAAGAGTCTTGTACTTTTTGATGGGCAAAGAGTGAAGGATCTTACAACAAACTAAATCCTGTCAAGACAGTCACAAATTTTGAGAATGAAATGATAAATAAATAAAAAGCTTTAGATAAATGTTTAAAAAGCACACAAAAAAACCCCAAAACTTATACCAGTGAGTACGTCCCATATGCAGAAATGTATCACATCAAGGTCACACGAAAACTTCTCAACAAACTACGATTTCATTCAAACGGCAGATCAAGACCAATACAGATTTTTGAAGGAGACTACAAAGCTACTGTCTTCCTAAACTATGATGACCCCAATGAACTGTTGATCTGACTTCTGGTGCACAGCCACAGAGAGCGATTAGCATCTCCATCAGGAATGTAATTGTATGAAATGAGAAACACACTAGACAGAGGCAAAAGAAAAAAAAGAAGAAAAAAACAAAAGAGAAATTTTAATATCCCGCATATCCATTCCATTTGACTTTGTACTGATTCTGACAAACTAGCTTGGGAGAAATCTTCGTTTTAAGTTTCACCAGGAAAAATGTGAAAGATGGCACAGATTTGATTAATCAAGCGGTTTTCTTTTGCTTGTCTGTTGATTCTTGTCAGAAAATTTTTGCATCCGATGCCTTATGGCGTTTCAACTTGCCAAAGATATCTCAAATTTTAAACACAATCAGGCAACAGGCAACCTCACTGCCAGGTGTAACTGGAAAATGACACGGCTGTTCATGTTTCACCACAGCACTACAGAGATGACCCTCTTTTGCTTTCTTTCATTTTTTCACCCCCCCCATAAGTTTACTTCTTTGAATAACAGCCAGCCCATTAGATCACCAACATATAAAGAGCTACCAGAACTGGCAATACACCCCTAACATCCAAGATAATCAAAATGTTCTCAAAGGAATAACATCACAGAGGGGCAATGATCATCCACTAAACTACACATGGAAAACACACAACTCTACAACCCTTTAATACGTCGGGGCTGCAATCCTAACAAGCCTGATGACAAAGCTGTCACAACTCAACATATAATGCTAATGCAGAGACGGCTAAAAATCAACGGGGAACAGACAGAAGACAACAGGCCAACGTTCAAGAACTTTAGACAAGTTTAAATACCCACCCACAAATAAACTTTTACGACAAACTGTAACTTCAATGCCTCCACGAGGGAATACAACCTCTTCAGAATAAACGATTAAAAAAAAAAAAAATACAAGAATGAGGTCACATCTACCTATGCTAAGGTAACAACAGCGGACAAATGCTGCCAAACACAGCTCACAGTTGTGTTTCAATACACGACTGTTACAACAGATTTTCATCTTATCCATTATTCAACAATAACAACCCATCAAACAAATGAATTTTTAAAAAAGCAAAACATTTTGGCATATATCCAACTAATGAAAGATGGTGGGATAAACCAGAACACACAACAACAAAGATTAAAAACAGAATCCCACAGAAATTCTTCCAATTTCTGATGAATCGGGATGATGATGATGATGATGACAAATTCTAGTTCTGCTTATGGGACATATGCATATTACAAAGAACCCATCTGAAATGAGAGAACTGTAGTCTTTCTCCCCCCCACACTTCCATTCCCCATCCCAACCCAACTCCCCCCTCATCCCCCCCTCCCCTTCCCCCATCTGGCATCCTGCTCCTAAACAGCCCGTGTCTCTTCCCTCTTCATTCCTCGCAGCTTTTCCTCCATATAGTGTTCCCAGTCTGTCATTGCCATTGTCTTCCCCATTCCAGTATTGGTCTCCTGCTCTTCTACGGTATGGTCACTTGTCTGCAACAAAATGACCACAGAGTTACATTCACAATGGAATGTGACACAGGCATTAACAAAGACCGATCACTGTTAACCTGAAAACACATCATGGAATTGGAAACAAAAACAGACTAATTCTCTCACTTTTCACACTCAAGCAGGAAATCTCTCCTATAAAAGAAAAACCTGGAGGGGGGGGGGGGGGGGGGAAATCGCTTTTCAGACCTTTTTTTTGTTTTTGTTTTTTTTTTTTTTTTTTTTGTTTTTTTTCTTTTTTTTTTTTGATGCTGTTCCGACCAGGGAAAACTTCCTTCAGGTTTTCACAGATCAAGGAATGCCACTTTACAGGCTCAATCTGGAAATGTAGCTCATAAAAAACCTGAAGATCACCTTCAAGGGAGTCAACAATGTGTTGCAAACTGCTTTTAACATCATCCTTTGCAAGGGACCAGTTTTTCTCAGCTTTTGAACAACAGTTTCAGTTTCATCAAGGAGGCATCACTGCGTGTGGACTAGTCCATATACGCTACACCACATCCGCTAAGTTTTGAGACCACACTACGCATGATTTGAAGCTGATGGATAAATGAATTAACAACAAAGATGAGACAATTGAAGAAGAGGGTCTCGTGGCTAGGACTCAGCGGATGTCTGACCTACGCATAAGCCCAACGCGCTGGTCTGACCTTGAGTGCCTACCTACCATTTTGTGTGTGTGTGTGTAGTGGATGTACACGTGTGTGTATGATGTGTGGGCATGGGCCCATGTGTGTGCGTGGGCGCATGTGTGTGTGTTGTGTGTGTGTGTGTGTGTGTGTGTGTGTGTGTGTGTGTGTGTGGTGTGTGCATGTGTGTGTGCGCGCAGGCATGTGTGCGCTTTGTTTGTTTTTGTGTGTGTGTGTGTGTGTGTGTATCTGTGTGTGTGTGTGTATGTGTGTGTGTGTGTGTGTGTGTGTGTGTGTGTGTGTGGTGTGTTGTGTGTGTGCGTGTGTATGTGTGTGTGTGTGTGTGCTGTGTGTGTGTGTGTGTGTGTGTGTGTGTGTGTGTGTGCATGTGTGTGTGTGTGTGTGTGTGTGTGTGTGTGTGTATGTGTATGTGTGTAATTTGTGGGTTTGTGTGAGCACACGTACCTGCCTATAGGCTATAAGTGTACATATCCGTGTGTATGTGTGTGTCTTTGTATGTGGGCATGTGCGCATGTGCGTGTGCATTTGTGCGCTTATGTGTTTGTGTGTGTGTGCGTGCGTGTGTCGGTGTGGACGTGCACATGCACACGTGTATATGTGTGTGGGTAAGAGCAAGCGAACATACGCACACACGTTCGTATGTGTGTGTGTGTGTGTGTGTGTGTGTGTGTGTGTGTGTGTGTGTGTGTGTGTGTGTGTGTGTGTGTTGTGACTGCGTGCGTGAATGTTCAGAACAACAGAGAACTCAACACCCCCCCACCCCCCTCCCCTGATGATTTCCACTCTACTCTCTGTGGATTGCTGACAGTGCAGAGAAATTCAGACAGCAAGACTGAGGACATTTCAGCTTAAGCTGTGCATGAGAAACAACAGGAAGAGGTTTTGGCCTCTGAGTGTACTGATTCAAGAATCGAGAACAAATCTGGATTAAGAAGATCGGGCACATTGTCGTCTTGTTGAAGGCACACTCAACCCATCCCTTTGCCCTCCTCCTTCAGATCATGCACACTCCACACCTCCCCTATCCCTTCTCCCCCCCCTTTCAAATACAGTTGGAAGATCGACCGCCACCCCTGACCCCTTCCCACTACTTTCCTGCCTGCAAAATATGCCGAGAATTAATTTCCAGGTCTGAAAAATACAAGAACCAGTTTTCATCAGGTTTTTTTTTTTTTTTTTTTTGCCAGCTCACTAATGTCGTGTGGCACCTCTACTAATAAAACATTATGGCCTGCACCACAGTTACTAACTTGCACACACAAACACATCCACCTTCTTCGGTGTATCACTATCTCATTCACAAAACCATTCTCTCTCTCTCTCTTACACACATACACACACTCTCTCTCTCTCTCTCTCTCTCTCTGTGACATGGGCACACCATCAAAACTTTTATTCAGCCTTCCCCCAATACATGGTCACTGTCTCTTTTATATCTATATACTCTGTCTCTTCTCTCTCTCACACACACACACAGTTGTACAGCAAAGAAAAAGACACACCATTTAGTGAGTCTTTCAATCTGTTCTATGAACCCAGGCTATGATTTCATCATAAGTTTCTTATTCATCCCCACCATCACTCTGGCTCTTTCCCATACATACCCAATCCCCCCACCTTGCCCCTCCCCTCCCTGCGTTCCCCGTGCACTCACTGACCCACAGGCATCCCTTCAACTGAAGCCGGGAGGAGTGGGAGCAGAGCCCGGTCCCTCACCAGCCCCGGAGGCTCCGGTGCCGAACTTGGCCGCCAGCTTGTTGATCACCTTCTGTACGCGGGGGTTGTTCTGGTACTTGGAGATGTTGGCCGGGTTGGTGGCCACGTCCTGGAACGCGGCGGATACCTCTGGGTCCTGCCACAGTCCACCATATTAACAACAGTGACAAGCGTATTTCTTTAGTACTTTCAGACAACTCACACAGAGTTCATACACATTTCCTTACCTAAAAATTCATGGATTTTTTTTAAGGACTTTTCAAGCACTTTAAAAATAATTCAAGGACTTCCTTCATGGATGAGTTTCAGTACAATAATCTTCAAATACTTACACTAATCAAATTATTCACTGTCTAAGACATTTCTGCATATGCGGCAAAAAGTCTTGTTTTTGTTTCCATCTGGGTCTGCCTCCAACCATTCTTCGTACTCTTTTTTTCTACCCAAACGATGAATACATTCGCGGCATGTTGGCTTCTCAATTTCCAGACAGTGAATCATTCTATCATGTGCACAGGCTCAATGAAGGCCAGTGACTCTGTTTTTTTTTTACTGTAACAGACAACTTATCGGCAAGATTGTCAATCAACATCCGACTCAGACTTCTTTCACTTTCATACTTTTTGTTTACAATTTGATTTCAGATTTTTTGTTCACAGACTCAAGATTTTATACAGAGTGTACTCAAAACCATTGGCAGTGACATAATTTAAGCACTTTTTAAGGACCTATCAGCAAAAGCCTGATTTTTATGGACTTTCAAGGCCTTGAAAGGGGGACCCCTAAAAATCAAGCACTTTTAAGACATAAGAACTGTCATAGCACTTTCCCAGTCATCAAAGGCCACCCCTGCACATCAGGTCCACAGACAAAACGCACCAGCCCATACGACTCCTGCTCTCCCTTTCTACCCTCCCCCCCATTCCCACCACATAAACACACTCAAACTCACCAACATACATGCCTCTATCTACCCCTTTCTCTTCGCCATACGGACTGCTTGAAAACACTTCCTTCAAAAATTTGTTTCAGAGATGGAGCTTGAAGGATGGAAAGAAAAAGGCAACACGTTCCATGTTTGTGCTGAAGAACAAGCTCCTCCGCAGAGTTTGTCTTTTCCAGAGGTTTTGTTACAAAGGTCAGGACAATGGTACTTCCTCTCTCTTAAGTTCACAGCAACTGAAAATGTTGACTACCACTTCAAATATTTGCTGTTATCATTGTACCTTTCTCAACTATCACCAAGAAGAACGAGCACATTAGCTGTTTATACAACATTACTATGAAGCAGCACTGAAAGCGACTGTAAAATATGTCTAGTTGCAAAGTGAGACGACTGTAGGCGGAAATTTAAACAAATCTTAAAATAAATGTTAGCAACCACCAAGAGAAACATGGACAAACGAGTCACAAGACAAAACACGATGCGTTTCGACCTCTTAGGTCTTCTTCAGGTAAGACACAAACAAACAGGACAATGAAAATGAATGAGTTTGTCACTTAGCTTGATCTCTTCAGCGCAAGGTAGGCGTGTGTGTGTGTGCGTGTGTGTGAATTCAATGCCTACCTTGCGCTGAAGAGATCAAGCTAAGTGACAAACTCGTTCATTTTCACTGTCCAATTTGTTTGTGTCTTGCCTGAAGAAGACCTAAGAGGTCGAAATGCGTTGTGTTTTGTCTTGTGACTCGTTTGTCCACGTTTCTCTTGGTGGTTCGCTAACAGTTATTTAAGATTTGTGAAATACAAACTTTTCAATACAAAACAAAAACAAAAAAAAACCCAAAAAACCTTGTTCATATTCATCTTTGAATGTGAATGGCATTTCCTTTCTGTTTTGGTCCCACTGTCTTCTTCAGATAGTAAATATGCACAATAATCTCTATGTGAGGCCTGATCATGCTATGCATAGCCACTAGTGCGTGGGTGGGTGGGTAGGCCAGAGAGAAAGAGAGTGTGTGTGTATGTGTGCGTGTGTGTGAATGTGTCAGTGTGTTTGTGTGTACGCGCACACGTTTGTGTATGTGTGTGCGTGTGTGTGTATGCATGCTTGTGTGTGTGCATGCATGCATGCATGTTCATCAAGTATGTATTCCTCTGTCTATCGTATTTCAGTGCTTTGTATGTCTACTGGTTTTTTCATTTTGATGGAAATAACAAGTTGCAATGAAAAAAAATTTTAATCAAGGAAATTCATTTTCCTAAAAACATGTTTAACTGAACAAATGATTCTTATTTCAAAATTGATGTGCCTGTATACAGGTATCTGATAGAATGTTAAAACACTAAACTGGTCCATTCTGGCCCATCTTCACAACTGCGCACACACACACACACACACACACACACACACACACACACACACACACACACCACACACCCCTCCCTCGCCCACACACTCTCGCATACACTAACACTCTCACACACACACAGACACAGACACAGACACACACAACACACACACACACACAACAGAGTTTACCTGCAGGGCTGTCAGAAGCTCAGGATCTTGCAATAAGGTGCTCATGTCCGGCATTCCAGGCATGCCTCCCATCGACCCTGAAAATATCTGTCAATGAATAGCTGTTCACGAATATGGATACTGCTGTTAATTTCTTTATTCTTTATGCTACTTGCAAAGAAGCAGAAACAAACCACGTCAGAGAACTGATCCATGGTCGATGGAAAAGCACACATGCATTTAACATGTCCTGATTAAAAGACTTTTTCATTTCTTACGTTTTCACTACACTACAACATTAAATGATCTTTTTTTTTTTTTAAATCAAGAACATAGGAACAAACAAACACAATCACAGACATGAAATGTTGAAGAACAACCCCATCCCCACCCCCCAAGCAACAGATTTTGCCCAAAATAACAGAAGTTTAAATCTATATACAAACAAAAAAATTGCCAATCAGCATATCTCCATAACATTAAGTACAAAATAGCTTGCTGGGAACATGAAAAGCTCCAAACATCCTAGGATAAATCTCCAGTGTGTGGATTTCCCCTATGATTCTCTGTTTATTCAACAGTAAACAGCACTTTTCTGGAGTGGCATCTGAACAGAAATTAATCCAAATTAAATAAAACAACATTTTATACAGGGCAGAAAAGTACCATACACAATAGAAAGGGAGCTGTCTCCCCATAAAATTCTGCAAGAAAATCCACTTTAAAAGAAATGCTAAAAGCATACACACATAGATACAAGGGAATGGCGCAGTTCTGTGTAGCTACATGACTCTAAGGAGACTTAAGCCCGAATTGTACACAGACAAATCTGGTGTGATAAGTCATACAAATACACAACTCAGGGGTGAAGCATGTACCTTGAAGTCTTCCATTTGGCACTTGCTCAATCAACTGAAATGCATGCCTGAAAAAAGGTATTGCTTGTTTCAGGACTGCCCTAGCATTTGTTTGTGAAATTTCCAGGTTTGGTTACAGTTGACAGCCACTAATACCAGCATTGCCACCCTGGAAACGCAAAAATCACTTCCAAAAAAAAGGGAGTGTCACGTGGGCATGCTACACCCCTGTCCTTCCCCCATCCATCTCCAACCCAAAGAAAATGTAATCTGACACAAATCCAAGCATCAAAAAGGCACTGTCCCCTTTCAGATCTAGTGCCAACCAGGAGCTCTTGTTTGTACAGCTTTCGCCAGTCTCTTCCACTGATGCTGCCTCTGGCCATTGCACAACAGCGTGGCCTGGCATCACTTGGCCTTTAACAAGGTTCACAATGGAGTTACTACCCATTCTCATGAAGACCTTTTCCTGAGGTCAATGTCGTCATTTAACAGATAAAAAAAAAATGTGACCAGTGCTCCCCAGATATGTGTGTGTGTGTGTGTGTGTAAGTGTCTGTATGCGAGCATCTGGATTTGGCTTTCTTCTTCTTTGCAGACTCTCATTTCAACATTTACGAAAATCAGTAAATTAACAATAACTGGCAACGCTGTAATATACCGAGACATACAGATTTGATGATGGTAACAAAAGTAGAATAAATATCCACACAACTATATCATTTCAGAATTACAGGCCAGCATTCCCCCATCTTTCAGCCTCCACTATGATGTCTTCACTCATCGGCCCCTTACCTGGGAAAGCGCCAGGGAAACCTGGGAACCCTCCCGTCGGCACATCCTCCTGACTCTGCTCCTGAGCATCAGATGGACAAACATAAGGTCACAAAGGGACACAACTTCTTCTTCTTCCACCTGACCCCAATCCATCAAAGACTGGTAAGAAATCATCACACAGTGGTCATGGATTTTATCTAAAGATACCACAATGTGAATAGATGATTTCTTCTGTTTCCAAAACAAGGAAAGGATCATTTGTTCATTGATGATAAAGGCACTTGTAATTCTTTTTGAATAGGATGCACAGCAACTGTTGTAAATAAACAGTAACTGTAGGTATCATTTTGTATGTTACATCCTACGATCATTTCTCATCATTTGCTTTATTCCATGGAAAATGTTCGAACGTTTCTAATAAAACAAATGATATAACATTTCCTGTATTGCATTTCAAACAGTCAGACACTTACACACTGTAATAAGCACTTGGGTTTAAGACAGAAATTTCTGAGAAACGACGTTTTTAAACTGCCCACAATTTTTATTTTAATCTCCTTAACACAGACCCTCAAACTGTTCATTATGCACTGTTAAAATTTTAGTCTTATTATAACCCCCCCCCCCCCCCCCCCCCCCCCCCCCAGGAAAAAAAAGCCCTTAAAATCATCTTATTTCTGTACAGTGAAACAGAGTAACCTTTTATCACTCTGAAGACATGCATTTCAGAAGCAAAAATAATCTTTTTATGTTTGTTTGATGGAGCTGATAACGGTCTCTTATTCAAATCATTAATTTCACCTCAGCAGCTCCTAAAAAAGCACAGGCTGGTCGAGTTCTCTTCCAGTTTGCCAATGAAACAAATGTCACTGAACTGCTCTCATGTCGCCTGATGTGGGAAAGGATTCGACAGATAATCCTCTGTTGTTTGCTTACAGCTATTTCCCCGAATGACCATTGCGATCCTACTTGCAACACACCCTGTCTGACTGCCTACAGGCTACTGCAAAACGGTAATGTTACGTTTATTCCTGTGCCTCGTGTTTCCCCTACTCACCCCACAACAACTGTTCACAGTCTTCATTTCCGTCACGACTGTCACTAGTCATGTTCACGAATCGACAATAACGACGACAACTAGTCATGTACCAGAGTGCTCTCACCCTTTTCTGCTGCTCGTACTCCTCTCTGGCTTTGCGAATCCTCTCCTTCCTCTTCCTCAGTTCCAGCTCCTCCTGCTGACGCTCGTACTTCCGCTTGTGTTCCATGATCTTCTTCGCCTGCCACACCACGATCAAATCATGAACATTGGTTGGTTTTTTTGTTTTGTTTTTGTTTTTCCCTAATCATGTATGCTGTTATCGACATGATCCCACTAGGTCACTAAACATACCATGAGAACAGGCAGGGCTCGTACAAATTTCCTGACAAAAAAATTCAAGGACTTTTCCAGCACTTTCAAAAAAAAGAAATTCAAGGACTTGCTTCACAGATAATTCCAAGAAAAATAATTAATAAATACCGACACAAATTAAGTTATTCACTGTCTAGGACTTTTTTTGAATATGCAGCAAAAGGCCTTGTTTTTGTTTCCCTTTTTGCCTTCACCTGGGTCTGCCTGCAACCAATCTTAGTACTCTTCTTTTTCCAGCCAAATGATGTTAAATGAACACTGCCCTGGCATGTTGGCTTCTCAATTTCAAGACGTCAGATCATTCTATCACAAGCACAGGCTTGTTGAAAGCTGGTAACTCTGATGTTTTTACCTTTAGCAGACCATTTATCCACGAGATCCGTCAGTCAACTTCGACTCAGGCTTCTTATATTTTCATACTTTCTTCAAAATTCAATTTCAGATTTTTTTTTCAATAGGCTCATGATTTTACCCACATTTTATTCAAAATCATTGGCAGTGACAAAATTTATTCACTTTTTAAGGACCTATGAGCAAAAGCCTGATTTTTTAAAGGACTTTCAAGGCCTTGAAATGAGGGCCCCCAAGATTAACCCGTAGAGTGCCTTTAAGCCGTCAGCTGACGCCGCATTAAAAATGCTTTCCCAGTGCCTATGGGCCGTCCACTGACGTCATGCATTTTTCTTTAATTTTCATTCGTTACTATTTCTATCAACGGACTTAAATAGAGTGTGCGTAGTAAGCCTTATATGTCTGTAGTATTAAAATGATATGTAAATGACCACACGTGAGGGGAAAGCCCATTTATTCTCATCACTGACTGGATGACCAGCCAGCACTTCGTCTCGCTTGCAAAGATGGCGGCGCAACCTTCGACAAGCGCAGCGACCAAATCAACGTATTTACACAGCTGAGCAGGCTCTGCTAATCATTTCTGACAAAGACAATAATCTTTTATTCAACGACTCACTCGAGCATGAAGGTGAGATGATGATAGTGATGGAATTGCCAACCGTATTCGTCAGTTATTGTGTCGGGCTGTGTGACCTCAGTGTGTGTTCAGCTGACTGGTTTGCCAGCGTCGAACGAGCTCGCCTAGTGTGTACTCTGCACTGCGTGCCAGTGGTCAGTGACGTGGTAGTCAGCGCGAGAGGGGAGCGCGGCCTGCTCGCGGCGTGGCACGGGGCAGAGGGAAAGGTAGGGGAAGAGGAGCAGTGAAAGAGAGGGTTGAAGTCCAGCAAGGGGGCGTGGTGGGGAGAGGGGGGCGTGGTCGTGGACTGACCTGTCTGCATAGAGTGTGAGCGTCTTGATAGACTTCTAAACTGTTTTACTTTCATTTACAGGTGTAGTGTGACAATACAAACTTTATTTTCAACTTTTTTGCTTTGTGTTCTTGTTTGGATGTGAAGATGTAGTGGTAAATACATATGCTTTTGATCGTGCAAAAAAATCTATCCAAATCTAATTGCCTAAATACTTTTTTATTATCAAAATTAAAACAAAAGAAGCCCAGATTCAAAATCTTCATTCAATTTCCTTCAAAAATCATATATATTTCATTGTTATATCTTTTGTAGTTTCTGAGCTAGAATTTTTTGTTAATTATTACCCCCAAATCATTAGATTTCCCTGGCACTGGGAAAGCCTTTGTTTGTAACATTTTCAAGCAGCGAACGGGTTAAGGACTGTACGAACCCTGACAGGTTTGTATAATTCTGGCCCTGCAGAGCCAGTGGGCCTGTTCTGAGTCACAAACATGCATTGATCCACACATGCACATCCACGCTTTCTGTCATGATATAACGTTGCATTTTATGAACCTCTGTGGAGACTTTACCTCACCACTGACCACACACTTTCTTCACATTCAAAAACATTAACCTGAAAATAGAAATGTTTGCAACTTAAGTGTCTGGTCTCAAAAACACATTATAAGCATAATGATAATAATGACAATGGGACATATGTATGGTGCTGTACGACACAAAGTGCTTTCCAATATCAACCAAATAACCATCTGAACTCGGCCGACAGCACACTGACTTGTGCACTGCTCCTGCTCTCTCCACATCACTTCACCATTTCTGTCCTACAACACAACAACACACACACACACACACACACACACACACACACTGGCCTTTCACCCCCATCTCCTCTGTGACTCACACACATACATACATGAGATACGAAAAACAAAATGTGGAATGGAGTGCATTATCTAATCTTCAAAAGTTACTTACAATTGCATATCTATAACCCACACCATCCTTTCTTTTTCATCATGTTCTTATAATTTCACCTGGAATGCAAGTGTCCCCGGGGAAAAAAAAAGAGGGAAAACAGGATTCAGAACAGAAGTACAAGCACACAAAGTCTAGCCCAGGCAAAATCACATGACAGTTGTCCAACACAGACTGGCGGACTCACATTGGGAGTGACGTCATGCAGCGTGGCATTGGCATCATCATCGTAGTCCAGCTTACAGGCCAAGGTCAGGTCGTGGTAGGCCTCTTCCCAGTGACCTAACAACCTGAAGACAGAGCAGTCACCCTCCCTGCTTTCAGCAGCTGGCACTTCATTCCCTGACTGCCCTTAGGATACCTTTTCATAGCTGTAGGTCCACATGATCTATCCAATCACAATAAGATCATCACAAACACACACACAAACATGCAACCCCATGTGTGAGCACACAAACACATTCAAGCACACACACACACACACACAACACACACACACACACACACACACACACATGCTCAAGCAGACAGATAACTGAAATGAAGAACAAACATTTCAATGAACAACCGAACACAATGAAGAAAAAAACACACATAAACCACCACAACTGGGCACTGGACAGACACACTATTAACCTTGATTCAGTCATGCTAGGCAGCTAGTTACTGGAACAGGCAAGTTTTCAGATCATGACTACAGCTGAAAAATCAAACTTAACAATCCAAGTTCCAGCAAGAACTTTATCTAACGGTGGTGATACACAAGCAATATGACACGTTCCAAGCTCACTGCTGTCCAAACTCAGACAGCACTTGCATACCATCAGTGCTGACAAGAACCATCTCTCACACACACCCACACATCCTATATCCATGTTAACGCTCTGTGTCAGCTCACCTGTGTGCCTTTCCTCGCCACTTGTAGCCCTGAGCAGAGTCGGGGTTCAGCTCGATAGCCTTGGTGCAGTCATGAATAGTTTTCTTGGGTTTCTTCATCTTCAGGTAGGCGCTGAAAAAAAAAAGGGGGGGGGATGCCAGGGAACAGGTTCGTCTGGAAATACAACTTAGGAAGTAAAACCAGTATCTCATTTTACAACAACACAGCACACCACACACACACACACACACACACACACCCCAGGTTGGTCTGGAAATAAAACTTAGGAAGTGAAAACAGTGCATCTCATTTTGCTCAGTTTAACCCGAAGAGTGCCTATAAGCCGTCAGCTGACGCCGAAGTAAAAATGCTTTCCCAGTGCCTATGGGCCGTCCACTGACGTCATGCATTTTTCTTTAATTTTCATTCATTACTATTTCTATTAACGGACTTAAATAGAGTGTGCGTAGTAAGCCTTATATGTCTGTAGTATTAAAATGATATGCAAATGACCACACGTGGGGGGAAAGCCCATTTATTCTCATCACTGACTGGATGACCAGCCAGCACTTCGTCTCGCTTGCAAAGATGGCGGCGCAACCTTCGACAAGCGTAGCGACCAAATCAACGTATTTACACAGCTGAGCAGGCTCTGCTAATCATTTTTGACAAAGACAATAATCTTTTATTCAACGACTTACTCGAGCATGAAGGTGAGATGATGATTGTGATGGAATTGCTGACCGTATTCGTCAGTTATTGTGTCGGGCTGTGTGACCTCAGTGTGTGTTCAGCTGACTGGTTTGCCAGCGTCGAACGAGCTCGCCTAGTGTGTACTCTGCACTGCGTGCCAGTGGCCAGTGATGTGATAGTCAGCGTGAGAGGGGAGCGTGGCCTGCTCGCGGCGTGACATGGGGCAGAGGGAAAGGTAGGAGAAGAGGAGTGAAAGAGAGGGTTGAAGTCCAGCAAGGGGGCGTGGTTGGGAGAGGGGGGCGTGGTCGTGGACTGACCTGTCTGCATAGAGTGTGAGCGTCTGGATAGACTTCTAAACTGTTTTACTTTCATTTACAGGTGTAGTGTGACAATACAAACTTTACTTTCAACTTTTTTGCTTTGTGTTCTTTTTTGGATGTGAAGCTGTAGTGGTAAATACATATGTTTTTGATCGTGCAAAAAAATCTATCCAAATCTAAATGCCTAAATATTTTTTTATTATCAAAATTAAAACAAAAGAAGCCCAGATTCAAAATCTTCATTCAATTTCCTTCAAAAATCATGTATATTTCATCGTTATATCTTTTGTAGTTTCTGAGCTAGAATTTTTTGTTAATTATTACCCCCAAATCATTAGATTTCCCTGGCACTGGGAAAGCCTTTGTTTGTAACATTTTCAAGCAGTGAACGGGTTAATTAAGTGTTGCATTACATGTGGCTTGACAACAATCACCCTGAAGGGTAGAGGTTGGCCGACCTGTCCTTCCACGGCTCCTGAAGGGGGGCATAAAGAACCACAACAGATATCTGTTTGTCAGTCAACAAAGGTGCCTCAACACCTGTTGAGAGACACAACTGAGGAGATGACCAGTGCTGCCTTTCTTGCGCTTCGTCCATACGGTCGTTTATCATCATCATCATACTTACATAGCACCTATCTTCAGGTACAGTCCAAGCGCTGTGCAATGCATGCTGACGTTGACCTGACGAGCTGCCTACCTGGGTACAGCTAACTGAAGAGCTGCTTGCTGACACTAATCTTTCAGTGGAATATCAGCCACCCAGACTTTCCTCCAATTCCTACTACTTTTACAGAGGTTGCATGCTATGTGTATGTGTGTCATCCATACTAAACCAAACTGACCTTCTGTCCCACAAATTGGTGATGGGATTTTACATGTGCAAAAGATCTTACACATGCATTCACACATGGAACCTCTGTTCAACAGCCTCATTCAAAGGACTTCTGGGAAAATGGATTCAGAGCCAATGTTCCATAGTTAAGTTAGAGGGGAAAATACCTCTGACCTGAAACGACCCAGCAGAGATTCGAACCTGCTATGCAAGAATCACAAGTCCAGCACTCTACCAACTGCAGGGTTCCCACAGATGTGACCAAACAAAATTCCATACTTTTTCTATACTTTTTCCAGGGCTTTTCAAAAATTTTCCAGACCCCAGAATGTGTGTGTGCGTGCACCTCTGTATGTGATTACCATGCTAAATACATCAGAAAGAACTGATTTAATGATAGTAGGGCATTCAATACTTACCAAAAAATTTAGTGTGTGTGTGTGCGCACGCGCGTGAAAAAGTCAGAGAGATACAGAGAGAGACAGAGACAGATATATAAACAGAGACAGTGTGAGCGAGAGAGAGAGAGAGAGAGAGAGAGAGAGAGACGGAGACAGTGTGTGTGTCTATGTATGTGAGAGAGACAGTCAGTGTGTGTGTGTGAGTGTGTATGTGTGTGTGTGTACGCGCGCGCATGTGTGTGTGTGTAGGTGTGTGAGAGACAGTGAGTGTGTGTGTGTGCGAGTGTTGTGTGTGTGTGTGAGAGAGAGAGAGATATGGTCAGGTCAGGTCAGGTCAGGTAATTAGGACACTAGGCCTTGCAGCCCCTCAACTGTCCTTCCATTTTAATTTGGATGTTCAACATGGCTGAGTACACGTTACAAGCCAATGCGCTCTCTATTCAATTCCGTATTCAAATTTTGACATTTTTGGATAAAAGAGAGAGAGAGAAAGAGAGAGACAGTGTGTGTTTCTATGTATGTGAGAGAGACAGTCAGTGTGTAGGTCTGTGAGAGACAGTGTGTATGTGTGTGTGTTTGTGTGTGTGTGTGCGAGGGTGTGTGTGTGTGTGTGAGAGAGAGATATGGTCAGGTCAGGTCAGGTCAGGTAATTAGGACACTAGGCCTCGCGGCCTCTCAACTGTCCTTTCATTTTAATTTGGATGTTCAACATGGCTGAGTACAAGTTACAAGCCAATGTGCTCACTATTCAATTCCATATTTAAATTTTGACATTTTTTGATAAGAAAGAGTGTTAGAGACAGTGTGTGTGTGTGTGTGCGTGTGTGTGTGTGCGCGTGTGTGTGTGTGTGTATGTATGTGTCTAAAAATAGGCCAGTGTATCGCCCTTGGGCCCTTTGATTTTCTCTACCCCCCACCCCATTCAATGCATGATCGCATCCCATACTGCAGTAAAAAAAAAAAAAATCACCTATTACAATCCTTGGGCTGAAAATAATCAGTCACGGTCATTGTTGGAGTCTGAGTCGTTTCGTCTGAAAACTGCATCATTTCTTTGCTTCTTGCCTGCCGCATGGCTTTTCAGAGCAGCTTCGCCCATGTTCCCGATGTCAAAGTCTTTCTTGCACAGCAGGCACCGCGCTTTTGTCTTGCATCCATCGGAAGCAGGAGCAATCCATTTGCGATAATTTGCATTGTCTAGCCAAGCTAGGCTAAACACACAGTTTCCCATGTTTTCTTTAATACTTCGACGCTATTTTCCCTTGCAGCGCTGTTGACTCGAAAGGAAGTTAAGCAATAGTACCAACTGCGCATGTGCAACGCTTTTTCACAGTAAAGGGGAGCTACTTTGCAGAAAAAAATGTCGTCTGCTAAACCTCCGGCCAGAGGAAATCTGAAAACCGCGATCATTGTGCGTGATTTAATTTCTGTTTTTATTCCTATTTCAATGTTTCTGTAAAGAAATTTAAAGCAAAATTCGACATCATGAAAAAGTTTGCACAGCTTTTACAAAATTCCAGGACTTTTCCAGACCCATGGCCACATATTACAAAATTCCAAGACTTTTCCAGCCCTGGAAATGATTTTTTCATTTTTCCACACTTTTTCCAGACTTCCAGGACTCTGTACGAACCCTGCAACTCAGCTTTTCCAGACACTACTCTTTCTGTTTCTTTGCTCTGTAGCTTGCAACTCAAGTCCGCAACAGTTTACCTATTGCTTTTTTTTGCGCTTAATTTTCTTTTTTTTTTTCAAAACTATTTGACCATGTTTGTTTTGTTGAATGTTGACCTTAAAAATCACTTTCATTCAGAATCAGAACCTGAAAAGGTTGACAAAAACTGGTACTATGAAAATGCATGTTATTTCTGGGCGCATGCATGCATGTCTGAAAGGATACAAGCAGATCTGAAATTACTCTTTAAGAACATTTCTGTCATTGTACTTTTTTGAGTAATCAGGCGTGGAAAAGCTTTCCAAAATCTGGATACTATGTGCATGCACATTATACCTGGATGCGTGAATATGTGTTTGAAAGCAAACTCTGACCAGGTCAACAGTCGATCACATTTTTGTCATTGCATTCGTTTCATTTTGAGAATATAGTTCTTGTTCTTTTCTTTTTGTTTCATATTACAATATTACTTTTCTAACCCTCACGACACGTCTGCATAGGATCAGTTTCGTTACCTGGCTCTCTTGGCGTACAACAAAGCAGAGGTTGGGTTGAGCTTGATGGCATCTGTGAACGCCTGTACTGAGTCCTCAAACCGACCTGCAACATGTCACCACACATCGGCCTCACCATCTTGAGCTCTGGTACAGACAAAACTGGTGAGGGTAAGGTAAGGTAATGTTGCTTATAGCCCAGCCGACCACAAAGGGTCATATCAGGGCTGTCACTACGTTGAAATCAACTCACTAGTCATTAAAAAAAAAAAGAACTCAATTACACAATCCTTTAAATACACCTAAAAACGCAAAGGAAATTTCATTTAAAAAATCTTTCTTTTGAAAAGATCAAACTGTACCGCTCTAAAGACTTCAACTTTTCGCATTATTTCCATCCCACGATCCCAGACACCATCCTCCCCCATCCTTCCCATCGCATCGCCCGCCCCCCCCCCCCCCCCCCGCACAGACCTTCTGCCATGGCATCCATGGCTTCGTTCCTCTTGTCACTGGCCTGGTCGATCATGTCGTCTGTCACCTCGATGTTGATGTCGGCATATTCTGGCATGTCTTCATCATCATCACTAATGACACCTGTGTTGTCCAGTTCTGCAAACATAGCAGCACTCCTTGCCTTGAGCAGCTCAAAAAAAAATAATGTAAAAAAAATCTGACATTGGGGAGTTTCCATTCATAGATTGACTTCAACATTTTATGAAAACAAGGTAACATTCAACATGATGTTCATCTACTGCAAACAAAAAGCCAAATCACATTTTGTTTGGTCCCATATCAAATGCATTTTGTAGATTTTCTTACACTGCATACAAACTGGTGCTCAGTAATCTTCTTACCGTTTTATGAGGGGAAAAAAAAAGCGCACTCAAAAAAAAATGACATAACAACATGCACCAATCGCCTGTCTTTTTCTTCTTTTCTAAACCAAGTGCTCTACTGCCAGGTCATTCTACTTTTTTAAAATGCATTTAAAGTCCAGCTTGTTTAATTTCAACCATCATATTCATCACATCCGTTTCATCCCCCAACAGACAAAACTGCAGGTCTACCTGCTAACCCAACAAAATTGTTACGGAACTAAAAGCAATTTTATTTGTTTGTTTAAATGTTAAACGTCAAAACAAGATCCTGAATACAACACATAGCCTCCAAGTATCATCTACATTTGCTTGAAGTGACTCACCCACTTCACTCTCAATCAGCTCTTCTTCCTCTTCCTCCTCTTCAGGTGGCGGAGGTGATGGGGAAGCTTCAGCCTGGGGCTTTTCTTTCTGTTCATCACATCCTGATGCCTTTAGTTCACATCACACCATAAAACCATCATATAAACATTAAAAACAAAAACACCATTATTTGCTTTGTCTGTCTGCAATTTTTGTGTCCAACTTCCTGATACTTGCCATATATTCACATATAAACGAGAATGTTGACAAAAAACATTTATCATTTACGAATGGCACTGAAAAGGGAACAATCTAAATTTTCACGTTCAACTGTGTTCTCCCCCTCCCCCACCCCTCAAGTCAGGAAACGCATGCAGTTTTTGTATACAGATCTTCTTAAAATGATGCAAGTGAACCTAAAAAAGATTGAGATTTATCACTTGGTGAATGCCAGTGAATAAGCAAACAGGGTGACTGATTTATCAGAATGACAATGAATACCAAAAAGGGTGACTGATTTATCAGAATGACAATGAATATCAAAAAGGGTGACAGATTTATCAGAATGACAATGAATAACAAAAACGGTGACAGATTTATCAGAATGACAATGAATAACAAAAACGGTGACTGATTTATCAGAATGACAATGAATAACAAAAACGGTGACAGATTTATCAGAATGACAATGAATATCAAAAAGGGTGACAGATTTATCAGAATGACAATGAATAACAAAAACGGTGACAGATTTATCAGAATGACAATGAATAACAAAAACGGTGACTGATTTATCAGAATGACAATGAATAACAAAAAGGGTGACCGATCTATCACCTGCAGAATGCCAATGAATAGCCAAGAGGGTGACTGGAACTGTCTTAGCATTAGAATAAGGGGGAAAAAAGCCTCTTTTTTTTTTTTAAAGAGGGCTACAATGTGGAGTCTTTAAGTTTAAAAAAAGAGTGATGCAACTCAATTATAATGAAATGATTTGTGAGGCTGTTTGAAGGCCAAAGTTTTAAACCAAAAGCTGCTTTGTCAGGAGCTGGTTGTTGTTTTGTGTGTATGTTTGAATCTAATATCGTTTTTTTCTTTCTTTTTTTTTTCTGGGGCGAGGGCAGCAATTCTGTGAATCAATGACAATCAAGAATCTTTAAAAACAGTGTAAAAAAATCTGGTTATGATATTACATGAGGAGACTGGCTTCTGTTTTTCTGTGGTTGTGAGAGTCAGTGTGAGAACTGGAGTCTAACAATCTTAATATATTTACTTAACTGGTCTTTTTCAAATCCCGCATATTCAATGCTTATGTTACAAAGAAAAAACAATAGGAAAAAGAACCAAAAACATCAAGCACTATAGTGATTTTGAAATAACAGCATTTTCTCTCCAAGAGCTGGAGGACGCAGGGAATGCGGGAGGTGGGGAGCCTATCTATTCTGATTAAGCTCATTACAGAACTAAAAATCAACTACTCTTTCTTTCCATGTAGTGCCACTCTACTCAACAAACTGTGTTTTTTAAAAAATGCAATTATTCTCCAACCCTTTTTTTCTTCTTTTTTTGTGGTCCAATACCAACTAGTCTACCAAACAAGATTTGTTTGGTGTGTGAAGAAAAGAAAAAAAAAAAAAAAGCACACTTACTTCCTGTGGTTCTGCTGGCGCTGGCGGCAGGGTGGCACCAAGCCTGAAAAGGAAAACATTAACAGCATACGAGGAAATGTATGGCAAGGACTGGAAGGACGGACAGTGGGGCAGGGGGGAGGGGGAGGGGGGCTGTGAATGGAAAGGGAAGGGGAGATGATCATTGTGTGGGAAGGAAAGGAGAATGAAAAGAAAAACAAAAAAGAAACCGTGATGCAAAACAAAACAACAGAAAAATCATTATTATAATGATCATTATTAATGACAATAATGTTTACATCCACTGCTGCTGTTTTCACACACATGCACATGCACACACACATGTGACTGTGTACACACAGGCATGTACATGTACACACACACAGACACAGAAGCAGTTATTTTTCAATATCTTGCTGAGTGTCATCAACAACTCACAAAAACAAAATCTTTTATTTGCAATGTTGAACTGGCCTGCATGCTTATCTCCCTTTCTGTTTTGAGTTGCCTCTTCTATGCAATTTCTATTTTTAAAAATCTTTGCTTTTGTTTGCTTGTTTTGTTTTTGTTTTTCTTTCACAGAAATTGCCTAACACTACACGCTTAAGTCTAAAATCTTAAACAGAATGTATCAGACATTAATGTAAAACGACTCGAGTGATCCTTATAAGGCATAACCGGGGATATGTTATACACACATTTTGCAGTCTGACACAGACTTTCACACAGAAGATCCCAGGAATGCACAATCCTTTTTGCATGTTATGACCATTTTTATGCAGCTTTGTTCGAAGTTGAAAGCTGTGAACTCTTCCAGAGTTGCAGCGACTCAATTTTGTTGACGAACGCTGTCAAGCACACCAACTTCAGACCTGCAACCTCTGAGTATCCCGTTCACATCGCTAGTGGGAAAGAAGCAATCATGGTTTTGATTCACTAGCTCTTGCCCACTAAAAGAATTCCTGGTGGCAAGAGTGGATTTCCGATTTCACTGAAGTGATCGACTAAGTCCTCTTCCTCACAGTCCCCAAAAGAAGAGATGGAACAAGGTCTAACACGATGTTTGTCAATCTTGTTTTCAATTACACTGATGAGATCAACAAAATCAGCGACAGTACTCATACCAGATCTACAATCAAGGCTGTTGATCTAAAAGATCTCACACACATCCCATTCCATCATTTGAAAGATCAGGCCATCTCATGCCGGTTGATATGGAAGACACTAATATTAACAGATGTACACTAAGCAAATAATTCTTCAAAATTTTGAAATTGGCAGTCTTAAAGTTAAAGAAGCAGAAATAGAATGTCTGTACTTGTAAACTGTCAAAGGTAAAAACAAAAGAGAACCCAAATGTGACACAAGGCCAGTGTAAGAGTGTTGTAAACATCAGACAGAAAATTTGGCATTTGTAGATTGGCAGCAAGACTTTGGGGAGAAAGTCCCGTTTTTGAGCCCCTGTCCCCTATTTAATTTACTCCATGGAAGAAAGAAATGGGGAGAGAAAAAGGGGACTCTAAAATAGAATTTAACTGTTTTATCAACTTCTGATGCTTCTGGTTTGAAAGCAGCACAGTGAATGTTTATGCTAATACATGTCTGTGTGTGCTGTGTTCTGTGGTGTCGACTGTCATGTTGAATCAATACAAGTCTTCACGTAGTATTACTCATTTAAAATGTCTCCAAAGTTTTCAACAGAGGGTCCCAAAGACCCTCAGTGTTAAAAGCTGTACGGAACACTGTCACACGCAGCCAGTTCAATGCTGACTTGGTCTTTACCTGGAAGTCAGTTATTTTCCTTACACACTGAAGTTTATCCTTTGTACTTCATCTTGCCATGTTCCTACTTGGTGTTGACATGCCCTTGTTAATTAGGTGTCCCAAAACAAAGCAAAGCAAACAAGCAAGCAGGCAAGCAAAAAATAAAGAAAGAAATAACCTCTAACCCCAACATCTTTTTAAACAAAATTTTCAAATTCTAGATATTTTCATGACTTTCGGGATTTGAGGACTAATTTCTAAATTATGGAAATTCAACAACAAAAAATCTGGGCCGGTCAGCAACTATGACCAAAAAACACACAAAAAACCCAAACATAAAAATAAAAACAAACAAAAAGGAAACCCAATACATTTACAAGGGCCAACTGTCCTTTTCATAAAAAGGATGTTGACTGGAATTGGGAAGTTTACAACCGAAAGTGTCACACTGGACAAGGGAGGTCAGCAAGGAGGTTTAAAGGTTCAGTCCTGTTTAGTGGCATGCCATCTTCTGACAGAGGAAGTCTATTCCTGAATTATTACCAGATGTGCTAATTACAGACTGCAGAAGTTAGAACCCAACTTACGATTCCAGATACTGCTTGTAGAAGGCAAGCTCAGGCAGATGAAGAAGGTCAGGATTGGCTTTACACATCTGCACGAACCGTTTCAACAGCTCTATCTGCGTTTGATCCATCCTGTCTTTGTCTGCAGACTCTTCAGCTTTTCAGTCACAGTACCTGAAATGAAAAGGGCTTTTTGTGTTTTGGGGGACTTTTTTTTTTTTACAGTTCTAGATCAATCAATGATATACAATTATCCTGCCAGTACACACACACACACACACACACACACACACACACACACACACACACACATGTGCACACACACACACACACACACACACACACACACACACACACACACACACACACACACACATTTGCGCAAATAAGCTGGTAACAGAGCTTCAATCTGTTTTGATGTATCAAGGATCAACAGACACTTGGCTGGAGAAATTGAGGGCTCAACTTTGGAAATGTTGGAGCCAGTTCAAGCCGGTTCAGACACATGAGTACTTGGTGCAGAAGGTAAAAAGGTTAAATCATTACTGCCATTAACTAATATTATTATCATTACTTATCTAAAATATCGGATGTTTGAAATCATGTCGTCCTACCATTTCCTGTAGTGCATCATTATTTTTATTAAAATCTATAAATGTCATATCAAACTGTTCTTACTTTGCTTGGAATGTGTGTGTGTGTGTGTGTGTGTGTGTGTGTGTGTGTGTGTGTGTGTGTGTGTGTGTGTGTGTGTGCGTGTGTTTGTGTGTGCGTGTGTGTGAGCTTCAGTTCTGACAAAAACAATGTTTCATCGTTATTTCACAATTTAGATCTGCAAGCCAATGGTTTGTTGAAATAAACATTGCCTAGTAAGAGTGAAACCACCCTCTTCACTTACAAATGAAAAGGAACCCTGATTGCAATGCACGCAGAATGTTACTTTTTTTTAAGCTGTGATAGTTGTGTGTGTGTGTGTGTGTGTGTGTGTGTGTGTGTGTGTGTGTGTGTGTGTGTGTGTGTGTGTGTCTGTCACTCTGTGTGTATGTATGTGTGTGCTTTTCATTTTCACTGTCCATCAACCCTACAAAAGCCCAGACATGAGTCTGCACCCTCAACAACAAGACATCAGGACAAGTACCCTCACCAGTTTCCTTCAATGGAATACCAACTGGATCAACTAACAACCTATGCTATCTGGATGTAGGCTTTGACAGAATGTTAACCTTTAGAAAGCATGTTGAGAATATTGTTCTTAAATGCAAAAAAGGCCTATCTGCCATGAAAGCAATGGCAGCTAAAGATACTGAACAGTGCCATCTCTACCAACTGTATCACACACTTGTACTCAGTGTGACTGATTATGGATTTGGGCTTACAACACTGTCCAACAGCAACCTTCTCAAATTAGAAAGAACTCAAAATGAAGCAATGAGATTGATCCTGGGAACCACGAAGGACACACCAGTTGAAACTATGCGATACCTGGTTGACCTTCCTTCAATGCAGACCAGACACAAGCTAGAACAGGTGAAGGCATATTTCAGAGCACTTGAAAATCCCCAAAACCCACTTCATGTGGCAGTCAAGGAAACAAAAGGCACTCGGCTAGGACGGGGAAAATCATGGATGGGACAGGCAGAAGACAGTACACAGCTTGTGTGCCAGTTAGCAAAGCTCAAAGAAACCAAGGAATGGGAGAAGTATCCAGACCACTTGAAACACCTCTACCAAATTGCCATTGCTCCAGAACTTGGAAGACATTGTGGAGAATGGCCAGAAGGCAAAGCCAACGCAGAAATTCAGATGCAGGTAGTAGACCTTTGCACAAAAGATGATATTGTAATATACACTGACAGTTCTGTCACCAAAAAGTCAGGCTGGGGATACACAATGAAGCAAAATGGCCGAACTATCCTGGAAGACAATGGTGCACACAGTTTAACAACTTCCAAGTCTACCAATGGAGGTAGAAGCAGTAACACAGCACTCCACTGGCTTTCATCCACAAGCTAGTTTCAAACTCTACAAGCCATGATACTGACTGACTCCATGAACCTACTTCAGAAAGTGAAAAGTGGAATGGGAAGCCCTGCTTGGAATGAACTAATGCGCAGCCTTCCATGGGAGAGACTCATATGGCTGTACTGCCCTGGACATGCTGGAGTTAAAGGAAACGAGAGAGTAGACACACTGGCTGGCAAGGCAATCATAAGAACTGGATTACACTTGGCCAATCTGATGTGATAAGAAACCTGAAGAATCACTTAAGCAAACAAGAGCAAAGCCACTATACCACAGACCATTTTTCAGATCTGAACATCAAGAGAGGAAGTGGCTGCACATCCAGACTTAAAGGAAGAGCAAGAAACATCACCAACCAAACAAACACTGGAATAATCTCAAGGCCAACACTGCGAAGACTCCTAGAGATTGGAGCAAACTCATACTGGGCCTTTCCAATAACAGACAAAACACATTTCAACTGAGATAAGACTGAATCTCTCAGGGCCCCCAGCGCATACTGTAGACGTGTGTGCGCTGGTGTGTTTTCATCAGTTTTCAGCCAGCCTGTTAATTAGACTTAGAGAGTCCATGGGCATGAGTGTGCAAGCGTTGGTGTGCGAGTGTGTGTGTGAGAGAGTGAGTGTGTGTGTATGTGTGTGTGTGTGTGTGTGTGTGTGTGTGTGTGTGTGTGTGTGTTTCTGTGCGCATGTGTGTGTGTGTATGTGTGAACATGTGTGTATGAGGGGGATGAGTTACTGTTCTTATTTTTATGTGTGCGTGTGCAAG